>OZ035884.1:20656150-21169037 GCA_964034835.1 Muscina levida | reverse complement strand
GAAAAAGCCAATTTTGCCCATTGGACCGACCGACTGGGCTGACGGACCAACCATATGCCATAAGTTAGTTAGCAACAACAGCAGCAGGAATACGAATTGTTGTTGTTTGTCGTGCACATATGGCCTTTGTGTCATGGTTTCATTCTTCTATTTTTGCTAAACCCCCCCAATTCTCAAATAGTACTTAATAATGAAAATAGTTAAGAATTTCTTTCTATTTACGGATGTTTGCGTTTTATAAAAACCCCTTTTATATTGCTTTCAATTTAAATAGTTGTTGTTGTTGTTGTCGCTGCGGTTGGTGTTGTGTCTCTGTATTGTCTATTTCTGTTGTAAAACCTCGAAATTGCTGTCATGATGATATTATGGTCGCGAGGTTCTTTTGTTTTTCCTTTTTTTTGTTTGAAGAAGTAAAGGCAACAAAAGAACAACAAACCTTATTTCGCATATGAAATCAATTTAGAAACAGGCGAAATAACGTCAACTAGAAAAAAAAAACAAAACTACAACGAATCAAATTTATTTTGTCATACTAGACATTAGAGTAGTGTATTTAATATGCCAGAGAGGAGCAACCAGTAATACAATGTAAGGTTCAACAAAGATATACATATGATAAGCATAAGTCAGTGATAGGCATCACATAGCATCGCGAGGCAATAACCTTTGTTTCACACGGACATTATCGACAATTCACACGTTTTCGAATGTTTTGTTTGATTCAAATTAGTTAGTCTCTGCTTAAGTGTTATGAAAGCAACACCACATACGCTTGATTTGCATTCAACACAAAAACAAACACAATTACAGACAGAGACACAAAAGAGCTCGATTGATAGGAGAGCGCAGACATATAACAAAGGAGTTTTTGGAAAAAAGAAGAAAACGGAAGAACCCCCCCAATTGTCGACGACCCCGCAAACGGACCACGATTTTAGGATATACACCTGAAATGTTCGAACTCTTTACCGATATGGTGCCTCTATCCAATTGGCGGATGTCTTCGATGAATACAAGGCCGACAATACCGCCATATAGGAAATGCTATGGACGAGACAGGAATGCACACGACGCAAGAACTGTAACAACTTTTACAGCTGACATGCAGAAAGACACGAATTTGGATATGGATTCCGTAAAGTAGACTTTGAAATTTCGAAAATATAAGTGACTTTATTCCTGTCTTTACTGACGAATCAAAGATGAACAATGCACAGGAGCTGGCATGTACAGCGAGGACTGGGGTGGAATGGCGGTTACAACTCAATACAACATTAACTACCCTTGCCACAAACTTTGTATCTACTAAAGGATATAAAAATCCAGAGTTATCGAGAAAATGATCGTAAAATGATCGTACAATAATCGGATTAGATGACGGATCTCGTACCAATTAATCGGCCGGGCAGTAGTAAAAGCGATAAACTCCAAATGGTTTAAATCAAAGTTGGTAAAAAAAACAGTAAGGATAAGTTGGATAGACCAAAACCTCTGAATGTCAACCTCTGTTGAGTGAGGGTTGCTTGATCTGAGGAAATGAATTAGCAGACTTATTGGCCAGATGAGGCTGTACTATGCCTGACCTACAATGACTCTTCGACAGTTATTGTTGTTTCCCTCTTTGAATTGGAAGTGGAAAACAGCCAGCAGACGTTGGATATGGAACCGACTGTATAACTGCTAGATCACTGTGGCCGGAATATAGCACATCACGATAGGCAAACATGTTTAGCCTATGTAGGAGTGGTAAAAGATTGGTGTGCTAAATCCAACTGGCCACTGCAATTTCAGGCACCTTATTTCACATAGGGGGTTTAAGATATTTGAGGTGGTGTTGTGTAGAGGACCTAGAGTCTGTCTCCTCAGTCGAAGTAAGTAATTTAATAATGCCTTCCATCATAAACTAAGCCAAGAAGATTGGCTAAGGTCCTTATTGTAATGGGGTTTCAAAATTTTTCTCTTAAGTGTTTATATATGTACTTTCAATTATTTACATATATGTTTCATGTCTATTTTTTATTTTATATATAACTTTCCTTCCTTTATTTTTCACGCGAGTCCATAACCTAACCTAACATGAAGATTCATACTAGGAGGTGCGGGGGGGAAATATGTGACCACTGCCTTGGCAATTATATTAAAATTGTTCTGGGAGATTTTAATGCCACAATAGAAAGGGAAGATTCTCTTGGTTCAGCTGGCCGAATATTCAGTTTACATAGCAACATTTCCGATGATGTATTCAGACTGGTTACCTTCGCTTTGGCAAGAAATATGGTAGTGAGCGGAACCGGATTCCCGCAAAAAAAAATCCACTAGGCAACCTTGTTATCCCCAGATCAAAATACAAGAAACAAGATTGATCACGTGGTAACCGTTCGAAGGCATGTCTCAAGCGTTATGGACGTGCGTGTGATGCGCAATGCAAATGTTGACTCGGATTACCACCTAGTTACAGCCAAGGTACGAACGCGGTTAAGTAGTGCTGAAAACGCTCGTAACTAAAAGCAAAGGAAACTAGACATCACAAAGCTACATATCACCGAGATAGTCAAAGCCTATTTGAACCGAACTCTCTCTCTCAATTACTTCAAACAAATCCCCCTAATTCTGATGATCCCGACACACACAGGCAGCACCACTGCCGCACCGACCGTACTAGATTATGAACACCCAGTCAAGCCCTGTTACGATGAAAAATATATATAATATACATATATATCTGAGGAAAAGGTGCTGCATACAAGGCAATACTACAGACAATGGTAACACGGTAACGGAACGGTATAATAAGAAGAGGAGAGAAATGAGACACCGCTTTAGGCAGAAAAAGCGTCTCTGTTAGAAAAGAGAAAGCCAGGATATCGAAGATTATCCGAAGATAGAAGTGAAGCCCGAAAATTATACCAAAAAAGTGAAAAAGGAAAGGTAAGGACAGAGACAGAAATCTGGCCACGGACACTCGAGAGTGTGCTGCAGATATGGAGGGAACATTTCGTACTGTGGTAAAAGCAAAGGTTTTGAAACAAGGACACCCACCTGTAAGGGCAGAGATTGATATCTGCGCAGAGTGTGCTACAAATATGGAGGGAACACTTTCGCACTCCGTTCGTTCCTGAAGGCACCATAAGTGACGAAATCACGCCAATCATAGATTTTCGATATCAGCACGAAAATAACACCGCTTAAAAATAACAAATCTGCGGAAGCCAATGGACAACACTGACAATCTGCATGCACCGGCTCATAAACACGATTTGGCTCAAGGAATACATGCCCGATGATTGGAATCTGGGTGTTCTATGTCCTGTGCTTAAGTAAGGCGATCCATGTGTGTGTGTACCAACTATTGCGGGATCAGCCTTTTACATATCGCACCAAAGGTCCTGTCTAATGTGTTATGTGGAAGACTAAAGTACATACTAGCATACCTGATTTGACCTTATCAGTTTTGCTTTAGACCTGGTAAATTTACGATCGACCAGATATTCACAATACAACAAATCCTGGAGAAGACCCAAGAAATGCAGAACGACACCTACCATCGGTTTATCGATTACAAAAAGGCATTCGACAGCTCGATACGACATAAACTGTTAGATGCTATGGCTGCCATGGTTTGGTATCCCCGCGAAGTTAATACGAATTTGCGGGATGACACTGACTGACACGAAGAGATCAGTGAAAATAGGCAAAAATCTGACAGAGCCTATTCTTACCAAGCGAGGCTTTAGACAATTCGATAGTCGGCCATGCGATCTCTTTAACGTTATAATGAAGATAAACAAGCGGAAGTCTTCAGGTACCATATTTATTAAATTGCACATGCTGATCATTTTTCGAGGACTGTGGAATGTAACTGCTGCCTTTTCAATCATTGAGAAGCAGAGTTCACATGGTTTTACATGAGTCTCGTCGTACAGGCCTTACCCATAGTGTGGTTAACACACAGGGCATATTACAATGTGATTCCCCCATCCCCCCAGGGATGGCCCAAGCTTGCAATTTTGAAATTGTCGGCTCTATCTTCCAGCCAGTAGATACCAAATTGGGTATGTAAGTATGAAGCATACCCCCCTTTGGCCAAGGTGAGGCCTATCTTAACACCTCCGCTACTCTAGCGGTCTGTAGCACCCAGTAGCAATGCAACTCCACACAGAGCCCGAAGACTCTACCAGCAATTTCGGTTTTAACCACAGTCCGCGTGATGCTCCCACAAGGAAGCCTACAACCAACGATCAGGCCGGAGACTATGTCGCGGGACTCCTGATCCCCACGCTACCGGTCACACTCGCCGGTTGAGAAGTAGTCGGCAGAAGTGGTAGGTCTGGTAGTAATTGAGGACAAAACCAAGTTATTTGTTTCAATGTACAAGGAGTCAACACGTTTCGAACACTTCGTGAACGTTGACACCTGCAACTTTGATGTTGTTGATGAGGTTAGTGACCTTGCCTCCGCCGTTAACAAAAATAGTAATGTCAGCCTGGAAATCAAAGGACTCGTATTGATGCGCTAAGCAAGCGACAAACAAAGATCCAACTCTAGCAGACTCTGATCCTACATGTCTTACTCTACAGCGCAGAATTCTGGGTAATGGCACGTCAAGTGTTTAATACAACCTCAAAAACCTGACGTGGTGGGGTTCAGGTTTTTTTACATAATCTCAAAAAACTGACATGATGGGGTTAAATTGAATTCAGATTTGGTCTTCTTTGTATGTGATCAGACCATGACTACTTTATGTTTTTGGGGTCCCTGAGGCCGAATCTAAAGTCTTTTTCACCACATCACGTCACTACATCTGAAAAAGACTTCAGATTCGGTATCAGGGATCCCTAAAACATAAGTAGTCAATGTCTGATCTCAAGTTTCAAAGATTATTTGTTATGTGCCTGTGCACGGCAACAAACCCTATACACTTATACTAAGATCAGACCATGAATACTTTATGTTTTGAAACTGGATCTAAAGACTATTTCACCTCATCACGTTAGCTTTTAGACATAAAAAAAAAACTTAGTTTCCCTTTGCACCTCATGAATGAGGTATGGGATAACTTCTCGCGTTGTTGTGAATTAACAAGCTTTCTATTTTTAGATTCACAACTAACGGCACCTACTTGTTTATCGACGAATGCGAACGTCACTGTTTTGAGAAGCTCTTACTAGACACGCCGATTAAATCGACGCTTAATACTGCGAAGTTGCTGTCAACAACATTCGATGGGAGCCGACAATGAAAGAAAAAATTTTTTTTTTCTTTTAAGATGACTGGAGCCAGGTTTGAACCTCCGATCTCCCGCATGGTTGTCGCGTGTTCTAACCACTATGCCACGGCCGGTCAACTTTTAGACATAACCTCAAAAATTATCACAATTCGACCACAAAGTTAGGGTATTTTATAATATGTCTCAAAAACCTAACCTTACAAAATTGTTTTTAATATTTATCATTTGTGTTTTTATTAAGTGGCATTGAGTGCTCAATTGATCTGTAAGCTAGCGTCAATACAAGTTTGCAGTATTGCCATTAAAAAATGTTGCATATCAGCCAACTGAACCCTTGTTTATAAGCCGATTTACAATAACACAAAAAACCGGTTACTATTACAATACTTTTTTTTCCCAAAAATTTCGTTGATTTTATCATAATACTAAAAACCAGTTACTCCTATATCGTTATCCTCTCAACGACCACCATTCAAACAATAGAATTCTTGGTCACTGATCGTTTTACCCCACCATCCACCAGTCCGAAAACGATTAGCTCCTATTCATTCGTTCACGCTTGCGTCTCTCGATCCTTAACATTCAGATTACAAATTCAAGTGTGGCTGCTTTAGTCCTCTTACTTAAGAGTATCATAGACTTGTAGTATTTGTTTAAAATCCCACTAGAACTTCATACGCTTGCCTGGTGACAAACAATCGTGCCACTTTAAAATCCTTATCCTTTTTAACCCTTTTTTTCTTCGTGCCACTTAAGTAGACGATGACGATGATGGTGATGATGACGATAGCGTTGACGGGGGCCTTAAGTTGCCCTTAACTGAGTGCGACATTGTTGAAAGTTGCAACAGTGTTAACTTACATACGTTCTATATTTATAAGTTGTTTGATTGTTTTGCTTGTTTGAATATCCTCCGCAGAGTCTTTGCCTAAAGTTGAGTGGAGTTGAGGGGCCCCTGAGAGGCAGCGCGGCCGCGAAGATCGAGGTAGAGCGAGAGGGGCGAAATAAGTTGCAGGCTATAGTTCGAGCAATAGAATTGACTGCATAATAGCGGCCTGGTGCATGCATTTTCACATATCCTTTAGCTAGGGCGGTGTGAGTTTACGACTACAATGTGCATTAGTGTTAAACGCTCCGTGGTTGACTGGCAGTCACACATTGGGGTGTGAGTGAGTGTAAGTGCATGTTTCTTATGTATCCTTTGCTTTTTGGAGGTTTTTTTGTAAGTGTGTTCAAGTCTGTGTGTGTGTTTGTATAGCTGATACTTTATTTGAATTGTTTGTGTGCTGTGCTGTGCTGTGTTGTGTGTTGTGTTTTTTTATTTTTATTTTCATTTTATTTTATTTATATCATGTTACACAGCAAATATCCTGCCACTCCACTGCACTCTCAGGATACTCCACTTTGCGCTGCATGCGGCAACAACTATAACAACTACGAATACAAATACAAATACTACCGGGGAAGTGACAACAACAGAGACCACCGATTAAAACGACACGACGTCGTCGAAAAGGACGAAGAACAGGGCTTTTAGTGACAACGACAACTTTGCACAATGAAAACGGGGACGATGAAAATTCAACGGCAACACCAACAACAACGACAACAATCACATTGCCCGAAATTACATGTTACATTTACAGACATACACACACACACTGGCACTCACATGCTGAGAATGTTTCCTTTAAGAAGTAACGAAACATCTGCAACTCAACATACAAAAAAAAGTACAAAAAGAAATGGTTTCTTTCCTTTATTCGTTGGTTCTTTTTGTGCCGCTATAACAATACGTTTGGTATTAAACAGGACTTATTCACACAAACCTAAGACATACACATACACACACAGCGACATAGTCATAGACTGATTGGCATTCACACATAGGGTCCTCCTAAGTATAACAAGGATAATAGAGTTGAATCAAAGGTACACTTTTTCGATACCTTAAGAAGATTATTTATTCTAACTGACGTAAATATTGTTTATAGAGAGGAAATGTGTTCTATAAGAGAATCGATTTTCTTGAAAGGGTAGTAAAGGCTTCTTAATTAGCTGGAGACTATGTTAGATTTCCCTGGGGAAATTCTAATAATGTAGATGTTCGCTGAAGGTAGACATCAACAAAAAACTAATTTATGAAAATTCAATTATGAATATGAGTTCGGTAAGTAGTATTAGAGGAAAATAGAAAAACGAAAATTGGAAAACTTATTATAAAAACTGCGTATTTTTCTTTAGTACACATATAATTAAAAAACAATTATGGAAAAAATGTAAGAGAAAAACATTTTTATTAAACAAAGATTGAAAAAAAAGAAAACATATAGGAAACAAATTAAATATGTCCTTTGAATAAAAGTTCATTTTAAAACCCTCACCCTTATAGAGGGTATGAGTGTATATGTAGATCATTTAATACGAGAAAAAGTGTAACGCATTAAAGGAGACGAGTTGGGCCACTAGCATCTTATGTCCAAATTCGTTTCAGGACCTTTTAAAGACGGTTGAGCGATGTCCGTCGGTTTGGCTGGCCGGATAGCTGGTGGGCACGAAAACTCGAGTAAACCTTCACTGATCTATTATAAAAATTTAGTAGCATTAGTAGCTTTCTTAATAAAGCTATGGTATTCTAAATAAGTAGAATGGTCACACCACTTCTGGTACCACCCATACAAAATTAGCTATTTTTGAAAAAATTATTTTTCTCTTAAAACTTTAAAACAGGAAACTGCAGGATATTTTAACTTTAATTACACAGTACAACACATGATTTTGGGACTCAATTCTAAGAATGGCCCATGAAAGTACCCTCAAAAGTAAGAACTTCTGCATCATTCCTTTTGTCAAGTTAGCTGAATTTATAATATAATGGTCATACGACTTTTTTAGCTCAAGTTGGATTTTTAGCACTTTTCCTATATTTTCTATATTTAACACGGTTATATCTCGGTATATCGTACGGAATACCTCTTTAGAGTCTGAAGCAAAGTTGTTAATGCATGCAACTTGACAAAACGAATGATGCAGAAGTTCTGATTTTTAGGGTTACTTTCATGTGCAATTCTCAAAATTGAGTCCCGAATCAATGGGCTAAAAAATGTTGTACTGTGTAATTTAATAACATTATAAATTTAGGCAAAACCCCAGAAATTCGAAATATTTGCAGAAAGTTATTTCAATTGTCTTGTAATAGTATGTAAAAGTTTAGACAACCTCAACAATTGTAATACCTCTACGGGTACATCCCATACAAATGACCCAAATCAACCTAATAGTTTTCCATGCATTTATTTTTTGCAAATTCACTGAATTCAATAAAATTTTTCCCTAGAAAACCGTTTGTGGAAATCTGACTCAGGATTGAATATGGACAATATAGACCGACACCTTCTGGCACCACCCTCCCATACAAAATGACCTATTTTTGGAAAATTTATATTTTCCCCTTAACTTTCAAACAGACATCTGAAAATATTTTAATTTGATCATGTATTATATCTATTGAGAATCAATTATATCTGGTGTATATACGAAAGTGTATAAAATTGAATCCAATGAGCCTAAATTCCATTTATTTGTAGCGATAGCTGCGTCGAGCATACCGTGACGGGTTGGGGCCGATGCGTTACGAAATACAAGAACAGTCAATAAGAATTGCGAGCCAGCGTGAATATTTATATTTACAGATATGTTCCTGGAATGTCCAAACTCTCTATAGAAATGGTGCGTCTATACAACTGACGGATGTCCTCGACAAATACAAGGCTGACGTCAACGCCATACAGGAAATGCGATGTACGGAACAGAGATGCCTAGACTGGGTCACGAAAAAAAGGACAGATATTTAAGATCACCTCGAGCCAACATTTGATCGCCGCTTTTTTGTTTGTGACTCAATTGTAACATACAAGACATCTTTCATTAGGTCTCGATAAGTACTACATATGCCCCATAGAGGTCGCTGACGTACGACATAATTTTGTAATGATGGCATTTAAGATGCATTCTATTAAAGATGCATTTAATGCTATAATTGAAGGGATCTGATAACGTATTCAGAGTATTTAACTTCGTGTCGGCAAAAAACATGGTAGAGAGTGGAGCCAGATTCCCGCATGGAGTGTGGGTATCTTCAAACTGAATATCACCTGATCAAAGAACAAGAAAACAGATTGATCATATGTCAATCGATGAGAGGCATGTCTCAAGCGTTATGGACGTGCCTGATATTCGCGGTGCAAATATTGACTCGGATCACCACCTAGTTGCAGCCAAGGTACGCACACGTTTAAGTAGTACTAAAAACACTCGTAACCAAACACCGAGACAGCCAAAGCCTACTCCATGCAACTCTCTAAATTACTCCAAACAAACACCCCTAGTTCTGATATTCCCGACACACAGTGACAACATATTGTGATTTCTATGACCACTGCCGCAACGACCTAACTGTGTTATGAAAAACCATGCTCATACAAGCCCTGGTATGATAGTGAATGTCGCTCAATGTCTGAGGAAAAGGATACTGCATATAAGGCAGAACTGTAGCCAATATCAACGCGTGTTGTGACGGAGCTTTATAATGAGAAGGGGAGGGAGAAGACACGCCTCTTTAGGCGAAAAAAGCGTCTACGGGAGAAAAGAGTGAGCCAGGATATCGAAAATTACAGGGATAGAAAGTTCTATCAAAAGGTAAAAAGAAAAGGTTTTGGACCAGGGATTCTCATTTGCAAGGACGGAAACGGAAATCTGGTCACGGACACTCAGAGTGTGCTGCAAATATGGAGGGAACACTTTCGATCTCTACCCGTTCCCGAAGGCAACATAAGTGATGAAATCACGCCAATCATCGAGGATTGATTAGACTGTCCACCACCGAGCCAAATCGAGATCAACACGGCAATTGTAAAGCTGCGGTAGCCGATGGACTGCCGGCAGAGCTTTTTAAAGCACCAGCTCATAAACACGATTTAGCTCAAGGAATGCATGCTCGATGATTAGAATCTGAGTGTTCTATGTCCTGTGCTTAAGAAAGGCGATCCAAACGTGTGTACCAACTACCGCGGGATTAGCCTTTTACCCATCGCATGCAAGGTCCTGTATAGTGTGTTATGTAAAAGACTAAAGCCCATTCTGGCGAATATGATTGGACCTTATCAGTGTGGCTTTAGACCTGGTAAATCCACCACCGACCAGATAATCACGCAACGACAAATCCTGGAGAAAACCCAAGAAATGCAGGTCGACACCTACCATCTGTGCATCGATTACAAAGCTGCATTCGACAGTCCGATACGACAGAAATTGTTGGATGCTATGGCTGAGTTTGGTATCCCCGCGAAGCTGATACGACTCTGTAGGATGGCACTGACTGACACGAAAGTATGAAAGTATGCAAAATTCTGTCAGAGCCATTTTCTACCAAGCGAGGCTTTAGGCAAAGCGATATTCTGTCCTGCGATCTCTTTAACATCGTAATGGACATGATCGTGCGGAAGGCTGCAGTAAACAGGTATGGTACCAACAAAAGTCACATGTTGCTCGCGTATGCCGATGATATAGATATCATTGGCCGTGGATTGCGGGATGTTACTGCGGCCTTTTCGAGCATTAAAAAGCAGTCGGAGGAAGTGTGTCTGGTGATAAACGAGGACAAAACCAAGTTATTTGTTTCAACGAACAAAGAGTCCACTCGTCTGGGACGCTGGGTGAACGTTGACAACTATAACTTTGAAGTGGTATAATGTCAATGTCAATAATAATGTCAGCCAGGAAATCAAAAGATGAGTATTGATCGTAACTTGCTGCTACTATGCGCTAAGCAAGCGATTTAACGACAAAGCGCTCTCTCAAAGAACAAAGATCCAGCTCTACCAGACTCTGATCCTACTTGTCTTGCTCTACAGCGCAGAATCCTGGGTAAAGACTCAAGCGGATCAATCTATTCTGGGAGTCTTCGAGAGAAAAATACTTAAACTAGCGCCAAAGAACGAAGCTTACTTACTTAACTTAATTTCCCTTTGCACCCCATGAATGAGGTATGGGATAGCTTCTCGCGTTGTTGTGAATTAACACGCTTTCTATTTTTAGATTCACAACTAACGGCACCTACTTATTTATCGACGAATGCGAACGTCACTGTTTTGAGAAGCTCTTACTAGACACGACGATTGAATCGACGCTTAATACTGCGAAGTTGCTGTCAAACAACATTCGAGGGGAGCCGAAAATGAAAGAAAATTTTATTTATTTTTTTTTCTTTTAAGATGACTGGAGCCAGGTTTGAACCTGCGATCTCCCGCATGATAGTCGCGTGTTCTAACCACTATGCCACGGCCGGTCCCAAAAAGAACGAAGCACTTGGAATAATTTTCTACGTGGGGCTACTGATAGATGAATTTCTGTTACTGCTGCCAATTAAGAAGAAGAATAATTCTAAAATGTTGTTAAGATGTTACTGTCCCTTTTAGTCCCCTACGCTGTTTTTAATATGAGTTTCATTTCTTTTGGGACCGGCCGTGGTTAGAACACGCGTCTGACATGCGGGAGATCGCAGGTTCAAACCTGGCTCCAGTCATCCTAAAAAAAAGTTGTTCTCTCATGTCGGCTCCCCTCGAATGTTGTCAACAGCAACTTCGCAGTATTAGTGTCAAGTCAATCGGCGTGTCTAGTAAGAGATTCTCAAACAGTGACGTTCGCATTTGTCGATAAACAAGTAGGTGCCGTTAGTTGTAAATCTAAAATAGAAAGCGTGTTAATTCACAACAACGCAAGAAGCTATCCCATACCTCATTAATGGGGTGCAAAAGGGAAATTACGTTTTTTTTTATTTCTTTTAGGAATCATAACCAAAGTTTTTACAAATTATTGAATTTATTCTACTGCCATTCCAAAAATGTACAATAATTGTATATTAAGTATTCCTTTATCATTTATAATTATAATCAAACTTGACTCCCTCAGTAAAACAAACTATATATCGTGAAACTCACATATATTTGGTTCGTAATGGGTTAATTTGATGGAAACTAGAAATTATGCAGAAATTTATATGCAAAATGGAGGTAGAAGTGCAGCTTTTATGATATTTGTGAAAACACAAGTGATGTTTGTACCATCTCAGAATTCGATCAAGTCAAAGACTTTTGTTAAAACATTTTGGTAAATTTGTAATAAAGTATTTTTGTTCGACTTTTTAATAGTTTGTTTTGAAATTACCAGCGTTCATATTTCGGACACCCTAATATTTTCAAGTTTTAAAAGACGCATGTACCTTATCACCATGATGTATGAAACAACACCTGTACCATCATCATTCATCATTACCTTAAAGGTTAAGTTAAATTAATTGATTAACTTCATATGCCTCTACCCAATTAAAAAAAACATATAAAAACAATGCAACAAAATACTTTCACACCTTTTGGAAAAATACCTCTACACAATTTCTCCAGAGTGTGTCCGAAATTGTACCCGCCGTAAAACTAAAATCCCTTTAGTGTTTCTAATGACGGTCTTTCATCCTTTATGTTTATCATCCCTGCCTTATGGCAAAGCTGTACCGTTTTTAAGGGTTCACCTCATTTGGCGGCCCATTGCACAAGACGTCCGTCCCATTTATTCCCATCTCCTCCTATACTCTGCCGAGATATCGAAGACGGCGCAAGAAAACAAAAGCGAACATTCAATTTTACGCTTTTATTGTAAATTTGTAATTTTCGTTTGATTGTTTTCAAACCTTACAAGCGAAGAAAAATGGAAAGTTTTTTTTTTGTGGCAGCGGTGGCTCAAAGGACCTAAGTCAGTCACATACAACAAACAAAATGCGAATACGTGTATAACATTCAACAAATACATATAGACAGACAGACATACTTACACACAGGCACGAACGCACGGCACTAGTCTCCTCACACTGGCTAGGATGAGAGTATAGCACCAGAATGCCACACAGTAGTAATCGTAGTAGTTAGTAGTAGTAGCGGCAGCAGTAAATCGTTGCTATCCTGTTGACTGTTGTCATTAGCCAAGATTTTGATACGTCTGATGATGCTGCTGCTGTTGTTGTTGTCGTTGTTGCTGCTTTTTTTGTTTGGTTTCTTTGGTTGCGAAATTGATTTGACTGACAATTTGATTTTTATGTATCCCCAAAGAATGAAGAAGATCTTGAAAAGATTGCCAAGATACAACACGTTTTGTGCTGTTTCGGAAACACCTCAACTTTTATTTAATCAATTTTGTAGAATGTTTCAAACTTCCAAATTATTTAACTTTCAAGTTGAAGCACAACAAGCAAAAAAAACACTCACTTTTCTCATGTATTCAATCACAAATTATAGAATTCTTTTGCATTTCTTTTGTTTTATATCAAATTTTTGCATATTTTCCACTTACGAACGAACGAACCGTTTATGAAGTTAATACAAAATAAAACACAAATCAAAACGATTGTATCCTAAGAAATTTTATCGGTATCGCAAAATGTTTTGCACAAAAGTTTCTCATTAAACAACAAAATAATAAAAATCAACAAAAACAAATTGTATCTTTAAACTTCGTCGAGTAGTGATAGCAGCACGTCCGAACCGTATGACATATCTAAACAAACTAACTGCCAACGAGAGACACGAGCGCGCGAGTAAGTGAGAGAACATCAACATCAGAGACACACAATCAAATGTCAATGATAGACCCTACACTAAAGATATGTTAAAGTCACAATTGTGGGCAAAAGAAGAAAAAAAGGAAACATTTCAATAACACTGAGTACGCAATTGGAGATGTGGGAAAGTGTGAGAGAGAGAGATGAGTGTGTGTGCTATAAGAATATTGAGAGTATATCATTCATTCACTTTGGGTAAAGAGTGGAGAAGTTGGTACTTTAGTACTTGTTTGTGTACATTTGTGTGGAAAAGTACTTAAAAGGAATGACATTAAAGAAGTTGGATTTTATTTTTAGACACTATTATTATATTAAATTTCAAACGACAAAAGAACCTTGAATGATCGAATAAAAGGACCATTAAAAACAATATAATTTTTAAGTATCATCCATTCAATGAAATTCTAAATTTATCTCAAAACTTCGAATAGTGACCCATAACAATAATTCTAACGGTTTATCTGTATTTGCCAGCTTGCGGAGGGTAAACGGTTAGACTTTCGGTCGTATGGCCAGACGAGATGGGACCAACTGAAAATCAAGGAAATTGTCTCTAAGTCACTGTTTGAGAAGCTCTTACTAGACACGCCGATTGACTCAACACTTAATACTGCGAAGTTGCTGTCAATAACATTCGAGGGGAGCCAACAATGAAAGAAACAATTTTTTTAAGATGACTGGAGCCAGGTTTGAACCTGCGATCTCACGCATGGTAGTCGCGTGTTCTAACCTATATGCCCCGGCCGGTCCCATGAAATCACGAGAAAGAAAAAGTAACAAACGGAACCCCCCCAAATGTTGAAGACCCCCGCAAACTTAATAAGGACCATGATTTAAGGATATGCACTTGGAACGTCCGAAGGTGCCACTATCCGACTGACGGATGTCCTCAAAAAATATAAGGCTGTCATTATCGTCATTCAGGAGATGAGGTGGATAGGACAAGGATGCTATCGATGTGAAAATTGCGACATCTATTACAGCTGCCATGCCGATAAGCACGAATTTGGATGTGGAATTGGATCAGACATCTTGTCTCGCGATTCAATCCTGTTAATAATCGAATAGCCGCAATCAGCATCAAGGCAAAATATTTCTACATCACGCTGATTTGTGCTCATGCCCCGACGGAATATAAAGACGAAAGATTAAAGATACATTTTACGAACGCCTATAGGAAACATACGACCGCTGCCCTAGCCACGACATTAAAATTGTTCTGGGAAACTTTATTGCAAAAATAGGAAGGGAAGCTAAATCGATCGTTAAATTCAGCCTGCATACCGACACGTCAGACAACAATTTTAGGCTGGTTAGCTTCGCAGCGGGAAGGAACATGATAGTGAGTGGATCCAGATTTTAGCACAAAGATATCCACAAAGCACCTTGGCTATAACCCGATCAAAACACCAAAAACTCAAATTGATCATGTGGTAATTGATGGCAGGCATGCATCTAGTGTCATGGAAGTGCTTGTGATCCGTGGTGTTAGTTGCAGCCAAGGTGCGCACAAGATTGAGCAGAGCGAAAAACGCTTGTAACTAAACACAAAGAAAGCTGGACATCGCGAAGCTGCAAACCCCAGAGATAGTCAGTGCCTACTCCAACCATCTCTCCCAACTTCTAGGACACAACGCCTCTACTTCTGACGTTCCCGAAGAACGGGAGAACGAGGATATTAAGCTATACAGGGTTAAAGGTAACGCCTGAAAATTTTACCAAAAAGTAAAAGCAAAAGGCTACGGTAATGGGCCCCACTCCTGTAAGGACATGGATGGAAATCTAGTTACAGATACGCAGAGTGTGCTGCACATATGGAGAGAACACTTCCAGCAACTGCTGGTTCTAAAAGGCAGCGCACGTTATGGTATCACGCCAACTGTCGACGACGGCTTAGATTGCCCACCACCAAGTCAAGTCGAGGTAAGAAGAGCAATACCGCGGCTGAAAAATAATAAAGCAGCCGATGCCGACTGGCTTCCGGCAGAGCTTTTCAAGTCCGTTGCCGAGGAGCTGATAACGAGCATGCACCAGCTCCTACGCACAGTTTGGCTTAACGAATGTATACTCGATGATTGGAATTTAAGCGAATTATGTCCTGTGCTGAAAAAAGTGATCTAGGTGTGTGCACCAACTACCGTGGGATTAGCCTTTTGCCCATCGCATATAAGGTCCTGTAGAGTGTGCTATGTGAAGACTTAAGTTAGTGTTATCCAACCTGATCGGGCCTTACCAGTGTGGATATTCACACTTCGGCAAGTCCTGGAAAAACCCAAAGAGAACAGATCGACACGCATAATCTTTTCGTCTACTTTGCCTTCGACAGCCCGATACTGCAGAAATTACTCGAAGCCATGGATAAATTTGGTATACCAGCGAGCTGATACGCCTTTGCGGAATGACGTTGACTGGCACGAAGTCTTCAGTGAAGATTGGCAAGGACCTTACGGAGCCGTTCGTGCCTATCGTGTGACCTCTTCAATATAGTGATGAAAATGGTTATAAGGAAAGCTGCATTAAACACGAGTGGCACGATATTCAACAAAAGCCACATGCTACTGGCGTACACTGATGACATAGACATCATCGGTCGAAAACTGCGGGTTGTGACTGCAGCCTTCTCAAGTATACATAAGGAATCAGCGAAAATGGGTCTAATGGTGAACGAGGACAAAACGAAGTTATTCGTTTCAACGAACAAAGAATTAACTCGTTTGGAAACTGCGTGAACGTTGACAACTATAATTCGGAGAAGTATCCTGCTTGCTATTAAATGCTAGTACGGACTAAGCAAGCGATTTAATGACAGAGCCCTCTCTTGACGAACAAAAATCCAGTTACACTAGATACTGGTTCTACCTGCCTTAATGTATGGTTCAGAGTCCTGGTTTATGACACAAGCGGATGAATCGGATCTGGCAGTATTCGAGAGTAAAATACTCCGTAAAATATATGGGCCCGTAATCGTTAACGGAGCGTATCGGCGTTGTATGAATCATGAAGTGAACGAACTGTGTACTGACATTGACGTGGTCAGACGCATTAGGGTGCAGCGGTTGCTTTGGCTGGATCATGTTGTACACATGGACGAAAATGCTATAGCTTGAAAAGTCTTGGAGAATAAACTCGATGGACGGCGCAGAAGAGGGCGACAAAAACTTCGTTGGAAAGACCAGGTTATTGAGAACCTTGCAGAACTTGGTGTGACGAACTGGAGAAGAAGCGCAGAAGAAGCGCAGAAGAAGCGGCATTTAGTAAGCAATATCGTATAAAGTCTGTGACCATGATTCTTGTACCCTCAACGTTATCTAAATCACTTAAGGGTCTATGTCGCTATGGTCAAAGAATAATGGTTTCGATAGTAATCTTCTAGATGTCGGATATTCGGATTTAGCAAGTTGGAAATATTATATTGAAATCCAATAGTAATTTTATTTGTTGTAATCTCTGCGATATATAAAAATTATACCACGATATGGGGTTTGAAAGATGTCGAGTGGTCTCTATGTATTCGGGATCCCTTAAAGGTCTTTGTTGCTATGGTCAAAGAATCATAGTTTCGATAGTATTCATGTATACAGAACGCTCTTGCTCTTGCATTTTGTAAGCCTCCGCCCCACACCGCCAAGGCTTTGATATTTTCTATACGTATTTGTAGGGACCAGCCGTGGCATAGTGTTTAGAACACGCGACTACCATGCGGGAGATCGCAGGTTCAAACCTGGCTCCAGTCATCTTAAAAGAAAAAAAATAAATAAAATTTTCTTTCATTGTCGGCTCCCCTCGAATGTTGTTGACAGCAACTTCGCTGTATTAAGCGTCGATTCAATCGTCGTGTCTAGTAAGAGCTTCTCAAACAGTGACGTTCGCATTCGTCGATAAACAAGTAGGTGCCGTTAGTTGTGAATCTAAAAATAGAAAGCGTGTTAATTTACAACAACGCGAGAAGCTATCCCATACCTCATTCATGGGGTGCAAAGGGAAATTAAGTTTTTTTTTTTATTTGTAAAGTAAATATTTTGAAAATAAAAAAGTATTTTTATGATTTTTATGATTATATGATTTACCACGACTTGACAAATTTAACACCTTAATACATTACAAAAATTCCATGTGCGGTTCATTTACTCCATAAGTTTTACATCACATTATCCAAAAGTATACTTATTGTACACTTTCAGTACAATTCCATCACATACCAGTAATACAACTTATCATGCCTGCCAGCATATATCTCTCAGTATCATTCTTGCGCTCTCATCCAACCATATAATATCTCTCACATTATTCTATAACGTTGCTTCTGAATAAACATAACTTTACCACAAAGTTGTTGCAGCGCATTGTGGCAGAACAAACCACTTCTCCATGCAGCCAGCCAGCCAGCCATCCATCCATCCATCCAACCACTCTTCATTTGAATATTGGGTACTTGTAAGTACGTGTGTGTGTTTGGGTTTGTATGGCAATGACTCTCCTGGCGCCTCTTTACATTATTGTTATTATTCTGGCTTGCGAGTGAGTGCTTGCTTTTGTTTTTATTTTCGGATTCCTTTTCTGCTTTTGATTTCAGTTCGTCAGTCATTCATATTCGGTTAGTGTTACTTCACTTATTTTTGGTGGCCGTTGTTTTTGTTTTTCCGTCTTCTGTTGTTGCTTTCGCTTGTTGTTGTAGGTTGTGTTTCGCTCGCTTTACTACGCGCTGTCGCCTGTCAGAGTTTAGAAGGTTATGTCAGCTGTGAGCTGTGAGTATCACACACACAGAGTACGCCACACTCACTCTCTCTCTCTCTCTCTTTAGGTACATAAGAGTTACTGAAGAAATCTGTGTGTTTCTTCCTTTTGATTGCCCCGACCGAACAGATTGATGGTCTTATAGGAAAATTTAATTTATGAAATGTACAAAAACATTTGGGGATTTGTTACTTGGATTTGAGGAGGATCTTTTGGGAAATGTTTGAAATGTTTCAGGGAATTTCGGGTGGAAAATTATTTGTACGTTATGATGATGATTTCTTCGTTTATTGAATTTTCCCACAATGTGGTAAAGGTTAGGTTTTGATGTGTTAAGGAAATATGAGAATATTAATTATTTAATTAGGGCATTGATTGAAGAAAAAAGGGGGGGGGGGCACTGGAAGTCAACAGTGATTTTGTTGTCGTAGGGGTTCTAATTGTGATATAGGAAAATTCTCACAGATCGATAGATGTCGAATGGACGTTCTTTAAGCCGTAAATCTTTTTGACGGAACATGAAGATGGAATTTCTTCAGTAATTAGGATATAAAAAGTCGACAGTAATTTAATTGCAGTGATTATTCTGTGATTTTGGTAAACGTAAAAATCACTGAATCTGGAGATCGAAAAATTTGGGTTTGACGTACTTGAACATGTAAATCTTTTTAACGCGACTCATACATAATTCTTCAGCAATTGGGAAATCTTAAATGAGAAATCAACAGTAATTTCGTTGTCCGTTATCCTGTGATAAGAAAATTGTCACAGAATCTAAGGATCGGAAGATATTGGATGGACGAATATACTTTAATAGGGAAATCTTTTTTGAGGGAATTTGGAAATGTGGGTAGACGTTCTTTAAATGTAATCGTAAGTCATTTGACTGGAATCGGGATGGAGTTCTTACGGCAGAAATTACTTAATTAGGACACTTAAAAAAAGGATCACAGAATCTAAAGATCGAAAGATGTTGGATGGACGTACATACTTATAGGGAAATTTAGGGATCGGAAGGTACGTTCTTTATATGTAATCGTATGTCATTTGACAGGAATCGGGATTGAGTTCTTCCGATATTCAGAATTAATAAAAATTTTGTTGTCGTATTGTCGTCCTGTCATATGGAGAATTGTCACAGGATCTGGGGAACGGAAGATGTCTGACTGATGTTCTTTGAAATGTAAATTTTTTAACAGAAGTCTATAGGTATTTTTTTAGTAATTTGAAAATTTTTAATTGAAAGTCGGCAGCTATTTTGTTTTTGTTGTATTTCTGATGTGAAATATGTAGAAAAAGTATTACGGCAACTGGGGATCGCGTGATATCGTATGGACGTACTTTAAAATGTGAATCTTTTGACGGGACTCGGAACGAATTTCTTCAGTAATTCGGAAATTAGAAGTCGATTGTTATTAAGTTGTAGGGATTTTTCTGTGATTTTTGTAAAATCATCACTGGTCCTGACGCACGGAAAATGTCAGATAGACATACTTTAAAATGTAAATCTTTATAATGGAACTCAAGAGGGATTTCTTTAGCGCTACGGGAATTTTAATATAGAATAATTCTCACAGGATCTGGAGTCCGGAAGCCGTCGGATGAACGTACCTTAAAAATGTAAACCTTTTTGACGAGTCTTAAAAGGGATTCATTTAGTAATTCCGAGACTGTAACTAGAAATTGGACAGTAATTTATTTTCCGAAGTGATTTTTTGTGATTTTGGTCAAATTATCACAGAATCTGGGAATCACAAAATGCCGGATGGATATACTTGATTTCAGATATTCCAAAGTTTCTAATTGGCAGTCAACGGTAATTTAATGTTGTCATAGTGTTTTTCCTGCGGTGTATACAAACTGTTCCAGGTTCTGGGGATCGGTAAATGTCGGATGGTCAGAATTTAAATGTAAATCTTTTTGACGGATCTCAAGAGAAATTCCTGCAGCAGTTCAGGGAATTTTTTATTGGTAGCAATGTTCTCGTAATGTTTCTTCTGTGATTTTGGTAAAATTGCCGCATAACCTTTGGATTCGAAGATTCCACAGAGGCGTTCTTTTTTTTGGAAGGACTCGGGATACACATAAATTGGTGGTCAACAACTTATCTTCTACTAACATACTCTTTTTGGCGTGGAATTGATACTAGCAGACGGATTACCATCGGTGCGGATAACCAGGTTCCAATAAAGCGATCAATTATAAATTGTGTTAATCAAAGTTGGGGTGAAACAGTAAGGAGAAGTTGGATGGACTTAAGCCTCTGGATGTGAGCCTCTTTTGGGTTCCAGGGCATTACGAGATTCTTGGTAATGAATTAGCAGACCTATTGGCCGAAGGAGGCTGTGCTATGTCTGATCATGACTCTTAAGAAGATGTTCACCCGCCCATTTGTTACATCTTGACTTAAAGAAGGATTGGATGTGGAATTATGCATTGTGTAAGTCAGGCTTGGGGCGAAACAGTAAGGAGAAGTTGGATGGACTAAAGCCTCTGGATGTGAGTCTTTTTTTTTTGGGCCCCAGGACATTCCGGGATTTCTGTTAATGAATTAGCAGATCTATTGGCCGAAGGAGGCTGTACTTTGTCTGATCATGACTCTCTGGAAGATGTTTACCCCTCCATTTGTTATATTTTCGGCTTGGTGGAGGATTGTATGTGGAAAACAGCCAGCAGACGTTGAATCTTTAGAACTGTACAACTGCTAGATCGATGTGGTCCGAATAAAGCTGATACCGATCGTCGTACATTGTTGGCCTGTGAAAAAGTGACTTGAGATTGGCCTGTGGCATTCTAACAGGCCATTGCAATAGCAGGCACCTAACAGGTAAATAGGACAGATCCTTACCGGAGGACGGGGAGGAGTCCGATACGATGGAACATCTTTTTGGTAGCTGCCCTGCTATAGCCCGTAGAAGGCTAAAACACTTAGGAGAATGTTATATAGAAGACCTAGAGACTCTCTGTCGTCAGTCCGAGTAGGAGATTTAATATGTTTCACGTGGAGCCTTCTATGGCTGAGCCAAAATAACATTTGGGGTTCCCATGATTTTCTCTCCCTTCTCTATCTCCTCCCCTTACCTTATAAACTTAACATATCAATCCTTGATGGTTGATTTTCCTGGGGCAGTGTCCGGAAACTTGTCATCAAGCCAAGTTTTTGCTTCAACTGTATTTTTCCCCATCAAAAAACAATTTTTTATCAACACGCGAAATTCCTTTATATCCATTATTTCACAATCACAATAGAATTATGGATTTAATTCTATTACCGCCATCTATGTGTCAGGCCGGGGACTTTTCAATTTCAAGTTTATTGTCGTTGACTTTTTAACTTGGAAAGTTTCGTTCTTTTTTCGGCTTCGCATTACATATACAAAGTCAAGACTTCGGAATGCGATTATGCGCTTTTCTAACCAGTTACGCATATATTTTATAAGATTTCCGCGATATTTGATTCAGCAAGACGGAAATACGGCACAAAGCACCTGAACTTGATGAATTTATTGGGATACCAATTCAATACTAGTCACCAAGTGATGAAATGAGGGGACCATTACCTATC
Source organism: Muscina levida (assembly GCA_964034835.1). Lineage (NCBI taxonomy): Eukaryota > Metazoa > Arthropoda > Insecta > Diptera > Muscidae > Muscina > Muscina levida. The sequence goes on along the minus strand of OZ035884.1, from coordinate 21,146,843 downwards.
TTATACTCATCCTTACCTAACCTAATCTAGTTTCAGGAATTTGAGTCTAAATATGGCTATGGATCAAGGCCAAAGACTTGACGACGATGAAGAGAATATGAATATGCTAACATTGAAGACCCACTCCCCAAATATTCTTACAGGGTGGCTGATGATACTCGATACCATCATATCTAACGAGGCTCATTTCGATCAGAAAATTTCCTAACAGGCTCATTTCAAGAAGCTTAACCTTCAGTTGGCCCTCGCCTTTTCTATGTAACTCCAACGGAGTTTACAAAAACAAAACAAAAACAGTTTACTTAGAAAAAAAGAGATCAAGTTTTCTTTTGGTATCGGCTTGTATCAGCCACCCTGTATTTTTATTTTTCAGATAAATTTTCCCACATTTTTACTTCGAATGTTTTCGTGTACAACATTATTGAACTTCATGTATTCCATTCTCATTGAATAGGAGTAACTTTATGGCTTAAAATCAGAAAATCGAAGGAGATATTGAAGAGAAGCTTTCGCATCCCTACTATTCGTTCAAGATTCCAAAAATCACATTTCAAGATATCAGATGTTATAAGACTCCGATTCTCCATAGTTACGACCATTCAAAATATTTGCCTGGAATGTTTCTAAATCTTGTTCCATGATAGAAAATAGGCAACCTCATTTCATCTCTAAGAATGTTTGGATTGGCGAATGTGCAGTAGAAATAAATTAATACAATCATTGAACTTGAATTATGTTTAGATTACCACTTATTTATAACAAAGAAATTAGTAAGTTAACCAGAATTGGAATTCCATTAATCTTTTATTAATATTAACCTAGTCCGCCTAATGTCCTTCATTATAAGTTAACCACTTATGAACCATGTTAGTATTTGCACTCACTCCTCTGCCACATCCTTCCAATTCTCAACGACATTTCGATTATTTGCTACTTAATTTTGATAACTCATAATAAACGTACCCAACATCTTAGACATCATTGTGTGACTTAACTAACAACTAATAATCTCCTCTCTCTCCACAATAATTATCTACTAATGCGATTCTGTAGAACATTAAAAATCAATACTGCATACTTTTACATAGTACATCTAGACATTCTTTTTGTGAATCTTATTGCGAAATATTAATCAAACATAATTACGATATAATAGCAGTGTGAGATTTGCTGTCGAATTTCTCCTTGAAAATCCCATGAAAGCACTTCACCGAAATTATTCCCCAATCAAATTCGAATGAATTTTCCCAAGACACAGATTACTAATCAATATTAATAAAGCAAAACAACAGCAACAAAAAAAAAAAACAAAACTACACGCACAAGTGAAGCAATCGTCCAGGAGGCGGACATATGCAACCATTCCTTACTTTCTTCCTAACATACTCGTACTCATCCACCAATATCCCTTTTTTTTGAGTTCTCCCTCTCTGTGGTTATGCGATGAACACTGCTGCTGCTTATTCGTTTCAAGTGTTTATTAAATTTCCACATCCTTTCTACTAGATGATTATCAATTAATAATTATAATAATAACAGTAAATATACCAACAACATTTTATGCCAACAGAACTCTCACCATATGCCAACATGTTTTATTTATTTTTTGTATTTGTATTGGAAGAGTGCTACAATGTATCACTTACGCTCTGTCTATCACTCGCGCTCTCTCGATTTTGTTTACATAGAGAAATATCAGGGATCGTAATGTTGGTGGATATGTACTTTATTTGAATAATATAAATATATTGATTGGATTGGACATTGAAACTTTTCAAAATATAGTCAGATATTGTGTTTAATTTTTGTGGGAAAATTTTGATGATGGTGGAAAAGTCACAGTATAGGGTGCTGATGATGATAGTCTGGCAATTATCGGAATAGTTATGCGCCCTGCCCGCAAAATATTAAATAGAGAAAACTTTGATTTTTCAAAATGTACGAATATGATTCAAAACCCATACTGATTTTTCTAATTGTTTGATGGGAAATCTTACAAAAAGAAGTTTTTTTTTGTTTAGCTGACTTTCAGAGGGAATATGGGAATATGCCAGTAAGAAGCCTGTCTCTTGGGAATTTATTCACTATTGAGCGTGTTTCTGGAGGATACCGCCCCCTGTGCTAGAGAGAGTTTTACAAAAAGGTGATTCCGCGACTGTATCACAAGAGTATTCTGGAGAATGCCAGGTTTTTGTCACTTAAATGATGAGCCAAGCATCCCCTTGAAAAATGGGTTAACAGGTTTGGGGTGACCAATTCAGCACTGCAAAATTTTAACGAAAGAAAACATGAAGAGTGCTAATCAGTCTGTCTTGTTAACATCCGAAGATTTCAATTCGAAAGCGCACAAGTGCTTAAAATGTGCATAGATCTTCATGAAACCATATCACAGTCCAACACATAAATTGGTGCTACCTTCGTACCCAGCTATTTATGAAGAATGTACCGAAACTAAAAAAATCCCCAAAGGATTTGGCCCCATTACATCGAAACATTTTTTTATGGATACTTCAATATTTTCACCCCAATACGATTTTTTGACCATTTTTACGGAGTACATATTTCATAAACTGTTCGGAATTTTTTCTTTTCGTCTGCGGCAAAGTTATAGATCTAAACCAGAACAAAAAAAGTTTCAAATAGACTGACCAGAAAAAATTGCATCTAGTGCATGAAATTTGTTAAAATATAGGAAAAAATGCTTTGGGACTTTTTTTAGTTTCGGGATATACTTCAAAAATAGCTGGGTGCGAAGGTGGCACCAGACGATGACCTTAAAAATGCTGCACTGTGTATTAAGCATAAAGACCTTAAGCGTTACCCATACAAATTTCAATTGCTGCAAGAATAACAACCCCAAAATAGAAAATTTTCTGGCAAATTGATATACAGGAAAGGTGACATAAACTGGACTTTATGCAGTTCTGACTTCATTCCCATTGACTTTTTCCTTCGGAATTATCTCAAAACTGAAGTTTATAACAATAAACAGACTTCACTGGTGCATTAGTAAGAAAATATTATGAAACCATTACGGATTCGACCTTCTAAGCTGTAATTTGAAATTTAACTGCTCGAATAAATGAATAAATAAATGCAAATATTTAGACGATATTATTTTTAAGCTTTACGGATTCTTATGAAAATTTACCGGTACTTTCAATACAAACTGACCTATTTTGGAAAATGAATATTTCTTCCAAAACTTCCAAACGAATGATATGATATTTAAATGATATTTTTTTAATTGTCTTGTAATAATAGACCATTTCTCAGAAATCCGAAACCTATGACACACCTATTCTACTATCTCCCACCGCATTCGCCATTATAGCTTTGCATACATCTTTTCTAAGCACTCTGTATTCGGACAAATGTTATGCCATGTTAACGTTTATAGAAACTAAATTTAAGACTGAATATGGTCCATATTGGTCGTCTCCTTCTGGTACCTCCCATTAAAAATAATCATTTCTGGAAAATTAACATATCTCCCATAACTTTCAAACATACAATTAGAGGATATTTCAATTTGGTCAGTTTTATTATCTTATAAAAGTACACAAATCCTTAGAAAATTTAAGACTTTTTCGCACCTGTTCTGTTATCTCCTATACTAAAGCCTAAATTCGGTCATAATTTTACATACATATCAACTGGAGGATGTTTAAATTTGGTTAGTTTAATTATCTTGTAATAGTAGATAAGTCCTAAATAACCGAAACCTATGCCACCCCTTCTGTTACCCACCATACAAAAAGCCAAATCCACCCTTATAGTTTTATATACATTTTTTTGTAAGTGTAAGTGGACTGCGTAAAATGTACACTTACCAAAAATTGACTCAGAACTGAATGCGGATTCCATATTGTGGACCCTATCGGCCGATCTCTTCTGGCACCTCCCATACAAAATAAGCTATTTTTGAACAATTTAGATTTCTCCCATAACTTCCAAACGAACAGCTCGAGGATTTTATAACTTGGTCAGTTAAAATAGCTTGTAATAGTAGGAAACTCTAAGAAAACAGAAACCTTGCCACACCCCTTCTGTTACCTCCCTTACAAATTGCCGAATTCACCCCCAGTTTTACATACATACATATCTTCTTGATTAGTACGCTGAATTATGACTTATTTTGCATGAAATATTCTGTTATAGAAATTTGACTTGGGAATGAATATGTAATATATCCCCTAACCCCTTTCTGATACCTCTCATACAAATGACCGACATCATTCCAAAGTTCTACATTCATATCATTTTTGTAAGTACATACATTGATTTCAGTGTAATTTACAAAAATGATATGAATGTAGAACTTTCACAGAAAAAAAGCGGAATTGTTGTTAAGTAATTAAATAAAATTGTTAGCATTCAACTTTGATTTATAACAACTTTGCCATTTGAGAGCGGTTGTAAATTGTCATATTTACAAATTTTCAAATTCAACAGAAATAAACAAATTGTAAATGTGACAATAATGTTTATTGTTTTTACAATTTCGGTTGTTGGCGCCTTTTTAATTAAATATTTAACTGTATTGACGAAATGGTATTTGATATGACAATTCATTTGTCGTAATTTTTTTCTGTGTTGGCATGATTTCGGTCATTTGTAAGTACATACATTGAATTCAGTGGAATTTTGCACAACGTAAACGTTTCTTGAACATTAACTTAAGAGTAAAAGTTTGACACGTTGTGCTATCGCAGAATATGGGGCGGGAGCCCAAAAAAAATAATGCTACTTCCCCCCAAATACGCCCTTAAAACACGAAAATCAAGGTCAAAGTTGGCGCTAAGGCCCACGGGGCCGGGGGCCCAAAAAAAGGGGCTCCTTGGGTTCTATGATAACCCCCCATGTGTGGGTACTCAAATAAAAGATACTTTCGATACGAATCCAACGGTGGTAAGTTCCTATGGGTCTCCTGGGTCGAGTTAGAGCCATTTAAATTTCCGGGATATACCAAAAAAATTTTTTAAAAAATAATAACATCGTTGGATTCGTCTCGAAAGTATCTTTCATTTGAGTACCCACACATGGAGGTCTTCATAGAACCGAAAGGGGCCCCTTTTTTGACCCCCCGGGTCCCATGGTCAAGAACGCCAACTTTGACCTACCATTCCGATGTGTGGGGACCAAGACGAAGACAATGGCATATTTTTTTTTTAATCGGGCTTCCGCCCCATATTCTGCACTTCAGCCAAAAAGTCGTCTATATTAGTAATTGCGGGACCATAGTACATCAAAATAAAATTGTGGAAATACAGACGTTTTTTTGGTGTTTCATAGTGTAGTTACGATCGTAAAACTCATTTTATATTGATCTGGTGATCCATACAATCTAACATGTTTTACCTATGAATCCCTTTGCAAAATGTATATTTAATATAAATACCAATACTATTGAATTAAGATTGAATCCACAGATTCAATATTTCTTTCCGTATGAATTTCATCCCAATAAACAATATAAACTTATTATAAATTTACTAAAAGCTTACATAAGTAAACATAATGTTTGGAAAATCTATATGGTAGGCATTGTAACTTGTAAAATTCCAATTATTGGATAAGCGAAAGGGATCCCTTATTGTACAATTGTATTCATGTTTGGAAAATATTTGGGAATATACTTGATATGCAATATATAATAAAAAAGTTTGAAAGCTTGTGGTAAATTTATATTTTTATCTATTTCCAAATTAGATATAAATACCATTCCAAAGAAAATACAAGATTTGTCAATTTAAATCCAATTCAATTGATTTCTTTTCATAACTCTCTTTATTTTCCGTTAGTTTTATTATTTCTGGTCTTCTTTTCCGCACCCTTTCGCTTATATTAATAAGGACTTTTTGGTTTAACACGAAACACGTCTATCTTTTAGCAGCAGCAAATAATACTAAATGTCAAGACGAAAAGAAATATGTAAACAAAAATTATAACTGTTGTTTTCTGTCTAGCCTGCTAGCTTGGAAAAGCATTGTATTTTTATTTTTTTTACAAATGTGTTACAAAATAATTTAGAAAAGGCTAACTAAAATCTTTGGAAATCATTTACTTATTAGCCTGCTTACATCAATGTTTATTGGGCAATTGTTTATTTCTTTTTTCACAAATCTGTCACAAAGTGGTTGTAAATAATTTACTGAAGTTTTAGAAAACGTAAACTTCGCAAACTAATTTGGAAAAATTAACTAAAATCTTAGGAAATCATTTACTTATTAGCTGGCTAACATCAATGTTTATTGGGATTATATGATTTGATAATTTAAAAAGATTATTTTAATAATAATTAACTTACATGCTCTTTTTAGTACATTGCGTTGCCATTAGTACCATCATTATGATAAAAAAAAACTGCACTTGTCATCACTGTTAAATCTCATTGTATATGCAGCAATAGCGCTCTTCCTCTCTCTCTCTCTCTACCTCTCACAATCGTGCTCTGGTCAGATTTATTCGTACACTTTACGCGCCATGTAGATGAGATTCCGATGCTGCTGATGAGGAAGTGGATGAAGTGATGATGTCGATGTTGTCCAAGTCGATGGATGTTTTACAGCAGATACATTCCGAATGCCGCCGAATCGCAACAAGAGAAATAAAAGCAAATGACACAAAACAACACTAAATGGCCAGTATGAAAAAGATATTCATGCATATAAACACTTTTTATTTTCTAGTGGGAATGATGCTGCTACTGTCCCGATTTTGTTATTTTAAAGTTTATTTTTTTTATTCCGATTGATGCTGTTGTTGTTGTTGTTGGGGTTTATCTGTGAATGAGTGAGTTGAGTTAAGTTTGTTGACGATGATGTCGATGATGTTGTTGTCAATGGATGTTATTCGAGATATTTTACACTATTTCATAAATATTATTAAATATTTTGATGTCATTGTGTTTTGTTGTCGTTGTTGTTGTTGTTGTAGTGTGGCTGATTCTTTATGTTTTGTTGTGATTTTAGTCATAAATTTCATTTATGTGAAAGTAATAAAATCAAATGAACGACAAGGCGGAGGCAACGACGAGTCAAGATGATTTCCTAGCAATCTTCGAAAATCACAACAGACAAGTTAAGCACGACCGACAGACGGACAGCTGCCAAAGGTTGTCGTTGTCGTCGTCGGTGGCACAACAAGAATTTTGGAACATGGAAATTATTAATAAGAAACGGCAAAGCACCGCGCGACGCGACAGAAGATGCACATTTATACATATGTAAGACGTTGCGAGTTTCTCATTAATATATGTAGCACTTTAGTGTGGTTGTTGTTGCTGCGCTAGTTGGTGTTGTTATACATTGCAAAGAAGCTGATGATGACCAGCGGCGGCTATAACAACAACAATAGCAATAGCTAGCCCCAACCAACCAGAAGTATCTTGTAAATACACAAAACACTTAAATGTTGGTGTTGTTGTTTCTGTTGTTGTTGTACCCGTACATTCCGGTGTATTTTTAAATTCCTTTTTCTCCTTTCTTCCCTCGCAACATACGCGCACGACACGACACACACAATTTTCCTCGTAGGGTTTTCACATTTTGCACTTGATTGCTGCTGCTCAATTAATAGATCTTTATTATTATTATTAATTTTTTTAATTTAAATTTCAAATATATTTTATATTTTTTTCTCTTTTATTACGATTGACATAAATTTCATGTACCCAAAACGTATCCGTGTATACCAAAATATGAAATTTTTCTTTTTTTTTGTTACACAAAAACAAACTTCTGTCACTGACGGTACCGACGGACGTCCAAAATAACACTCAAAAGCCTTCTTCGTTCGGTTCCTTTATTTGCGTGTGTTGATGATGATGTGAAGTTAAACAACAAAAAGGAAGAGAAACAGTTGCAAAAATATGGTTGGCAAATATGGCACTATGATGATGATGGCACACAACTGTGCGCAGAGAGAATTGACACTTAGAGAAATTTGGGTGGTTGAGTGACAAGAAAGTGCTGTGCTGATGCTGATGAGGGTTAAAGTTGCTGTAAAGATACTTGACCTTTTCAAATGCATTTTAATTAATCACTAAATACACACAAATTTCAGTCAGTTAAACTGACTGATACATACCCTCACCCTATGTGTGATATTGTTTAAGGCTTGAGTTATAACCAAAAGGTTACTTCATTTTTATGATTGCGGTAGCTAATCCTTATTGTGTCAAGTTTTCAAACAAACGGAGGTCAAAAATAAAAGAAGTTATCATAAAACAAAGAAAAATTAGTATACATTACATTTATAAATATGAAAGAAAAAAACGAAGTTTTGTGAAAACCGGCCCATTTTCGCTTCCACCTCCCATATATCCTGATATGAAAAAATTTTAATTTTTTCCAAAATTGTTGCTGGTATTGAACCAAATTTAGCTCGATCTTTCTTTGATGTATAACTAACAACTTGTTTTGAATTATATCAAATTATTTCAAAGGACAAGCAGACCTCTCATATATCCTGAACAAAATTTTAAATTTTAAAATTGTTTTTGGTATTGAACCTAATTTGTCTCAGTTTTTCTGTGATATACTACTGGCAACTGTGTTGAATAATATCAAATTATCTCAAAGGACACGCCCACCTCCCTAATATCCTGAAATGGAAAAAACTTATATTTTCCAAAATTGTTGTTGAAATTGAACCAAATTTAGGTCGATTTGTCTCTGATATATTACTGACAACTGTGTTAAATTATATCAAATTATCTTCAATTATTTCAAAGGACACGCCCACCTCCTATATATCCTGAAATGGAAAATGTTTGTTGGTATTGAACTAAATTTGACTCAATTTGTCTCTGATATATTACTGACAACTGTGTTAAACTATATGAAATTATCTCAAAGGACACGACCACCTCACATATATCCTGAAATGTAATAAAACTTATATATTCCAAAATTGTTGTGGGTATTGAATCAAATTTAGCTCGATTTGTCTCTGACATATTACTGATAACTGTGTTGAATTATATGAAATTATCTCAAAGGAAACGAACACCTCCCATATATCCTGAAATGGAAAAAACTTATATTTTCCAAAATGAGACACATTCATTTAATAGCAAATGAAAACGAAACGCATTATGTTCATAAATTATGTAACATTACGTGAAAATAGTAAGATTTGACACTTTTCCCTGATTTGTATTTTTTTTTATGTAATTTTTAAAAAAAAAAATTATATTTTTTCCTAAATTTATTTATAACTGCAAAACTGTTGCAGAGCAATCGTATACGGAAGGATTAAAGCAATTTTAATTTTTAAATTTTGGATTTTGTTTCCTTGTTTCCTTTCCTCAAAAACTTTAAGCCCAAAGCGGCAAGTGTTAAAATACTTTAATCGTGTTCGAACCTTGGCTATGCAATTTGGGGAAGTGGCACCGACTAAATTCTGAATTTTTTCCAATGTAACTTTCATCGACCCTAGTACTTATAAAAAAGATATGTGTATAAAATTTCTCAGGATTTGACTAGTATTACAAGTTGATCAAACTAACCAAATTCAAATATTCTCCAATTGACCGTTTGGAAGTTATGGAAGAAATATAAGTTTTCACAAATAGGTCATTTTGTATGGGAAGTACCAGACGGGGCCAGCCGACATTGTCCATATTCATTTCTGAGTCAAACTCTACGTACATCTTACGAAAAATGTGTCAAAATTCAGTGGACTTACAAAAAGTTCATGTATATAAAACAGTAAAGGTCAATCCGGTCATTTGTATGGGGGGTACCAGAAGGTTTGTGGCAAAATGTTTCGGGTTTCTTAGTATTTGTCTACTACATATTAGAAGATAAATTAACTGACCGAATTTAAATATCCTCCAGTTGTCCCTTCGGAAGTTATGAGTCAAATAATAATTTTCTAAATCTTTTTTATTTGAATTTTGTTTGGGAGGTAACATAAGGTATCGGTTGATATAGTCCTTATTCATTTCTGAATCAAATTTGCAAAAATTTACATCTTGCGCAAAGGTTGTGGTAAATGTTTCGGGTTTCTCAGGATTTGTTTACTATTACAAGATAATTAAACTGACCAAATTCAAATATCCTCTAGTTGTCCCTTTGGAAGTTATGAGAGAAATATTAATTTTCCAGAAAAAAATGGTAATTTTGTATGGAAGGTTCCAAAAGAGGTCGACCGAAACAGTCCATATTCATGCCTGAGACAAACTCTCACATGCGTACATCTTACGCAAAATATTGCAGAATTTATTTATATTCCAGAAACTTTCAAAAAAATATGTATGTACTTATATAAAAAAGTATGAGGTTCAATCCTGTCATTTGTATGATAATTACCAGGAGAGGTGTGGAAAAGGTTTCGGTTTTCTGTGAGTTTGTCTACCATTATAAGATAATCCAACTGACCATATTAATAAATCCCGAAATTTTTTTGTTCGGAAGTTATATGAGAAATATAAATTACATAAAAATAGCTAATTTTGTATGGGAGGTACCAGAAGAGGTGGATCTATTCTTACCACTTACAATCCTAGTACTTAATGTTGCCAATTTTAATACTGGTAAAAAAAGTGAAGGTTTACTTGAGTTATCCTGCCCAACAGCCTACCAGACAGACGGACATGGCTCAATCGTCTTAGATAGTCCTGAAACGAATTTGGTCTTAGGAAGCGAAATGTATGGACGATTATTTTTTGCGGAAATGTAAAATGCGATCAACAAATGCATCCTCAACAATTTCAATGCGATTGGAGAAACAGTCCTTCAGATATTGCTGTTTCAAAAATAGGGTCCAATGGGCGGGGTCACAACCCCTTGATACTATATCAAAAATTAATGTACTCTATTTTCACCACCGACCACACGGCTAAAAATTTCATAAAGATCGGTCAAGACGTTTCCTAAAAATGCAAACAAACAAAGACAAACTTATTTTTATGTAGATTTCATGTAGATTTGACCTTTGACCTCTTTGGTCCGATTTTGCTTAAATGTTGACCAAAGCTACTTTATTAGAACTGACACAATATTCCGCTCGAACATTTCATTTCATTTACTATTTATTATTATACAAAATTGTAATTTATAAGCCCAATGGTCAATTTAAATTAAATTTCAAAAAAAATTTAAAAATTTGAATTTTTCGCTGTCACCCTTATATCCATATACCCTCATCCCTAAGGTTGAGGATATATAAAAATAAATATACATCTGCAAGCCTGCAAATTGTTTAGGATTCTTAAAAACTAATAAGAAATTTATAATCGTGTTGTACATTTTCTCAACCCATGAAAATCTTTTAGTTAAAATACCCAAATGCGATTTTTTATTATTATTACATATTACATATTTAAATTAATATTCAATAAATTCTTCCATTTGAAAATTACGTTACATATAAATGTTAACAATAAATAACTACTATTTGTGTAATAAATAATTTAGTATAACTTAATATAATATTTTTAGAGCATACTCGTCCTAGTCGCTCTCTCTCTCTTACTTCGATTTGACTAATTAATTTTTATACATATCGCATAGGACCTTCTCCATAGGCGTATTGCCAATTGTTCGCTGAAAGTAAATCAATTCGATTTTATGTGAGTTAATCGTTCGCAACAGCGGCAGCATTAGCAGCAAACGTCCAAAACGAGCCACCTGAGCGGTAAATTGTGATTTGGTGTGTTGTGACAGCATGACCTAGAATAAAGTTAAAAATTATACAACAGACATTTAAAAATTTCAAATTTTATTTGTTTTATACTATTGATAATTACATGCGCTTGATCTTGTAGATTTTCAATTTGTGCCGGTTCCTTTAAACCTCTGGTCTCTGGGCGAAATAGTACTATGGCCTTGAGGCAGGCAAACTCTGCAGGATCAACAACGACAGCTTTAAATTTGCAGAAAATTTCGAATAGTGTGCGGACATCGGTAGCAATCTGAAAAGTAGTGGTGATGGTGGAAGAATGGAATAGAAACCATACATAACGGGTTAGTGTCTTGGGTATGCAAAGAAAAATTCACAATATAATATCAATTCACAATAGTGGTGGTGGTTGTGGTTGCTTGGGTGTTAGCACAGACAACATGCACTGTCGTTAGCACAGACGCTTTCGTACGTAGTTAACTCGGCGCCTACTTTGTCGTTATTGCGTTATATTGAGGCCGTGTTTACATGGTTGGATATTTGTTACTACGCGTGGCAGAGAAGCTAGTTGTCCCAACTAAATAGTGTTGCCAGTACCTTTGTTTTTGAAGTATTGCCAGATATTTATGGAAACCCAACTAAGGGTGTCTACCACTAATTCAAATAAATTATTCTAAAGAAGTAATACACTATCAGATGAAGCTGAAGACTTAACAGCCCTTTTTAAAACTATTGTAATTGAATAACATATGATAAAGGTCCCACAAAAATAGGGAAATAATAGACTTCTTTTTTTAATAGTTAGATTTTTTTTATAAAATTTGTTTAGAAATTACATATTTCTATTTATGGAATGATGATTTTACAGATTTATGCATAACTCAAAAACCATTTATATGATAATGAATAGCTTCAGATTTATATAAAAGTTGTACCTAAGAATTAAGCTTTTCAGCTACAGTTTCCATTATTTTTTTGAAGTTGTGAAATAGTGTTAAGTTTAGCACTTTTGTCGTAAAGCTAGATCTGTTGTGAATAAAATGAGCCCTTTCTTGAGATAATCTATTGAGAAACTTTCATATTATTTGCGAATATGTAGAGGTATCTCATTATGACAAGAATTTGAATTTTTTTTGAGAAAACAGCAAACTTTGCACCTATTTTGTTGAAAGTTTATTGAATAGTTAACTTCCCACTATAAATAGCAGGAGTGTTTTTTCTATGAAACTATCCCTTACCCCATTCATGGGGTGTAAAGGAAACGTAAGTTTTTTCTATTTTGTTATTTTTAAAATTAACTAGTTTTATTGTTACCACAAATTCTATAACAAATTTTATCACAATCGAAGACGAGTCAAGAAAATTCAAAATTCTTAATTGTGAATAATGTCAAATGTTCTCCATCGCTTTTCTTAGGAAAGGATTAATTTTATTCATAACAGATCTGACTTCAAGGTGCTAAATTAACACTTTTTGCCGTTTTTTCGATTTTTAAAGAATAAAAAAAAATTTTTGTAAATTTGGACTTAATTTTTTGGTACAACTTTTTAAATAACTCCAAAACTATTGATCAGGCTAAAAATAAAAGTTAGACAGACTTTGATACAGTCGAACAAATCATTCTTGTGTTAATGTAAAATCTGTGGTACAACATTTTTAAAAAAGGACTTATTTCTAAAAACGATTCCAAAAAAAAATGTACAATAAAAAATAAATTCTGACTTTTTTTTGTATTTTAAGAGCCTCAATACAAAAAAAATTATAGTGGGAAAACTAATATTGTGTTTGTTTTTCATTCTGTTTTATAATGTAATTTGAATTATTTGAAATTTTCGCTATTTTTATGTATTTAACATTTTTATCTTTATACTATTTTTCATATTATTAACATTTTAAACATTTTTAATATATTTATTTACAATATATTTAATTTTTTTAATATTTTTAAATTTTTTTTTTTTATTTTCAATATTTTTATTTTTATTAATAGTAATTGTTAATATTATTAATAATTGTTATATTTTTCATATTTTTATACTTCTTAAGTTTTCAATATATAAAAATTTTTTAATATTTTGAATTTTTTATATTTTTAATACTTTTTATTTTAAATATATTTTTAATATTTTTTTAATATTACAGTATTTTTAATATTTCTAATACCGTGAGGCCTCGATTATCCGTAATGATCGGGACCGAAAGTAATCTGTATAATCGATTTTTCCGGTTAATTGAGTAACAATTTTGAGCAGTATTTTAAATAAATTTTTTAGTTAATAAATGAATATTGTTGTAATAACATTATATGGGATTTTTTTAATTTTCAAAATTAATCAAAAAAATTGTGCTTATATTCCCGGATAATAGAGGTAATCACGGTTAACCGATGCAAAAAAATAAAATTCGAAGCAAAAAAATAAAAACTTGTTTTTTCTATTCCGGATTATTGAGACCTCACTGTATATATAATATAAATTAATATTTTCAATATTTATAACATTTCCAACATATTTAATATATTTCACATACTCAATATTTTTTGATATTTTCAATGTTTTAAATTTTTCTAATATTTTTCATATTTTTCAATTTATAAATATTTTTTTATTTTTAATATTTCTAAAATTTTTTAATATTTTCCATATAATAATATTTGAGCATTTGTAACATAAATTTTTTTTTTATTTTTAGTATTGGTTATATTTTTAATTTATTAAATATTAAAATTTTTTCGATATTTTTAAAATTTTTAATTATATTTATAATATTTTCAAAATTATAGATACTTTCAATATTTCCATTATTTGTAATATTTTCAACTTTTTTAAATATTTTAAAGTTTTTTTCGTGTCTTTTATGTATTTTCATTATTTTAAATATATTTAATGTTTTTGATGTTTTTTGTATATTACATATTTTTAATGATTTTTAGATTTGTAATGTTTTTAATTTTATCAATATTTTAACATTTTCAATATTTAAAATATTTTCAGGATTTTTAATATTTTTATTTCTTTACTTATTTCAATACTTCTGATATGAAATATTTTTCAAATTTTTTAAAATTTCCATTTAATATTTTTAATGTTTATAATATTTTCAATATTTTAATGTTTTTTTATATTTTTTAATTTTCAATATTTATAAATATGTTCCATATTTTTTTTATTTTTTTAATATTTTTAATACTTAAACATTTTTAATATGTTCCATATAATATTTTCAATATCTTAATGTATTATTTTTAAATTTTTTATATTTATAAATATGTTCCATATTTTTAATGTTTTCAATATTTTTAAATATTTAATTTTTTTTTTTATTTTTAATACTTTAAATACTTATGATGTTTTTATTTTATTATATCTTTACATATTGCAATACTTCTGATATGATATATATTTTTAATCTTTATAATATTTTCAATATTTTAATGTTATTTTTTATTTTTAAATATTTAATATTTATAAATATGTTCAATATTTTTAAATATTAATATTTGTTTTTTATATTTTTAATACTTAAGATGTTTTTATTATTTTTAATATTAAATTTTTGGTTATATTTATAATATTTTCATATTTTTTAATATCCTAAATATTTCTAAGATTTATAATATTTTTTAAATTTCTATATTCATAAAATTGTCTTTAATAATATTATTATCGTTTTCAATATTTTCCATATTTTTTAATTTAAAGTTTTAAAGTTTTAATATTTTAAATATTTTTGATATTTAAATTATTTTTAACTTTTTTAATATAATTAATGTTTTCAATAATTTTAATTTTTTTTTTTAAATATTTTTATTATATAATATTTTCAATATTTATTAATATTTTTAATATTTTTATTATTTCGATATTTTTAAAACTTTAATATTAACAAAATATTCAAAATTTGTCATCTTTATAATATTTTCAATATTTTTACTATTGTCAACACATTAAATGTTTTCAATATATTCCATATTTTTTAAATTTTAATTTTTCAAATATTTTGATTATTTTTTAATATACATATAAATATTTTAAATATTTATAATATTTTAACATTTTTAATATTTAATTTTTTTTAATAATAATATTTGTAATATATTAAATATTTGTAAACTTTTTCCATATTTTTAATACGCTCTAAATTTATAATATCGTCTTTTTTATAATTAATCATATTTTCAATATTTTCCATATTTATAAAATTTTTCAATTTATCAATATTTTAAATGTTTTTACCATTTTTAATATTTATAATATAATATATATATAATATTTTTAACTTTTTAAATATGTAAAATATTTATTATATTTTCAATATTTTTTAACATTTTAACTCTTTTGGTGGTATTTGTAATATGTTCAATATTTGTAGTGTTTTCAATATCATAATTATTTTTTTATAATTTTAATATTAAAAATATATTTGTATATTTTTTAATTTATATTTTTATTAATTCTATATTTATAATATTTTCAACATTTTTGCTACTTTCAAAATTTTAATTATTTAAAAAAATATTTCTTATCTTTTAAAATTTAATTTTTTTTAATATTTTGAATATTTTTCAATTTATCTATATTTTTTTAAATTTTTAATATTTATAATATTTAAAATTTGTTTTTAATATATTTAAAAGTGTTAATATTTTTAATACACATTTGTAATATATTAAATATTAAAAAAAGATTTCATATTTTTTCCATAGATTCTAAATTTATTTACTATTTTTCAATATATCAATATTTTTTTGTTTTTAAAATATTTTTAACATTTAAAATATTCAAAATATGTAAAATATTGTTTATGTTTTCAAAATTTTTAATTTTTCTAACATTTTAAATTTTTTAGTACTTTTTATATGTTAAATGTTTTAAGTTCTTTAAATTTTGTAAATATTTTTTTATATTTTTTTAATATTCAAATACTTTAATATTTTTTAAAATTTTTAATAATTTTAATATTTTGATATTTTATATTTGCAAAGTTTTTAAATTTCTAATATCACGAGTTCATTATCATCACTTTGTGACAAATTGTTGCACATTGGTACATAATAAGCCTCTACCATGTATGTCGAACATGAACATGCGAAGTAGATATCAGCCGAAAACGACCAAGCAAAAATTTATTTTTGAATATGACCGTTAACATTCAAACACAATGATGGGGGACTTTTTTTCTCCACAAATTCCCTTATTTTTCCCCTCTAAAGCTTAACTTAAGCCTTGTCATTATGTCTAATATACATATAATATTTCATTAATAAATAATTAAAATATATATTTTATTTGGAAAATTATTAAGAAAAGTAGTCCTAGCTTTTTTTTCATTCACCAAGAACAAATTTCTGAGATATTTAGTTGCTTTAATGTTGTGTTTCCTTTAACCCTCCACATTTGTATACATATTTCTCAAATTCACTTGCACTCAGTTCCAACAAATTTTCAATCTAACACCTTAGCTACAAAAACCACACCAACCTTTCTTATAAACTTACCTCTTCCTTTGTCATAAAATTATTCCCACTGCCATTTGATGACTCGTAATTGTTACAGTGCTCCGTAACAGAGAATAAAGGACAACTGGCTGGATCTAGGGGCACACACCATTGGATGGCATTTAGTAGGAACAACTCGGACCATGATTCTTCCAAGAGAATGACCTAGTAACAGAAAGAATACAAAAAGTTAGTTTATAAGATAAATTCATATTAAATAATACTTACTTGATCTCTAAATGAGAGACCCGCAAAGCTGGGTAAATTTTTAGCCCATTTCACAGCCATGAACAATAAACGAGCACTGGTTTCGTACACGGTCTCATGTTGTTGCACATACAAATTGGGTGACATAATTTGGGCGATGTCAAATTGCATTAGGCTTTTTTCACCATTGACGGGTTCTTCATCCTCGTTGGTGACATCGATGGAATCATCTGAAAGTAATAGAAATATTATTGCATAATTTATTGAAGTAACAATATGTATAAAGCAACTAGCTGACCCGGCAGAATTCGTCCTGATCTGCGATATTATAGTTTTCCAGACATGTGATGAAAAATATTTAATTTGTATGGAAGGTGCCACGCCCACATTTTCTAACAATTTGCGGACGTTAGTGACAATGGAACTCATTAAAAGTTCTAAGACTTTCACTGTCATACATTTTCTGATATATGGTAAGTAACATTTATTTTATATAGGGTGTGCCACACCCACAAATCCGTTCACGTCAATTTCCGTCCACTTACACACATAATTGAATAAAGAACTCAGACGAAATTTAAACCTCTTCTTGTTATAGTACTCCAGATGTATTTTGTGTACTATTTACCTTGTAAAAAGGTGCCACGCCACGCCTATTTCACTTATCACAAAAATTAAAACCCTATTTCACCCCCAGGTTTAACAGTTAGACGCTGTATAACCTTTAATAAAGATCGATTCAGTGTTGCAGTCCTCTATAACTTACCATCATTATCATTATTCGGCTGGGGACTCGAGGAACTTATCGATGACACACTCCCACTGATCATTGGTTTCTTTGGCCCAGCTGCGGCAAATGAATGCAACGACTGTAAGTAGGCTTCCTTTCTTACATGGTACACATTACTGGGCCACTTACCATTTTCGGGTGGTGGAGAGCAGGGATCTATCGAGTTGCTACTCGACGAATTAGAGGAGGACGAGATGGTGCCACCACTTGAGAGATCGGCATAACGTTTATCCTTTGTGGTCACATTGTTGTTACTCGTATGGTAGATGTTGTTGTTGTTGAACATGGGAAAACCGGCAGCATTGTTGTTGTTGTTCATACTAGAGGATAATTGCATCGAAGTGGCGGCCAAGTGATTATGATGCAAAAGACGTCCTGCGGGCAGACCAGAAAGAGCTGCAAACAAAGTGTTGATGAAGATGAAGGGGGGTGGTTAATTTAACTGTCTTCAAAAAGGGCAAAACTATACGTGTGCGCTGCACTGCGCCACTCTCTCGCTCTACTCTTATCGAGCGAGCGCAATCTAACTACTATGAACCATGCAAAACAACATAAGCAGCAACATCTTTTGGCACTTACATGGTGGCGGTAGTAAAGCAGGTCCATAGCACGGCGGTGACAATAAAACGGGTGGTCTATAAACACCAAAGGCCAAACAAATATCCCCAGCGAAAAGCAGAGCAGAGTAGAGTAGAAAAGTAACCAAGTTAGTTGTAACTCATTAGCGTTAAGAGTGTGAATATTCAAATGCCAGCAGCCTTGCTAGCTTGCACTTACCCAAAAACGCCTACGGCTACGGCCGCTTCACGCAATGCTCTGCCGTGCTCCATCTCCCGCAGTGTCTCCGGTCGAATAGTGGCCGTGTTTCGTGGCTGGCGTTCATTTTGCACGGCTGTAATTGGAAACAGAAGATGGGAATTTTTTTTTGTTGGTTTAGAGAACTCTAACTACATGTGAATGCGCGTGAATATATTAGGTAACACCCCCCTTCATTCCCCCACACCACAGTTGAGTAAATGCTCCACTGTGAGTGGATGACGATGATGGCGTTGACGATGACGATGTCATTGTCAACAATGATGCTGATGGCGATAGTAATGCTGGTGTGGTTGATGAAGTTGTTGGTGGGATGAACAGCCATGGTGACAACTGGGTGTGTGCGTGTGAGAGAATTTTGTGTTTGATGGCATTTCATATCTACATACATGTCACGTAATCAATCTCAAACAGTGAACTGTAATCAACATGCAAGCATGGCCACCAACAACTACAACAACAACAACGCCTCACCAAGTGGGTGGTGACATCTCTGTTGAAGTGTGTACTCTGTACATAATATAGAGTAGTAGATTATAGCCAAAGTTAAATGTGAGCGGGTATTACGTACAGGGCATTTGTACTGAGGTTGCAATTGTTATTAACAAAATTGAATTTGTGGGGAACTAAATTTGTAGTCTGTTTGAAACCATGTGGGGGGTAATTAGAAACTACATATTTACTAGGTTGGAAGAGCAATATTTGAGCAAATTGGTCGGGCTTTGTAAAGCCTTTAAAGTATCTCAGGACTCTTTAGAAATCAATTTATGAAGATTTTTGAAAAAAAGGCGAAGCTTAATCACTTTTTTTTAGTAAGTATACGTAAATTATGGTGTTTATGAACTAGCTAGGTACATACATACACACATACTTATTAAATAGATAATGTTCAATACAGTCAAAAAATTTTAACTAGTCTATGACTGCGATGTTGCTCTCAACAACAACGAGGGAGCCGCCGATGAAAGGAATGTAGATTACTGAGACTGGAATCTCCTGGTCTCCCGCTTAATAGTTGCGAGTTTTACCTTAAGAAGGGCGCTCGTAAATTGATTGTCGTGAATCACGAGTGAATTTTAGTAAGTCCAAAATTTGCTCCCATAAACGAGAGTTGCGAAAACTTCTTCTTGCTTGAGTGTGCGTGAACATGAGACAAAAACAAATCACGTGCCTATCTCTACTTCTAATCAACCGTGGCATGATAATTCATGGAATTCATAAAATTTATAAAATTCTTGAAATTTACAAAATTAATAAGTTTTAATGAATTTCCAAAATTGATGAAATTCATAAATTCATATAAGTAGAAAATAGTCAAAAATACATAGATTTTATAAATTTATTTATTATTTCATTAAATTCATTAAATTCTTAAAATTTATAAAATGCATTAAAATTCATTAAATTCATTAAAAATCTTTAAATTCTTTAAATTCATTAAATTCATCAAATTCATTAAATTCATTAAATTTACTAAATTCATTAAATTCATTTAATTCATTAGATTTATTAAATTGATTAAATTCATAAGATTTGTTAAAGTCATTAAATCCATTAAATTTATTAAAAATCATTAATATCATTAAACCCATTAAATTCATTTATTTTATAAATTTTTTTAAATTAATGAAATTCATTAAACTTATTAAATTCATTTAAAAAAAAAAAACTTAATTTCCTTTTGCACCCCACGAATGAGGTATGGGATAGCTTCTCGCGTTGTTGTGAAATAACACGCTTTCTATTTTTAGATTCACAACTAACGGCACCTACTTGTTTATCGACGCCACTGTTTGAGAAGCTCTTACTAGACACGACGATTGAATCGACGCTTAATACTGCGAAGTTGCTGTCAACAACATTCGAGGGGAACCGACAATGAAAGAAAATGTAATTTTTTTTTTCTTTTAAGATGACTGGAGCCAGGTTCGAACCTGCGATCTCCCGCATGGTAGTCGCGTGCTCTAACCACTATGCCACGGCCGGTTCCAACTAAATTCATTTAATCCATTAAAATAATGAAATTTATTAAATTAATTTAATCTAGTTAATCAATTTAAATTATTAAATTTATTAAATTCATTACATACATTAAATTCATTGAATTACTTAAATTCATTATATTCATCAGACTAATTAGATTCATTAAGTCCATTAAATTCAATTAATTCATAAGGCTTATTAAATTCATTAAATTCGTATTCATTAAATTTATTATATCCATCAAATTCACAAAATTCATTAAATTCACTAAATTCATGAAATTCATAAAATTTATTAAATTCATTAAGTCTTGTAAATTCATTAAATTTATAAAACTCATTAAATTCATTAAACTCATTGAAATCATTGCATTCAATAAATACATTAAATTCATAAAATTCATAAAATAATTTAAATTCATTTAAATCATAAAATTCATTAAATTATTTAAATTCATTAAACTAATTAAATTCATTTAAATCATTAAATTCATTAAATTATTTAATGTTGTAAAGTTTATTAAATTCACTAAATACATAAAATTCATTCAATTCATTAAATTCATTAAATTCATTAAATTCATTAAATTCATTAAATTCATTAAATTTATTAAATTCATTAAATTCATTAAATTCAT
Source organism: Muscina levida (assembly GCA_964034835.1). Taxonomy (NCBI): domain Eukaryota; kingdom Metazoa; phylum Arthropoda; class Insecta; order Diptera; family Muscidae; genus Muscina; species Muscina levida. The sequence continues at coordinate 21,125,282 of OZ035884.1, read as the reverse complement.
TAATTTTATTAAATTCATTATATTCATTAAATTCATTATATTCATTAAATTCATAAAATTCATCAAAACTTCATAAATTCAATAAATTCATTAAATTTTTTAAATTTAGCTAATTCGTCAAATTCTGTTAATTCATTAAATGTTTGAATTTTATTAAATTTGTCAAATTCATTAAATTTATTAAAATTTAGTAAATTCGTTAAATTCATTTAATTTAAATAATTCATTAAATTCATTAAATTCATTAAATTCATTAAATTCATTAAATTCATTAAATTCATTAAACTCATTAAATTCATTAAATTCTTAAATTCATTAAATTTTTTAAATTTAGCTAATTCGTCAAATTCTGTTAATTCATTAAATGTTTTAATTTCATTAAATTTGTCAAATTCATTAAATTTATTAAATTTTATTAAATTCGTTAAATTCATTAAATTTATATAATTCATTAAATTCATTAAATTCATTAAATTCTTTAAAATCATTAAATTCATTAAATTAATTATGTTCATTAAATTTACTAAATTAATTAAGTTCATTAAATTCATTAAATTCATTATATTCAATTAATTCTTTAAATTCAATAAGTTCATTGAATTTATTAATTTCATGTAATTCATTAAATTCATTTAATTTTAAAATTCATTAAAATTATTAAACTCATAAATTTATAAAACATTAACATTTTTCGCAAAATTTATAAATTTAAAAAAATCTTAAAATTATGTAATTGTTATAAGATTCCTAAAATTGATAAAAATCGTAAAATTTATAATATTTATATAATTCATAAAATTGATAAAGATCATGAACTCCGTAAAATTTATTAAATTTATAAAAACGATAAATTTCATAATAATATAAAATTTAGCACAAATTTAAATAATTAATAAAACTTATAAGTATGACAAAATGCATAAAAATTCGTAAAGTTTATTAATTAAATTCAAAATGAACATTCGTAAAAATTATCAAATTCGTCATGTTATAAAATTCGTAAAATTTTTAACATTCTGAAATTGATGAAAATCATAAAAAATTATAGAATATATGAAACCATAAAATTAAAAAAAAATATTTTGGTTTTCTAATATACCAAATTGAAATTTTAATTATTCAAAAATTTTAACCTACAAAATTTATTGTTTGAAGGAAACCCGAAGTCGAAATAAAAACCAAATTTTAAAAAGTGTCCTCTGTAGAGTTTTGTTGGTATATTTTTACACTTAACTTTTCTACATAGAGCTGCTACAGAGAAATTTTGAGTAGAACTCTACTAAGCCCTATACATGGAGCAATTTTCCGGAAATCGAAATATTGTATCACAAAATCGAAAATTAACCAAAAAATTTAAATTTTCAAGCAGTCAATATTTTCAATATTTTTATGAAATTTTTTGTTTTTGGTGCTTCCCTTTAAAGCACATTCCTAGTTATAAAATCTTTTTGCCGCCTTCACGAAAGTCGAAAATCATTAAGTCAAAGAATCAAAAATTAACCAAATAAATTCCAATTTCTATATGGAAAAAAATTAATCACACATTGTTTTAGAAATTTTCTTATGGTCTTACAGTTTAGAGAATTTTCTCAGCTTCTACCTGCTAAAGTTTCTCTGGAAATCGAAAATCATTAAGTCAAAAAAATTCAAAATATATTTTTCTTCTCAGTAGAATTCTACTGTAGAGAGATAAAACTGTTAAATGATTGTGATAGACGTAGAGTATATGTAGAGCTCAACAGGTCTACACACCTCTACGGCAGTACAACTGTTGCTCATAATGGCAAATGATCGTAGTGGTACTTAAATTTCTGTAATATAATCGCAAAAGTTTATATGTTCGTTGTTTTAATAATGGCAAAGGATTAGTTTCCTTTTATAACAATTATTAAAAATTATTACATTTTCCTTTAGATAAAGCTACAAATTTACCTTATTTAGTATCAATAAGTTTCAAGTATTTTTCAATAGACTTCGAAACAGCCGTGACAGTCGAAACTTTTACTCAAAAATCCCGAAATTTTTTTCATTACAAAAATTGTCTGTAGTATTTATTATATGTATTTAAAACATTTTAGTTGTCCCGCGATAAATTTTCATTGTTTAGCGATGGTTTTCATTACCAAATTAGTCCCAAATTTTGGAAATAATTTCAATTAATTTTCTGCAATTTAATTTATTTATTTAAATTAATTTATTTAATTTTTTATACATATTATTCTTAATTTAGCTTTTTTTTGAGATTCAATACATTTTAAGTTATTATATATCGCCCATTTTTCTACTAAATTCTTTGAATTCAGTGTAAATTTTTATTTATTTAACCTCCCACTGAAATGCTTTGGGAAACAGCGCAGGCACACGTTCACAAAGACCCTAACACATCATCTTCAGTGGTATGTAAATCTCAACCATCCATTTTATTCTTCTGCTACATATTCCACTCCCGCCTGGCCCATCCCATTGATGTGGAAAGCAAACATGTCATATTTGCAGGTTGATTGAACACCGACCGACTGTCAATGTCTCAACCAAAAAGGATCCATCAAATGAGAATAGATGAATGCTAGACGTCCGTATACGTATTATCCTTTTGTTAAATAATTTGCATGCTGAGCGCCGTGGTCGTGGCCAAACTTGTGCAACATCAAAAACATCTTCTTCGTCGACGTCGATAGCGTTTATCGTTTTCCAAATGAATGAACATCCATCCACTCGCCCCCTCCACTCTCCCACAATTTACTTAAAAATAAACATACGACCAAACTTGACTAACTTGTTGTTGTTTGTTATCCTTACTCCTGTGTGTTCTCGTCAAACCGTTAACAGAAACGATAAATATAGAATATGAATTATGAACAAGGAGGAATGTTGTAAAAAGGTAGAGACCTCTTCAAGCAGACCAGAACAGGCAACTGAACAGTGAGTACACAAAACAAACACACACAAAAAACGCCACAATGGAAAGGGTTGATTGTTGCTCACATTGAGTTGAGGGATCATTACATTGAGGTTTACACAATTTTTAATACGCTACATTGAAAAAGCCCCGTAAATATTACCAAACAGATAGCAGAACTGATGTGAAGCGAAAGGTTGCAGCCGTAGAAGCGAGACACGTGTCCTTGTTGTTTTGTGGCAATTACAGCAATTAGAGGGACATAAATGACATGAAAGCTCCACGTTATGCTCACCCACTCCCTCCCCGCACTCATAGACCGTGTTACACCATCTCACAGTCACATCATTAACATTTATTGCGCTCATCATTTTCTACTTCATTGAGGTTTGTTAAGTGTTTGGTGGTATGTAAATAAGTAAATAAATACGAATATTTGGACAATCAAAATCAGTGCTAGGATTACACGGTAAAAAAAGTGCAGCGTGGTAGTTTCTGTGGGAAAACTTTGTAGATGCTTGGTTGACTGCATGAAAAACTAAAATTGTATATGAATATTTCTTGGGGAATAGCAGAAAATAGTTAAAGGCATTTGCCAAAAATCTTAAAAGTTTATTGGGGTCGCGGAAAGTCTTTGACTGGATAACTGATAAATAATTGGCACCAAAAAAATTTAAAAATTTTGTGAGTTGTGTCAATTTTCTTGAAATTTAATGAATTTAATGTATTTAATAAATTAACTGAAATTAATGAATTTAATAAAATTAATGAAATTTAAGAACTTTAAAGAATTTTTTTTATCGATTTTGTGAATTTTATGAATACTATAAATTTTATGAAATGTGAGATTTTATTGAACTGTGTCAATTTTATGAATTTTATAAATTTAATAAATAAGTAAATAATAAATTCTATAATTTGTATAGATTTTTAAATTTTATAGATTTTATCAATTTAATAAAATTTATAAATTTAAAAAAACCTTTCTGATCGTTTAGCTCAATTTAGCACAACTTAATAAAACTAGTCACACGATCGTCTCAAATCATATGAAAATTGCAGTCAAATTTGTATAAATTTTACACACCATCAGTTTTATGAATTTAACGAAAATAATGATAGACATATAAATTCTATAATTTGTATAGATTTTTAAATTTTATATAATACAATTTCATAAACTTTGAAAAATGATTAATTAAAAATTTTTTTTGAATCAAATGAATACAACGAAATTTATGATTTTTTTTTTTAATTTTATGAATTTAATGAATTTTATAAAATTAACGAAATTAATAAATTTAATGAATTTTATAAATTTAATGAATTTAATGATTTTATTGAATTTATTGAATTTAATGAGTTAATGGAATTTAATGAATTTAATGAATTTAATAAATTTAATGAATTTAATGAATTAAATGAATTTTATAAATTAAATTCATTTCATAAATTTATTGAATTTAATTAAATTAATGACTTAAATGAACTTAATGAATTTATTGAATTTAATAAATTTAATGAATTTAATGAATTTAATGAATTTAATGAATTTAATGAATTTAATGAATTTAGAATTTAAGAAATTTAATGAATTTAATGAATTTAATGAATTTAATGAATTTAATAAATTTAATGAACTTAATGAATTTAATGAACTTAATGAATTTAATGAATTTAATGAATTTAAAGAATATAATGAATTCAATGAATTTAATGAATTTAATGAATTTAATGAATTTAATCATAGAATTGAATGAATTTAATGAATTTAATGAATTTAGTGAATTTAATGAATTTAATGAATTTCATGAATTTAATGAATTTAATGAATTTAAAATATTTAACGAATTTAATGAATTTAATGAATTTAATGAATTTAATGAATTTAATGAATTTAATGAATTTAATGAATTTAATGAATTTAATGAATTTAATGAATTTAATGAATTTAATGAATTTAATGAATTTAATGAATTTAATGTCTTTAGTAACTTTAATCAATTTAATGATTTTAATGAATTAAATGAATTAAATGAATTTAATGAATTTAATAAATTTAATAAATTTAATAAATTTAATAAATTTAATGAATTTAATGAATTTAATTAATTTAATGAATTTAATGAATTTAATGAATTTAATGAATTTAATGAATTTAAGAATTTAATGAATTTAATGAATTTAATGAATTTATTGAATTTAATGAATTTAATGAATTTAATGAATTTAATAAATTAAATGAATTTAATGAATTTAAGAATTTAATAAATTTAATGAATTTAGTAAATTTAACGAATTTAATGAATTTAGTAAATTTAACGAATTTAACGAACTTAATGTATTTTATTAATTTAACAAAAAAAATAAAAAATTACTAGTTTTGGAATTTTAAAAGTTTTTTGAATTTTATTATTTGTGGAAAAGTTATAACTTTATATATGAATTTTAAAAATGTGTAAATTTTATTAAATTAGTAGATTTTACAAAATTTTTCCATTTTTAGAAATGTTAAAATTTTATAAAATTTAGACTATTATGAAATTTGTAAGTGTTATTGAATAATTCAATTTTATAAATTTTAACGAATTTTATGAATTTAATGAAATTTGTGTATCAAATTTTAAAAATTGTATTAATTTATTAATTTTAGAAATGTTACGAATTTTACAAAGTTAGTGAGTTTTATAAATTTTATGATTTCTATAAATTTTATGTACTTCATTAATTTAATAATTTTATTAGTTTTAAGTATTAAAAATGTTTTTGAATTTTATTAACGAATTAATGTTATTATGTGTTTTATAATTTTAATGAATTTGAAGCTTTTAATAAGCTTTATGATCATTATAGATTTTGCCAGTTTTATCGGTTTTGGCGGCATTGCATGTGGAAACAGATCATAAAAGGTAATATGCCAAATCCCAGAAATAATGAATTTTGTTATATGTTCCCAAATAAATTAATATTAATTATATAATTCTTATAAACTTGTTTTGTAATTGACAGTTTCCTTTATTGTTAGTGTCAGTTCATAAAGCTTAAATAATATCCACTGTTAACCTTTTTATTTGTACTCACCATCTTTGTTCATTCCCATTTGAAGGCACTTTTTGAGACGACACGCCTGACATTGATTGCGATGCGCCTTGTCGACAATACAGCGGCCAGTACCAGCTTGACATCTGTAATCAAAAAACAAGAGATACAAAAATCAATTATTTCCAAAAGTTAGCAAAGTACTTGACTAGCATTCACAGCAATTTTTAGATAGATCAAAACAACAACAACGAAAAAGCTATAAACAATTCAATTATATCTCTCTCAATTGAGTGAATTTGTATAGAAACAAAAATTGCAACATTTGTGTTTTCTGTAGAGTTAAGTTATTCATTATCATCATCAGCATAGTCTAGAAATAACCAGTGCCAGTGCCTGCGCCAGTGAATTGTCCCTTTTGTCACTTACGCGCGCATACGAATTATCGCCATCGACAACAAAAGAAGATGAAATCCACTTGAACAAAAATTAAAACTCATCACTTCAATACTCTCTTCCTGTCTGTTACGATTTGCCCAAACTCACATTTTAGTTGCGAACACGCACTGGCGTTCCGCTTTTCCTGCTCATCCAACCTGAAAGATTTCAGTTCAATTTATTGTTTTGCCTACGAGGTGGTGGATGGGAGGATGGCTTAGTTATCACGCTGCCTTTGTGTTGGCATTTGTGCCAAACATTTGATGATAATGAAATTAAGCTTAACATAGATTATTTCATTAAGGCCATGTTAACCTTTTATTTGATTATTTTCCGATGATATGTTGCCACAATTCGACCTCATCATACTGTTGGTTAAGTAGTTGCTGCTGCTGCATTCACTTGTGCCACCACACATGTCGAGAATATTGGAATCTTTTGTGTTGAATGGAATCAATTGGTATAAATCGCCTTATAATGGAAATAGACACCCATTATTAGAGAACTGGTTAGTTGTGGTACATACATGAGGGGCGACTGTCGCTTCAGTAGAACAATATCTTTAACTAATTTTATGTACAAGATTTATAGTACAGAATTTTACGAATTTAATTAAATAATTTAATAATTGAATTTTATAAAATTAATTTAATTAATTAAATTCATTAGATTTATTAATTCATTACATTTATTAAATTCATTAAATTCATTAAATTCACTAAATTCATTAAATTCATTAAATTCGTTAAATTCATTAAATTCATTAAATTCATTTAATTCATTAAATTCATTTAATTCGTTAAATTCATTAAATTCATTAAATTCATCAAATTTCTTAAGTTCTAAATTCATTAAATTCGTTAAATTCAATAAATTCATTAAATTCATTAAATTCATTAAATTCATTAAATTCATTAAATTCATTAAATTCATTAAATTCATTAAATTCATTAAATTCATTAAATTCATTAAATTCATTAAATTCATTAAATTCATTAAATTCATTAAATTCATTCAATTCATTAAATTCATTAAATTCATTAAATTCATTAAATTCATTAAATTCATTAAATTCATTAAATTCATTAAATTCATCAAATTTCTTAAGTTCTAAATTCATTAAATTCGTTAAATTCATTAAATTCATTAAATTCATTAAATTCATTAAATTTCTTAAGTTCTAAATTCATTAAATTCGTTAAATTCATTAAATTCATTAAATTCAACAAATTCATTAAATTCATTAAATTCATCAAATTTCTTAAGTTCTAAATTCATTAAATTCGTTAAATTCATTAAATTCATTAAATTCATTAAATTCATCAAATTTCTTAAGTTCTAAATTCATTAAATTCGTTAAATTCATTAAATTCGTTAAATTCATTAAATTCAACAAATTCATTAAATTCATTAAATTCATTAAATTCATTAAATTCATTAAATTCATTAAATTCATTAAATTCATTAAATTCATTAAATTCATTAAATTCATTAAATTCATTAAATTCATTAAATTCATTAAATTCATTCAATTCATTAAATTCATTAAATTCATTAAATTCATTAAATTCATTAAATTCATTAAATTCATTAAATTCATTAAATTCATTAAATTCATTAAATTCATTAAATTCATTAAATCTATTAAATTCATTAAATTCATTAAATTCATTAAGTTCATTAAATTCATTAAATTCATTAAATTCATTAAATTCATTAAATTCATTAAATTCATTAAATTCATTAAATTCATTAAATTCATTAAATTCATTAAATTCATTAAATTCATTAAATTCATTAAATTCATTAAATTCATTAAATTCATTAAATTCATTAAATTTATGAAATTTATTAAATTTATTAAATCCATTAAATTCGTAAAATTTATAATATATTTATATATTAATTTTCCCAAAATCATTAAAATTTCATGAATTTTATGAAATTTTAAAATTTTAAAATATTTTTTTATGAAGTTTAAATTTTTTTATGAATTTTCATAAATTTTACGAATTTTTACGAATTTCCAAAATTTGAATATAATTTATAAATTTCATGAATTTTATGAAATTTTCATGGATTTTATGAAATTTTTACGATAATAAATTTAAAATTCATGAAAATTTCATAAAATTCATGAATTTTATAAATTATATACAAATTTTGGAAAGTCGTAAAAATTCGTAAAATTTATGAAAATTCATAAAAAATTGTAAACTTCATAAAAAAATATTTTAAAATTTACAAGCTTCTTAAAATTTATAAAATTTGTAAAATTTATAAATATCGTAGAATTTATAAAATTTGTAAAAATCTAAAAATCTCAAAATTCATAAAATTTTTAAAATTCGTAAAATTTATAAAATTCAAATAATTTATAAAATTCAAAGAATTTATACAATTTATAAAAACCAAAGACTTTAATAATTAATATATATTCACAAAACTCCTTAAAAAAATTTAAACTTTGTAAAATTCATAAAATTTTATAAAACTCGTTAAATTTATAAAAAACATAAAAATTTGTGAAAATTTAAAAAAAAAATCATGAAAAAAAAATCGATTGCGCATTCAACTAGAATTTTGAAAGTAATTTCAATTGCAAAAAATTGTAAACCGTAAAAATTCATAAAAATTATAAAATTGAAAAATTTTAAAATTCATAAAAAAAAATTTTAATTCCAAAAATTCATGAATACTTCAAAATTTGAAAAAATCAGGCAAACCAAAAAGTTTAGAAAAATTTATAAAATTCTAGCAAAGCTCGATTGCGTATTCAACTAGAATTTTGAAAGTAAATCCAAAAAATGTATTTTTCGCTCTCTTCCTCAAAGAAAATATTTTGAATTTAATATATTTATTATTTGTTTCACTTTGTCAATGTCTCTGTAATAGGTTACAAAAACGATTAACTTCTTCATAAATATACATGTCATCCACATACCGCAGATGCTATCAAACCCTTAACCCTTAACAAGGACGAACATCAAGGCAGTCTAACTTTCTCCCTCTATGCTCTAAGACAACTCAATGTTTGTTCTAGATAATTGGGAGCTTAGGTTGTCATATTTAAAATTCAATGACAAAATACTTTCATTCACCTCTCACCTTGCGTATGTTTGCTGCCTGCGCCCCCGCTTTTGATTACAATTCAACGTTTAGCAATCAAAGTTTTTTCGGTATAAATAATATTTATTTATGCATTTTGTCGAATCCTTCGCATTCGTATTCAATTCCATTTACAAAAAGTCATTAAATCAAAAAGAAAAAATCCATTCAGTGTACTTAAAACTTATAAGCCCCTTCTGCTGCGTTCGCCCCCTCTCTCTCCTGTGTTTCTACAGAAAATCTAACGAAATAAATCGATTTCGAAACTTCTGTCGCCAAGTGGTTGAAAGAAGAGTAGGTGGCAGGGGAAAAGGGGGCAGGGGAGAAAAAGTGAAATTATTTTCCTTTGTATGTTTTCCACCATACAAATTGATATTGTAAAGCTGCTTAAGCCAAAGGCAAACTTTTTTTTCTGTCGGAATATGCTGTCATGCCACACGCTATCCACGCCGCCGCCACCAGTAACATCAAATATGGAATATTTGGAGCGGCGATGAGACAGATGAGCTGAGCAGAGCACAGAAAAAATGGGTGATTGTTTTTGTTATTGCTTTGCGTCGTGTTGGCAAAAATTCCTTTATATAGAGAGTTTGGAACGTGTATCAACACGAGATGATGTGTGTGGCGTCGGGGTGATGCTCAGCTTATTCAAGAGGATTTTACATGTACACGACGAGTAGGTTATATTTAGCCACAAAATAGACAAACCCCACTCACTCATGGTGATAGACCAACCCAAGCAAACAGCCACAGTCACGGCAATGGTTAGGCATTTATGCACAGTAAACCCAGAGAACAACCTAATAGTCCTGTTTTGCCACCACATTTTCTTACGGCTATGTGTTTTCTGCTAGGATTACGGGTTTTTGGGTATTTTACACCCTCTTTCTCTTTCACTACGGCAATGGGCAATGCAACTCACGCACTTCGCCTGGCACTGCTCCTCATTCATCGTCTCTAACGTGATTTACGAAATTTAATGTGGTCACATTTGGCCAAATGTATTCCACTTAAGTTTTATGTCAGTCTCTTTTTTGCTCTCTGGGGAAAGGATAATGATAAAAACATTTTGACGTTTGTGATTTGCACAAACAATAACAACAACAGCTCTAGCATATTACAAAATAATAAATTTATGTCAATGCAGAAGGATATGAACGTGCACCCTTCATAATCCCTTGTCTATACCGGGAAAGGTCTATTTTGACCAGATTTTTTTCAATTTACTTCGGCTTAATCCAATGTGAAGTGAAAAAATGACTACACAATTATGTTAAGACTGCGAGAATGCATGTGGCCGGCCGTCAGTTAATTTGATCAGTGTAATGTTAAATTTCATCAAGAAAAGTTAAACGGATATTAACAGTTTAAATGGAAAATTATGATGATGTCCTTGTAAAATGTGTGACTGAGATTTTTTTGGACAAATGTTAATAAGTTGACGGAAAATGATAAATTAAATGTGAATTGCAGTTTTTGTAATAATTACTCTTTTATATAAATACTACATCTGCTAATGTGGCTTTTATTAGTCTTCTTAGCTTTAAATTTGTGTAGTTATAAAATCTGTTACTGCAGTTTTCTCATCGCTAGAAAAGGTGTCAGCAATAATGGGTTTAGAGGTCAACGAGGACAAAACAAAAATAAAGATTTCGACGAACAAAGAGTCCTCTCAATGAGGACGCACCTTCAAAGTTGAAAATTATTGTTTTAAGGTAGTAGATGAGTTTACCTACCTCGGATCAAGAAAAATAATGTCAGCCAAGAAATCAAGCGGAGAATAGTGCTCGTCAATCGATGTTTTTACGCACTTCGGCAGCACTTAAGTAACACTAGCTTATCTCGGGATACTAAGAAACAGATGTAGCAGGTGTTAATTTTACCCGTTCTGTTGTATGCCGCTGCATCGTGGGTGTTTACGAAAATGGACATACAAAACCTGGCAGTATTCAACAGAAAAGTACTCCGAAAAATATTATATGGACCTATCTGTGTCGTGGTTCATTTCGTCATCATGATAAACCATGAGCTGTATGAGCTTTACCACGACATCGACGTAACTAAAAGAGTCAGAATCCAACGACTTCGGTGGCTGGGTCATGTTGCCAGGATGGATGTAAATGCTCCAGCGAGAAAGGTGTTTGAGGGCGAACCTGAAGGACGACGCAGAGCAGCGAGTCCCGAACTTCGTTGGAAGGACCAAGTTGTAGGACAAACTGGAGAACGCACGCAAAAGACCGAAGCGTGCGGAATTCTTGAATACTTTAGGCCTCTAATTTAGGAAAATTTGAAAAACAACAATATCATATACTTTTATTTAATTTACTGCCAAGAGTTCTTCGTTTATTTGGCAAAATAGAAATTCATCCATCAATAATCGCACGAAGAGAAGAATTCCAAGCGCTTCGGTCTTTTGCGCTTCGTAGAAAGTTAGTCACACCAAGTTAAGATAACAGCTTTTTCACCTGGTCCACCCAACGAAGTTTTCGTCGCCCCCTTTTGATCTGGTGCAATTTTTATCCATTCGTACAACGCTTATGGTCTATTTTAGCGCGCTTGACTACGTCGATGTTGTTATACAACTCATGGTTCCTTCGACGACGGTACTAGCCATTAACTACGATGGGTCCAAATATTTTGTGAATTATTTTTCTCTCAAAGACTGTAAATCAAGATAAATACGAAGAAGCCAAGGTAGGCAAAAATCTTCTACCTACCACCCCAAAGCTATAGTTGTCAATATACACACAGCGTCCCATACGAGTAAACTCTGTTCGTTGGAACAAATAATTTGGTTTGTCCGACTAATTGAAAAGGTTGCAGTAACATATCACCGTCCACAGCCACCATCGGCATACGCGAGTACCTTTTGACTTCTATGAAAGCTTTCCTTTATGATACCAAAGAAATCGCATAACACAATATCGCCTTATCTGAAGTCTCGCTTGTTTGAAAATGGCTCTTTCTGATTTTTGCCTATTTTTAATGAAGACTTCATGTCATTTAGTGTCATCCCGCAAAGTCGTAACAGTTTCGCAGCGATTCCATACTCAGCCATAGCATCTAATAGTAACTGTCGTATTGGACTGTCGAATGCAGTTTTGTAATCGAAAATCTGCATTCCTTAGGTTTTCTCTAGGATTTGTCTCAGCTTGAATATCTGGTCGGCAGTGGAATTACTAGGACTAGAGCTGCACGGATAATGTCCAATCAGATTTGGTAAGATGGGCTTTAATCTTTCACATAACACACTAGACAGGACCTTGTATGCGATGAGTAAACAGCTGCTCACGCAAATGTTGGTACACATACATGGATATCCTTTCTTAAGCAAAAGACACAGTTTCCAATCATCGGGCATGCATTCCTTTAGCCCGATTAGTGGTTATGAGCGTGTGCATGTACTTTGCCAGCTCATAGCCGCTGGTTCTGAAAAGCTTTTCCGGCTGTCCATTGGCTCCCGCAGCTCTATTATTTTTAAGCCAAGTAATTGCTGTGCTGATCTCATTCTGGCTCGGTGGTGGACAATCTATTCCGTCGTCTATGATTGGCGTGATTTTGTCATTTATGCTGCATTCGGGTGAGAGCAGAATACGAATGTATTACCTCCATATTTGCAGTATACTCTGCATGTCTAGGACCAGATTTCCAACTCTGTTCTTACATATGTAGGGATCCATGTTTCAAAACCAGGTCTAAAGAACAAGCATAGCACGAAAGTGTTCCTCCATATATGCAGCACACTCTGAGTATCCGTGAGCAGATTTCCATTTCTGTTGTTACAGGTGGCGATCACTGTTGCAAAAACTATGTTATTAACCTTTTGGTAGACCTTTCGGGCTTAACTTTTACTTTTCTATATCCTGACACTCTCTTTTCGTCCATAGACGCTTTTTCCGCTTAAAGAAGCGTTTCATCACCCTCCTCTTCACATTATATCGTTTTATCACAGCACAAGTTACCATTGGCTGCATTTTGCTTTGAATGCAGCATCCATTCCCTCTTACTTTAAGGGTCATTCATCATCGTATCAGGGCTTGTCTGAGCGTGATTTTTCTAAACACAGTACGGTCGTTGCAGCAGTGTTCATAGAATTCGCAATATGCTGACATTGTGTGTCGGGAACATCAGAATCAGGAGAGTTTCCTTGCAATAATTGAGAGAATTGTTTGGAGTAGGCATTGGCTATATTGGTTATATGCGGATTTTTGATGTCTAGCTTCGTTCGCGTTTGATTACGAGAGACTTTTGCACTACTTAATCGCGTGAGTACCTTGGCTGCAACTAGGTGGTAATCCGAGGCAATATTTGCACCGCGCATCACACGCACTTCCATAACGTTTGAGACATGGCTTCCTTTGATTACCACGTGATCGTTCTGGTTTCTTGTCTTTTGTTCAGGAGATACCCATGTTGCCTTTGCGGATATCGGGAATCTGGTTCTACGGGAATCTGGTTCTACTCACTGACATGTTTCTTGCCGACGCGAAGCTAACCAGTCTGAATCCGTTATCAGAGGTGTCGTTGTGTAGACTGAATTTTCCGACTGCTGAGCATCAAGAGCATCTTCCTTTTCGATGTTAGCATTAAAATCTCCCAGAACAATTTTATTGTCATGGACAGGGCAGCCGACATATATATCCTCCAGGCGTGAATATAATGCAACTTTAGTGTCCTCTGTGTGTGTCTTCCGTCGCGGCGTGTTCACAAATCAGCGTGATGTGAAAATATTTCGGATAGTGGATATTCTGTCACTCACAGGGTTCAACACCAAGTGTCGAAGTCTTTTGCCGACTATGAATCCGCATACAAATTCGTGTCTTTCTCCATGTCAGCTGTAAAAAATGTCACAAGTCTTTTGTCGTGTGTATCCCTGTCCCGTCCATCTCATTTCCTGTATGGCGGTGATATCACCCTTGTATTTGTTGATGACAACCGCCAGTTAAATAGAGGCACCATCTCTATATAGAGTTCGGACATTCCAGGTGCATATCTTTAAATCATGGTCCTTATAACGTTTGCGGCGGTCTTCAGCATTTGAGGGGGTACTTGTTTTTTCTTTTCTTCTTGTTTTCATAATAATTTTTTTGTTTAAGGAAAGTGGCTTGTTAGGCCACCGCGTCCGATCCTAGTTTCTTGGGGCTGTCAAAGCCACAAAAGAGCCTCTGTGTTGAGCTTCAGTAACTGCTGTTACCTACTTCCTAAGACGCATCGGTGCGTTAGGCGGTGATGTCGGACATTCTAGATGCATATCCTTAAATCATGGTCCTGATGTTACTACAAGCCTCCTCGCAAGTTGCAAGTCATTTTTAAATTTTCAGTTTGGCGTACAAATAAATTTGTCTGAAGAGTTAGCCCTTGTATGAAGAGTAAGTTACACCAATAACTTCAAAATCCCTCTCCTCACTTGCAACAGTTAATTAAATTTCGAAGGCTTCACATTTAAGATCCCTCAGCGTATAACAAACGTAACACCTATTCACACCCTTTCAAATTTAAACGTTTTTAATTCCTAATCTAGAAACTTAACAAAAACTGTATGTTTCATTTCAATATGAAAACGTAACAAAAAGTAACAATCGAAAATCCTATCGCCGGTATTTAACACATTATTTCTGACTTTCGCTAAGGCAACAGTAGCAGCAGCCGCTACAGCTACAAACGTAACGCAATTTTTCAATTTAAGCCCCGAAAATTTAATTTGCTTAAGTGATTCGCTATAAAAATGTGAACACTAACCGAATCATGCACAGATTTATGTATAAGCACATCCATACATATATACATGTATACAGCTACTAGTATATACTGTATACTCATATGTATGTATGTTAGTACATGCCTGCACATTTCTCTGCACATACATATGTAAATACACTAACCTGTAAATGAGTTTACGCCGCACACTGCGCTTAAAAAATCCCGAACATCCATTACAGGCCAAGATGCCATAATGTTTGCCCGAACTGGTGTCGCCGCATACGACACATATGAGACCAAGATTTTGATTCTTCTGACGAGGCACAGTTAGGCAGGTTGCTTCATTTGCTCCCACTATAGCTGTGGAGTTGGGCACGCTTGAAGGCGGCGGTGGTGGTGGGTGCTGTTGTCCTATTAGTGATACTGGTCCATTGCTGGTGCCACCATTCGTTGTCGTCGTCGTCGTCGTCGCTCCTGATGATGATTCGTTTGCATTTGACACAGCTGCAGCTGCGGCCGCAGCGACTGCTGCTGCGGCGGCTGTATGATGATTCCAGGGCATCAAACGATTTTGGGGCGGTGTACAACATAATCTGGTGGGATTTGGTGGCATATCTGAAATTGAAAGCAGAAAATATGTAGACATTTTATGCTATCAAAGGAACAAACTCGAAAAATTGGAATTGATAAAAAAACAAAACAATAAAATTTAGCGGACAGGCGACAAAGTGGCAGTAACAGAGACGGTAGCGGTGGCGGCAGCGGCGGCGGCTTAAGCTTTTTAGTTAATTTGAATTTTATTACTGTCGCCTTTTATGGTTATTGTTGTTGTTCTTATTGCTGTTGTTGTTGCTGCTGCTGTTTGTTTAGGTAAAATGTGAAATGTGGTACCCTTCTGTTGTTTTGTTTTTTGTTTCCCCCCACCACCACCCATTTACACAGATTTTCGCACAAACTATAATTCTGACATACTTAGCATAATTTCCACCACCAACGTCACCACTTAAGCTGATTCTTGGCCGGCGCTATAAAGAGTGATAGAGTATTGTTAGTTTAGGCGATTGGTTGGCAATTTGTAGAGCAGAAAGTGGCTTTCAAATTAGGAATATACATACAATTATATGTCTCTTACCTTGCACCAGAAAAAAATTGCATATTTTGTTTACAGCGGAGCCAAGGTGGACAAATTCATATACCATTTCAAAGATATAGTTGTCAACGTTCTCTCAGTGCCCCAAACGGGTAGACTCTTTGTTCGTTGAAACAAATAACAGCCCCTTTTTTGCCGACTGTTTCTCAATGCTTGAAAAGACTGCAGTAACATTCCGCAGTTCACGGCCAATGATAACTATGTCAACGGCATACGCGAGGAGCATGTAACTTTTATTATAAATGGTACCAGTTGTTTAACTTACTTACTTAATTTCCCGTTACACCCCATAAATCAGGTATGGTATAGCTTCTCGAGTTGTTGTGAATAAACACGTTTTCTATTTTTAGATTCACAACTAACGGCACCTACTTTTTTATCGACGAAAGCGAACGTCACTGTTTGAGAAGCTCTTACTAGACATGCCGATTGACACGACACTAATACAGCGAAGTTTCTGTCGACAACATTCGAGGGGAGCCGACAATGAATGAAAAAAAAAAATTTTTTTAAGATGAGTGGAGCCAGGATTTGGACCTGTGATCTCCCGCATGGTAGTCGCGTGTTCTAACCACTATGCCACGGCCAGTCCCATTATCTTCATTATAATGTTAAATAGATCACATAACCGTCTATCGCTTTGTCTAAAGCCTCGCATTGTAGAAAATGTCTCTGTCGGACTTTGTTTCCTATGTATTTTCACTGAAGATTCTGTGTCGGTCAGTGTCATCCCGCAAAGTCGTATCAGCTTCGCGGGGATACCAAACTCAGCTATAGCATCCAATAGTTTCTGTCGTATCGGATTGATGGTAAGTAGATGATAAGTTTCGATCTACATTGCTTGGGTCTTCTCCAGGATTTGTCATAGTGTGAATATCTGGTCGGTCGTGGATTTACCAGGTCTAAAGCCACACTGATAGGATCCAGTCCTGATTGCCAGGATGGGCTTTAGTCTCTCACATGACACACTCGACAGGAATTTATATGTGATGTGTAAAATTCTGATACCGCTGTAGTTGGCTCACAAATTTGGATCGCTTTTCTTAAGCACAGGATATAGAATAATCTAATTCTAACACAATACAACATTTTTCAGCTCATTAATTTGGGACTCAATTTTGAGAACTGCATGTAAAAGAAGCCTTAAAAAGAAGAAGTTCTGCATCATTCGTTTTGTCTAGTTACATGCCATAATAATTTTATATCGATTTGAAGTTAGTAAGTATTGTATAGGGGAATTTGTCACGTTTTACGTTCTTTTGTTTGACAAAACTCGAGAACCACTAGTCCGAATTAGCTGAAACGAATTTAAAAAATTAAGAATTACAATTCCTTTAATCTGTTCATATAAGGTTTACCTACATAAGTAACAGTTTCACTTTTCCATTCATCAAATGATTTTGATCTGGGTTTATTTTGTAGCAGTTACATTGAAACTGTTGTGCTCCGTGTCGTATGATTTACGTGGAATACTACTTATGATAATCATACGCTACTAGAAAACAATATAACAAAAAAGCCTTAAACGTGATAAATTCCCCTATACGATACTTACTAACTTCAAATCGATATTAAATTATTATGGCATGTAACTTAACAAAACGAATAATGCAGAACTTCTTCTTTTTGGGACTACTTTCACGTGCAGTTCTCAGAATTGAGTTCCAAAATCATGTGTTGTACTGTGGAATTATCGGGCATTCACTTTATTTTCATGATTTTAGCCAAATCGCATTTATGAGCTGGTTCATACACCTTGCCAGATCATAGTCGTCGGTAGTCCATCGACTCCCGCAGCTTTGTAGATGATCTCGTTTTGGCTCAGTGGTAGACAGTCTACTCCGTCGACGATAATTGTCGTGATTACGTCACTTATGCTGACTTCGGGAACGAGCAGAGCGTGTAAGTGTCCGTGCGTGTACGTGACCAGATTTCTAGCTCTGCCCTTAGTGGATGCCTGTTCCAAAACCTATGCTTTTTACCTTTTGGTTAAACTTTCGGGATTCACCTCTATCCGTGTACTTTCTATTTTATTCCATAGAAGGTGTTTTCTGCCTAAAGAGTTCCATCTTCCTCCTCTTCTCGTTTATTGTTCCGTCATAGCCCCGGCAACTATTGACTGCAGTTTTAACTTGTATGCAGCATCCATTTCCTACGGGACATTCCTCATCCTTATCATCACTTATCTGAGAATAGTTTTTCATAACCCAGTACGGTCCTTGAAACATCAGTGGTCGGAAACATCAGAATAAAATGAGTTTGTTTGTAGTAATTGAGAAAGTTGGTTGGAATAGGCATTGGCTATCTCAGTGGTATGCAACTTTGTGATGTCTAACTTCCTTTGCATTTGGTAACGAGTGATTTTTTTTGGTCTACTTAATCGTGTGCGTTACTTGGCTGCAAATAGTTGGTAATCCGAATCATTTATTTGCACCGCGTTTCACACGCACCTTCATAATGCTTGAGACATGTCTTCCATCGATTACCATGTGGTCAATTTGGTTTCTTATCCTTTGATCAGGGGATATTCAGCTTGCCTTGTGGATATCTTTATGCGAGAATCTGGTTCAACTCACTACCATATTTCTTTAGTCTGAAATCGTTATCGGAGGTGTTGTTGTGTAGACAGAATTTTCTGCTGAACCAAGAGCATCTTTTCTTCCGATTACAGCATTTAAATCTAACAGAACAATTTTAATGTCATAGGCGGGGCAGCGGTCATATATTTCTTCTAGACGCTCTTAGAATGCACTTTTAGTCTTTGTCATCCGAATTTCAAATGACGAGTTTTCAATTTCAATTGATGAGTTTTGAATATTAATTGATGTATTTTGAATTTCAGTTGACGAGTTTTAAATATCAATTAATATTTTTCGATATTCAAATGGAAATTTGAATTCATATTTTTTGAATTTCAAATGTATATTTTGAATATCAATTGACAAAATTTCAATTTTAAATGGAATATTTGAATTACAATTGATTCTCTCTGAATTTCAATTGGAAATAATATTTTTCGATTGTCTCTGAATTTCAATTGGAAATAGTGTAGACCGATGGCAATCCACGGTGTCTCAGTAAATATACAAACACATCTTAGAGTAAAGGATATTAGCATGATCTCCGTACTTTCATACATAACATATCAAGGTCGTTCCTGTGTTCCTGTCAAAAATCTAATTTTTCTATAGAATATTTTTTTAATTTTTCAATAGTTTTATTTATATTTTTATCTTTTCTATAACTGTATATTAATTTTTTGTTAAATTTCAAATTATAATTGTCTGTAGCTAATTTCCGCTGTCGACTTTTAACCACCAATTCTCTTCACTACCCACTTGTTCAGTCAAATGCTGCATGCTTCCATTTATCAATCAATTTGTTCGGTTCACTCGACTCGCATATATTTACACATTCAATTAGGACAACATTAAGACCAAACACATTACATATGAAATCTCGCCAAACAAACAAATAGTTCTCCCGGGACAGAGAGCGAAAGCGAGGGGAGCAATTGTTTTCGCATCACACCCTAAATTTGATTGTTGCAATATTCAAGCATTCAACTAGACGACGGCCGTGTCATGGTCGTAATGCCGTAATGCCAGTGATTTGACAAACAATCTGATCACAAACGGCCGTCGACGCCACTTAACCCCCGATATGAAATAGTGCGAACTGCATATACAGCTGATATCCATCCGCAACCAGTTAGACAGGCAAAGTCAGCCAGCCAGCCAGCCAGTCATTCATTCAGTCATTAGTTTGGGCAATGCTCTCTTGTGGATGGCTGCGAAGGCGTCGAGAAAACACCAACTGCGGTTTAATGCCGCCGGGATTAAAGTCATATGTTTGAATTTTCACAAGTTAATTTTTTCAACTTATGATAAAGAGAGAGTATCCTTTTCCTCCCCTCTTGCCACTGTGTGTGTAAAGCAGCATTGTTGCCTTTGTGTGGCCGTCGTTATTGTTGCATTATACCCTTTTTGTTGTTGATGGCTCTTACGACTGTTACGGATACGGAAACGGTTACGCATAACAAGTGTTAACATAATTTCACTGTAAACCGATTTACTGCCGCCAACAGCAGCCGCCGCCGCTTCTGTAGTGGATTGTTATTGTTGCTGCTGTTGTTGTGTCTGTGATATGAATATTAAGAATGTTGATTGAGTCACATTTTAATTCAATTAGCTGACTAATGATATTATAATATTTTTATGGATTTCATTGAAGAGTATTTAGCCCGAAAGGAATCATCGAGTGGCACGAACGCCGTTTGCATATTTAATGTGGAGTGGTAGTAACCCTTTTTCGTAACCTAACGTGTTTTTTTGAGTTTCCTCCCTCTTTGGTGCTGCCTTGTTTTATTTTGTTCCTTTTGCGAAGTGGTAAATGATTGAACTATTTATTTACAACAGGTTTGATTTTCGTATGAATGGGAAGAGTTGGAATGAGTGCCAAGTGTCACTATGTACATGAGATAAACTGGAAGTTAAGGTGGTTTTCCTATTTTTTTTACATTTATTATGTTACCAATAAAGAGGTAGACAATTTGTGTATACTTTTGAAAATTTACCTGACGGTCTTTTATTTCACAAAACTAAATGCCCGTTGCGCAGAAACTAATCATAATTTATAAGGTAAAACTATATATATACATGTTGTATATATATCCATGTTGTATGTTGCATCTAGCAACAGTAAAATTTCATATATGATAAATTTCCCTATATGATATATTCATAACGACCAAATCTATTTGAAATCGCTGTTGCATTTCCAAGTAAAATTTTGTTGAAGATGTATTTTATTTTGTTTTATTCCCTTCGGTCCTACGGCGACCCTTTTCTGGGCACCCTAGGGACCCGCAGAGTCTTAAAAAAGACACCATTGGATTCGTCTGGAAAATATGTTTCATTTGAATACCCACAGTGGGTCATCATAGAACCCAATTGGGCCCTTTTTTACCACCCCAGGGCCCCTTGACGTGACATTTCAGGGATACCGATTAACTCACTAGGCTTGCCTCTGATCGGTACAATTAACTACAACGCAGTTAAATTTAAAGGTATTTTTAACAGCTGTAATAAATATATTCAGGCGGTAATAAAATATATTCTAATTCACGTATGAGTTTTATGATTGATATATACGTAAATATTACTCATTCGTAAAGGACAGCTTTAACATCAGAGTTCCTATTTTTCGGTTTGTGTCCGAACCACAATTGAATGCAATAAATTGCATCAGGCGTCATTGGTCCAAAAATAGGAGGGAATTATTTAGTAGAATTAGTAGGCGTGGCACCGCCCATAACACCTTTTATTTTAAAATTCAATATCTGAGGGACTATACCACTACTTACTTACTTACTTACTTAAGTGGCCAATTACAATTTACGAAACGTAGTTCATAAATTTGAGACCTGAAGTAATAAAGAATTCCACACGCTTCGGTCTTCTGCGTGTGTTCTCCAGTTAGTCCTACCAGATGATGGCACATCGCCTACCACTTGGTCCTTCCAACGGAGTATGGGTCTCCCTGCTCTGCGCCGTCCTTCAGGTTCGCCTTCAAACACCTTTCTCGCTGGAGCATTTACATCCATCCTGGCAACATGTCCCAGCCATCGAAGTCGTTGGATTCTGAATCTTTTAGCTACGTCGATGTCGTGGTAAAGCTTATACAGCTCATGGTTCATCCGATGGCGAAACTGGCCTTCGACACAGATAGGTCCATATATTTTTCGGAGTACTTTTCTCTCGAATACTCCCAGGTTTTGTATGCCCGTTGTAGTAAGCACCCATGATTCGGCACCATACAACAGAACAGGTAAGATAAGCACCTGGTATAGCTGTTTCTTAGTATTCCGAGAGAAGGTGGTGTTACTAAAGTGCTGCCGAAGTCCGTAGAAACATCTATTGGCTAGCACTATTCTCCGTTTAATTTCTTGGCTGACATTATTTATCTTGTTGACGGAAGATCCGAGGTAGGTAAATTCGTCGACTACCTCAAAACAATAATTGTCAACGTTCACGGTGCGTCCCCATCGAGAGGACTCTTTGTTCGTCGAAATCATTATTTTTGTTTTGTCCTCGTTGACCGCTAAACCCATTTTTGCTGACTCCTTTTCTAGTGATGAGAAAACTGCAGTAACATCCCGCAGATTTCGGCCAATGATGTCTATATCATCGGCATAGGCTAGGGGCATGTGGCTCTTGTGGAATATGGTGCCAGACATGTTGAAACCAGCCTTTCTCATCACCTTCTCCATAACTATATTAAATAGTGTAAAGGACAGGCTATCGCCCTGCCTGAGACCTCTTTCCGTGTTGAATGGTTCAGACTGACTATACCACCATTCGTCTTGAAATTTGGTTCTGATTTATTTGAGGTTAGTTAGTATACGTCTTTTAAAGAAAAATGGTCATGATCGAATTATTGGGACTTCCATACAAAATGAATAGCGTTCAACGTACGTCTGGAGTAATATAAAATTTAAGTTTTGAAACATTGTGCGAGTTTGTTTTCACTAAAGTGTATATCTTTTGGTAAAAAATGGTCCTAATCGGTGTGGTCGTTCCGCTTAAGGCGAACTGCTTCTAACATATGTTATGTATATCGGGATAAGTATAACAGTGACGATCTCAAAAATGTCACTGCAAAATTCAGCAAACTTCATTTGCAGGCATTTGTTATAAATGTACTTAGTCACCCGTAAATTCCCGTCGTAGAAATAGTAGGCATGGCACATCACATAAAAATTAGATATTATATATCACATATCTGGAGCATTATAAAAGTGAGAATTGCCTGGGAAAAAATCGAAAAAGTCGCCGCTGCGCTGACCAAATCAGTTATGCGTAATTTTTCTAATTTTTGTTTTATTGTAATTTTTTAAAGTTCTTCTTGTCGTCCATCGACTCTTAAATTCCTTTAGTGATATCTTGATAGGTTTGGAAGCTATCAAAATCAGTAATGTGTAAAAAAGAAATGTTAATAAACAAACCAGTTTTTTGGTTGTCCTTAAAGGTAATTGAAAAACACATGATTGATTTGGTCGGCGAAGCGACAATATGTAAACATTAATAGTCTAACTATTGTTCAGCATGTATCTGTAATACCATAACAGTGAGAGTCCGAAAACATCTGCACAACATTTTTAAATCACGTTTCAGAAACTGTTTCCGTTTGGTAAGCTGCAAAAACATATTTCTATTCACAAAATTGTGTGTTGTGATACATATAGTATATTGCTCCACACATGGGGAGTTTCGGGCATTCAATGAATTATTTTAATAAAATAAGAACAAAACTTAGTTTAAACAGGGCTATGGGCGTCGGGAGTGTGATGCAAGGTAAAGCTTCTGATCGGTTTAACTTGGCAAACCCAGAGTGATCCTTGCCAATTGCACTTCAAGTCTACTCACAGAGCTCCGTATTCGTAGTACTACTGCGGACGGAGTACCTCCACGTGGTGACGCCTGGAAGCGTGCCTCTGACACCCGTCAGAGCACGACTAACTGTGAGGGGCGAAACCTAAAACCCAGGCACGTCTGCTCAGAGTGAGCGGTACCCTGGTCAGCGTCTGACCCAGAATGGGCGGCTGTAATAAAATCCTGGCAGGAGGAGAAAACTGCGACGTGGTGCGCTGGGCTTGCAACCCGCCACCGACGTATAAACTATTGCAATGAAAAGAAGTAAGAAAAGAATAAAATGGACCCCCCAAAATGTTGACGACCACCGCAAACGAATTAAGGACCATGATTTAAGGATATGCACCTGGAATGTTAGAACACTGTATAGACCAGGTGCCTCTATCCAACTGGCGGAAGTCCTCGAAGAATACAAGGCTGACATAACCGCTTTACAGGAAATCCGGTGGACGGGACACGGGTGTTCGCGCATGAAGACGTGCGACATCTACTTTAGTGGCCATGCGGACAAGCACGAGTTTGGATGTGGATTTGTGGTTGGCAAGAGACTGCGACACCTAGTCTCAAGGTTCAACCCGGTGTGTGAACGTATAGCCACCATAAGAGTCAAAACAAAGTTTTTCCACATAACACTTATATGTGCCCATGCTCCGACAGAAGAGAAAAGCGATGAGGACAAAGACGAGTTCTACGAGAGCCTAGAAAATGTATATGACCGTAGCCCGAGCCATGACATTAAAATTGTACTAGGCGATTTTAATGCTAAAATAGGCAGGGAAACCGCATTTGAGCCTACCATCGGAAAATTCAGTCTGCACACCGAAACGTCGAACAATGGCATCAGACTGATTGATTTCTCTGCGGCAAGAAATATGGTAGTTTGCAGCACTAGATTTGACCATAAAAATATTCATAAGGCAACATGGTTATCTCCAGATCAATTGACAAGGAATCAGATTGATCATGTGGTAGTCGATGGAAGGCACGCATCGAGTGTTCTGGACGTACGAGTGATTAGGGGTGCGAACATTGACTCCGATCACTTCCTTACCGCAGTTAAGGTACGCACAAGGCTAAGCATGGCGAAAAACGTACGTAACCAGGCACAACGAAAGCTGGACATCGGTAAACTGCGGACCACAGAGGTAGCAAACGCCTACTCCAACCACCTAACTCAACTGCTGCGGAATGCTCCAACCCCTGACAATATAACCTCGCAGTGGCAAAATATAGCCGACTCCTTAGAACGGGCTGCGAGAAGCGTACTTGGGTACTCAAAGCCGTCTCAAGAAGATGCCTGGTACGATGATGAATGTCGCAATGCCACGAGAGAGACGGTTGCTGCATACAGGGCGAAACTGCAGCCAATGGCAACGCGAGCTGTTCGTGAACGGCACAGGGAGAAGAGACGACAGGCAACGCGTCTTTTTAGAAGAAAAAAGAAGGAGCTGAAGAAAAGGCAGGACGAGTGCACTGAGTTGCTCCGAAGTAGAGGGGAAGCCCGAAAATTCTACAAGAGAGTGAAAGCGAGAATGAGTGGAACAGGGTTGCCCTCCTGCAAGGACAGCGATGGTCAGCTAGTGACGGACCCGGATAACGTTCTAAAGATATGGAGAGATCACTTTAGAAATTTACTGGATACTGACACCACTCCAGAAGACCCCGCTCCAATCCATGACGATGGTATTAACTGTCCACCTCCGAGCCAGAGCGAGATACGTATGGCCATCTCCCGCCTTAAAAACAACAAAGCTGCTGGAGCCGATGGTCTCCCTGCTGAATTGTTTAAGGCTGGCGGGGAGGAGCTGATTAGGAGCATGCATCAGCTCATGGAGAACATCTGGCAAGAGGAGAGCATGCCCGGGGATTGGAGTCTCAGTCTGTTATGTCCCATATACAAGAAAGGAGATCGTAGTGAATGTAAGAACTATCGTGGAATAAGCCTATTACCAATTGCGTACAAGGTCCTTTCAAGCATATTGTGTGAACGTCTAAAGCCAATTGTAGAAAAACTAATTGGACCATATCAGTGCGGCTTTAGACCTGGCAAATCTACGACGGATCAAATATTCACCTTACGACAAATCCTGGAAAAAACCCATGAAAAGCAGATCGACACCTACCACCTCTTTGTCGACTACAAGGCTGCCTTCGACTCTCCGATAAGGAATAGGCTTTATGAGGCCATGTCTGAGTTTGGTATTCCTGCAAAGCTGATTCGACTTTGCAAATGTACCTTAGACAACACCAAATCCTCGGTTAAGATTGGTAAGGATCAGTCTGAACCATTCAACACGGAAAGAGGTCTCAGGCAGGGCGATAGCCTGTCCTGTACACTATTTAACATAGTTATGGAGAAGGTGATGAGAAAGGCTGGTATCAACATGTCTGGCACCATATTCCACAAAAGCCACATGCCACTAGCCTACGCCGATGATATAGATATCATTGGCCGAAATCTGCGGGATGTTACTGCAGTTTTCTCATCGCTAGAAAAGGAGTCAGCAAAAATGGGTTTAGCGGTCAACGAGGACAAAACAAAAATAATGATTTCGACGAACAAAGAGTCCTCTCGATGGGGACGCACCGTGAACGTTGACAATTATTGTTTTGAGGTAGTCGACGAATTTACCTACCTCGGATCTTCCGTCAACAAGATGAATAATGTCAGCCAAGAAATTAAACGGAGAATAGTGCTAGCCAATAGATGTTTCTACGGACTTCGGCAGCACTTTAGTAACACCACCTTCTCTCGGAATACTAAGAAACAGCTATACCAGGTGCTTATCTTACCTGTTCTGTTGTATGGTGCCGAATCATGGGTGCTTACTACAACGGACATACAAAACCTGGGAGTATTCGAGAGAAAAGTACTCCGAAAAATATATGGACCTATCTGTGTCGAAGGCCAGTTTCGCCATCGGATGAACCATGAGCTGTATGAGCTTTACCACGACATCGACGTAGCTAAAAGAGTCAGAATCCAACGACTTCGATGGCTGGGACATGTTGCCAGGATGGATGTGAATGCTCCAGCGAGAAAGGTGTTTGAAGGCGAACCTGAAGGACGGCGCAGAGCAGGGAGACCCAAACTCCGTTGGAAGGACCAAGTGGTAGGCGATGTGCCATCATCTGGTAGGACTAACTGGAGAACACACGCAGAAGACCGAAGCGTGTGGAATTCTTTATTACTTCAGGCCTCAAATTTATGAACTACGTTTCGTAAATTGTAATTGGCCACTTAAGTAAGTAAGTAAGTATGGCTATGACTATGACTATGGAACAGACTATGTCTTTTGGAACACATTTGCATCATTAAAACCATTACACAGAAAAGTGGACTTGAGCTTTTTTTGCATCACACCGACGATATGTTACCTTGAAGATTTAAAGCATGAAAAGTGATAGTGCAGTTGCTCTAAAGAAAAACATTACATCTATAACACACAATGAAATATGTTTGTAACTTGTAAAAACGGATTTGTAACAAACGGTCATACAATTTTTGATGGATGTTTTTGGATATAAATCGATATATTTTTTACTTAATATATTAAACTCACCAATTTGTAACTCCTATATAAAAAACAACTAAAAGACAAATTCTTTGACCTTATTCCTAAATATAACGTTTACTTAAATTGTATATAAATCCTAACTCGAGCCTCAACATTAAAAATGTCGGGACCTTAGATCAATGTGCCACATAATTGAACGATCAACTTCTTTCTTCAATGAAGAAAGTTATACGTTAATCATCTGTAAGTGAGTTTTCATCAAAGCATGGACGTAGTTTTGCTGACGCATTGAGCAATTCTTACAAGATGCTTAAAAAATGAGTTTTGGCACATTCGTTTTTAATATAGACATTAATATTTGTCCCGAAAAAACTGGGAAACCATTCGCCCTTTAATTTTGAACATTTCAGAGGTCAAAGTAATTGAAAAATCGTTATTAGATTGCAACAGTCCTCAACATCTTAATTAATAATTTTGGAGACAGCATGAAGACCGGCCGGGTCAGCTAGTTCTTTCATAACACAGTACAACACATGATTTTGGGACTCAAATCTGCGAACTGTATGTGAAAGTAGCCCCAAAAAGAAGAAATTCTGCATCATTCATTTTGTCAAGTTACATTCCATAATAATTCAATATCGATTTGAAGTTAGTGAGTATCGTATAGGGGAATTTGTCACGTTTAAGGCTCTTTTGTTTGACATAACATAAAAACTATATGGTGACGTATGATTATCATAAGAATTATTCGACGTGCAGTTCTCAGAATTGAGTCCCAAATCAATGAAAAATGTTGTACTGGATAATTGTATAACCTTAAAAAACGCGCACGCTCAGACCGAGGGTATCTTCAGTTGGTTCTTCCATTTGTAACGCCCTTAAGGAGGCGTGGTAGATTTTATAATATATATATAAATGAATTCTAAATCGATTTAAAGATGTCAATCCGTCTGTCTGTGTGTACCTGCGATTACAGACGTAGTTTAAGAGCTGAAATTTAGTCTGCAAACTTCTATCCCCATAGTGATTAAGTTCTAGTTATCGGTTAAAAAAAAATTATAGTTATTCCGTCGTTTCACTGCGTCACATCAAGGAATCAAGATATATCGCTTTGAAGTTAGTAGGTATCATGTTGAGGAATTTGTCACGTTTGGGGGTCTTATTTCAAAATTGTTTTTGGTATTGAACCAAATTTGTCACTGATATATTACTGATTACTGTGTTGAATTTTATGAAGTCATCTCAAGGGACACGGTCGCCCCTTATATATCCTGAAATGGAAAAAATTTATATTTCTCAAAAATGTTTTTGGTATTGAACCAAATTTAGCTCAATTTTTCGTTGATATATTACTGATAACTGTGTTGAATTATATGCAATCTATATATATAAAAGGCTTGGGTGACTGACTGATCACTCCCCAGCCAAAACGGCTAAAGCTAGAACCGTGAAATTTACAATGTAGGTTTTTTTTATGACGTAGGTGCGCACTAAGAAGGAATTTTTGGAAATTCGGACTGAAAGGGGTGAAATGGGAGTGGCACCGCCCCATACAACTGGAATTTTAAAATGTCTGTATCTTTTGTACCATTATATGTACGAAGTCGAGATTTGGTACCTATATCGGTCGTATAAGAAATACTTTGTTTGTAGAAAGTGGCCGGTGTCACACCCCTTTTTTTTAAATAGTAATATTGGCTTAATATATAGACCGATTGCAATTGAATTTTCTATGTGTGATACTGTCTATAGGGCCTCTATCATAGGCTACATGAAACCAATTTAGACAAAAGGGCGTGGCACCGTCCACACAAACCAAAATTTCAATCAGTCATATCTCAGGAGCCATTAGGGTTTGAAGATGAGATTTGCTACATATGTTACAGATATAAAAAGGATTACGTCTCGCTGGAAAATTGGCGGTGACACGCCCTTTTTGAAAAAAAAATCGTTATCTGGGCGAAATAAATGAACCGATTGCAATGAAATTTTCACTTTGTTACTATCCGTAGGGTCTCTATCATAGGCTACATGGAAACATACTTAGACAAAGGGGCGTGGCACCGCCCACACTAAACTAAATTTAAATCGGTCATATTTCGCGATCTATTAAAGGTATGAATATGAGATTTGCTACATATATATATGGTATATGGGGAATAACGTCTCGCTGGGTAATGGGCAGCGCCACGCCCCTTTTGAAACAATTGTCACACCGGTCATATTATTAGAACGATTGTAATAATAATAATAATTTTTATAATCAATATATTTAAATTCTCTACTGTCTGTAGATAGAGTAATGAAATTTGGAATGGTTGTGCCCCTTTTCGAGTAACTGTCGGCTAAGAACGGATTTTTGGAATCTCGTACTTCTATGGGTTTAAAATTACCAATACGGAATAAAAGTTGTACCATCACCTAAACCAATCGGCTAATGGTATAATCGCGAAAATTTATTTGGAAATGCTTACTATCAAATTGGATTGAAGAATTTTTTTTTAAATCCGGTAAAAAAAATCGAAAAAGGGAAAAAAAAATTTTACTATCGCCCAGGCCAAACAGTTAATGATGTAATCTTTATAAGTTATATAGGCTTGCTATGGAATTAGAATGAAGCATGACGAGGCCCATTTTTTGATAAATTGCTCTCGACGAATTTTACAAAATGTTACTGTTTGATGCGGATTTTGGGTAGACGACAACCCTGATCCGAAATTTTTCGAAAATGACGTTGAGGAGGCTATCACCGTTGGTAGAGATCGTCCGCACCAACATTTTTAACGGTTACGATTGTCAAAGTGTGCAAAAGTGTAAACGTCATCTGCTTGTAATTTTTCATTGGATGTATGACGCAATAAAACTTGATATTCAATGATATAAAAACACGCGACTGTTTTACCCTAATTCTGACAGGAGGAAAAGAACTGCATCATTAGTATTTGGTGTTATCAGGAGCCCTTTATACAACATGTTTTTTAAAGTTTTTTTTTTGAACAGACTTATCCGAAAACCCATAAATACCTTATATACTAGACCGGGTCACGGAAAACTGTTCCCAAAGACGAGGGCAAATATTAATGTTCACCTCGAGACAACATAAAAAAAAAATATTTTTTTCCTTCCTCCTTACTCCTTAAAAACAGACAAAACCATTTTTTATCGCTGCTCTTTTGTTTGCGGTCTCGACGAGTACTACTTTTGGCCTATAGATGTCGCTGACATACGACATCATTTTGTTACGATTAAGCCACAAACAAAAAAGCTACGATAAAAAACGATTTTGGTTATTTTTTTGGAGGGTGGAGGTGGAAAAAAATTATTTTTTTCCCCAATATGTCTCTTTAATATTTGCCCTCGACTTTGGAATTTTTAATTTATTTTATAAGCGGGCCGACCCGGTCTACTATATAATAATAGGATACATATTTAATAAAGTCAAATTTTAGTGTGGAATTAGTATTCTCATTACTCAGTATCAATATCAAGTTTTCTATAAAAAAAATTATTCTATGCATCATATGTACAACCAAAGGAATTTACATTTTAGGCATTTTACACTAGAACACTTTTAATATTTTTAAGCACAAACATTTCGAAAATGTTATTGAATTTTTGAATGTTAAATTTACACCCAAGATGTACTAACATTATGATGAAGGAAGTCTTATCACAATTTCGTGCAAAATGTCAGTTCCTTTATTAAGTTAGTCCAAGAGCGACGGTATAAAACATAAATCAGTTCATGTGTC
The DNA here is from genome assembly GCA_964034835.1 of Muscina levida. Taxonomy (NCBI): domain Eukaryota; kingdom Metazoa; phylum Arthropoda; class Insecta; order Diptera; family Muscidae; genus Muscina; species Muscina levida. The sequence goes on along the minus strand of OZ035884.1, from coordinate 21,094,245 downwards.
GAAAAATTTTTTATGTCATTGAATATTTGTATTGCTTTTATATGAAAAAAGGTTTAAAAAACAATTCCAAATATAAAGTCAAAAGTTTGTCGAGATGACAAGAACATTTTTTAGAAAGCCGTCGGTTTCCTCCTAACAAAAATACCAGTCAAACCGATGTCACTGACCCTATATGATACCCGAACAGAAACAACTATGTAGTTTTCAAAATTACCGACGGATTTTGTATATTTGGTATATAAATTCCTATACATGCCCAATTTGAAAGCACCACTTTCAATGTTAAACATTAACAATTCCAATTTTAAGCACGACTATTAATATTTCTTTATACAACATTTACCTTGATTTAGTGGACGCGTTAATGTTACAGTATCGTCTTTATTCATGTTATATTTAACACTTTTTTTTGCAAATTGTCAATCACGTTCGTTCATTCACAAAACAAAAATTCTATTCGAATATCCAAATTGCAAACTTTGTAATCCTTTTTCGCAGTTTATAAATCACCAATTTTTTAATATTGCATAAATTTACATTAATTTGCAAACTGTATCCTTTATTCTCATTTGCGTGTAAAAATTTTAATATGTAAAACTTTATAATTAAACTGAAACACTTTTATCCACTCCAGAACGATGTGTTTTCACTTTAGCTGCCAGACGGTGGCAGCCAGCAAGCGAGCGTACAAAGGATTAAAGCTTTGGTGATTAATTGTTTTCGGGTTTCTGCGGCGTTTGGGTAAATTTTCCAGTGGGTCGCGTTAATTTACATCAATTTTTAATTTTTGAATTTATTTTTCATTTGCACTCCCATTTGACATTTCCAATGTTGTTGGTGCTTTGCTTTGCGTTGCGTTGCTGGCACAATACCGCGTAGGACCGGGCCGAGCGACTGGTTAAATGTGAATCCGCGATGATGTTAACGTTTCGATATCCGATCTAAGATTTATCACAAGAACATCACAGAGTACACGACGACTATACAGGATATACCAAAACAACACCAGCAACAACAACATGTAGTTGTAGTTGGTGTAGCTGCCAACGAAGGATGTTATGCTATACATTGCAGGGCTTTGCGTTGGGTACCAACCCTTAAACATATTACAACTACGTGTGTTGGTGTGTGTTTGTGTATGTGTTCACTTATATGTTAACCCGCAATCAGGAATGAGCAAAGAGCATCATCACAGCACAAGTAAAGTTGTCGTCATCAGCATCAGCCTCATCATCATCATCGTCGTCGTCGTCGTCACAATAGCCGCCGCCGCATTGTCGTCGTCCTTTCAGTGGTCGTAGCTGCTGTTCATGTTGTTGTTGTCGTTGTTGCTGCTGTTGTTGTTATATAAGCATGCCACATCAAAGATACTGATTCATATTTTAATGTATGTAGCTTTACGTCTGTCCTGACCGTCTGTCTGTCCTATCCGCCTGACTGTTTGTATGTACACATAAAAAGGACACCATTTACGGCCATCATCAACCACCAACCAACGGGGCCACTCGCTCATCTACCACCAATGCCACCCACTCACCCACCTACTCAACCAAAGGACTCAGCAGCCTCCCACTCAACACAATGGCATAATGGCAGAATCACTAGCATTGGTACTCGAATGACTGGATTTGTAAGTAAAGTACATTTATTGGTACCAGATGTTATCAAAAAGGGAGCTTTAAGAGGTAGTTAGTACTTATTCGAGGATATGGTATGTCCTTTTCATATAAAAAAAATTTAAATGTTAGAGTTTTTTTAAGGTAAAAACTAGTATTTAAAGAAGTAATGCATTGAAAAATTTCTATTCATTTAACTAGGTTTATTGTGGCTTAAAGTAATTGCTTACTAATGACATATAGACAAAACTGATCTTAACCGGCCAAAAACCCAAAAAAAAATTAAAATACTACGCCCGAAATACAAACCGCACCCCAGTGTGGTTTCTCAAATCAAGGACAATTTTTAGACTAATCGATGGATATAATATGGATATAAAGATTTTCAAAAATAGAACACTTTGTTGAGAACGTCCCAGAGCGGGCAGAGTAATGTAGCCAATTTTCATTCCTAAGTCGGATCATCCCGAGGTATAAAAAGAGGTCGTTGTGTGCAAACTTTGGCCAAATTACAATTTATGAACGTGGTTCATAAATTTGAGGCCTGAAGTATTAAAAATTTCCACACGCTTCTTCTGCGTGCGTTCTCCAGTTAGTCCTACCAGATGGTGGCACGTCGCCAACCACTTGGTCCTTCCAACAAAGTTTGGGTCTCCCTGTTCTGCACCTTAACTATATAAAATAGTGTATAGGACAAGCTATCGTTCTGCCTGAGACCTCTTTCCGTGTTGAATGGTTCAGAGTGATCTTTACCAATCTCAATAGAGGTTTTGCAAGGTACATCTGCAAAGTCGAATTAGTTTTGCAGGAATCCCAAAATCAGCCATGGCATCATATAGCCTATTACTTATCGGAGAGTCAAAGACAGCTTTGTAGTCGACAAAGGGGTGGTAGGTGTCGATCTGCTTTTCATGAGTTTTTTTTCAGGATTTGTAGTAAGGTGAATATTTGATCCGTCGTAGCTTTACCAGGTCGAAAGACGCACTGATATGGTCCAAATAGTTTTTCTGCTGCTTGCTTTAGACGTTCACACAGTACGCTCGAAAGGCAATTGTTACGAAATTGTTAATAGGGACTCCAATCCCCAGGCGTGCTATCCTCTAACCAGATGGATATCTAATCAATTAGTGTAATGCCATTGATCGACGTTTCGGTGTGCAGACTAAATTTTCCGTTGGTAGGCTCAAATGCGGAATCCCCGTCTATTTTAGTATTAAAATCGCCTAGTTAATTTTGATGTCATACGGTCGTATACATTTCCTAGGCTCTCGTAGAACTGGTCTTTGTCCTCATCGCTTTTCTCTTCTGTCGGAGCATGTGAGTGTTGTGTGGTAAAACGTTGTCTTGACTCTTTGGTGGCTATTCGTTCATACACCGGGTTGAACCGTGAGACTAAATCCACATCCAAACTCGTGGTTGTCCGCATGACCACTATTGTAGATGTCACACGTCTTCATGTGCGAGCACCCGTGTCATCATGGTCCTTAATTCGTTTGCGGTGGTCGTCAATATTTAAAGAAGTTTATTTTATAATTTTCTTACTTCTTTTCATTGCAACAGTTCAAACGTCGGTGGCGGGATGCAAGCCCAGCGCACCACGTCGCAGGTTTCTCCTGCCAGGATTTTATTACAGCCGCACATTCTGGGTCAGACGCTGACCAGGGTACCGCTCACTCTGAGCTGACGAGCCTGGGTTTTAGGTTTCGCCCCTCACAGTTAGCCGTGCTCTGACGGGTGTCAGAAACACGTTTCCAGGCGTCACCACGTGGAGGTACTCCGCACGCAGTAGTACCACGAATACGGAGCTCTGTAAGTAGACTTAAAGTGTATTGGACAAGGATCACTCTGAGCTTACCAAGTTATTCCGATAGGAAGCTTTACCTTGCATCACGCTCCCGACGCCCGCCCGAATTCAATGGGGGAAAATGTTGAGGTTGCAAAAATAAACACAAACACAAACAAACATCACCTCCGAATTTCAATTAAATTTGTACTTAGATTCTAATTTTCTACATAAATCCGCCCCAGCGGTTCCAAATTACATGTATCGGTCACAAACCGAACCTTTTGTGTGAATATGGCTTCTGCAGCTCTTATGGTTATGATCTGATGCTAGGACAAACATATGCACGAACGATTTATTATATAACTAGTGGACCGGCAATGCTTCGCTATTGTAAATTCATATCTCTAACGCCAAGTACAAATATTACTTTAAAACTTCAAATTTTTAAAATGTTTGCCTTCACTAAATATTTTGTCAGTATATTCATGTCTTCATTGTCGAGTAGTATTTATGTTAGTATTTCCCTTAAAAATGTATCAGCCTCGTGTAAATGAGATTGTTTTGTCAGAATTTACCGACATACTTTTTTCTGACAAATTATTGCCAATTTTGGATAAAACAAACTAACGCCATGTAAATAGTCCTAAAAACTTTAAAGACGTAATTCTGAAAAAACATGTACTCAAAATGCTGAAATAGTGTCAGTAAAGAAAATTCATAAATATTTTAAACTTAAGAAAACCAAATGAAGTCCTTTAATTTTGCTTTGACAACATTACTTTTTAATAAAATAAAAGTAATTTTTGAGACAATAAAAATAATTTTTGGCATAATTAAAGAACTTTTTGGGCACGATAAAAGTACTCTAATTGTGTTCAATAAAAGTATTTTTTACTACATTTAAAGAACTATTTGGTACAATAAAGGTACTCTGTCAAGTTAGTTATTTTTTTTCGTGTACTTACATAAATGCAATTTTGGTACAATAAATGTACTTTTTCGTGCAATAACAGTACTTTTTTGTCCAATAAATTGTACTTTTTAACACAATAAACGTACTTTTTGGTATCAAATATTATCGCTGTAAGGCGAAAATACAGTTTTGACACGCCTTCTTCGCCCACTGATTAAGATAAACTCTTTCGTTTCTAAATTTGAACCTGAAGTGCCGAGTAATATCAGTGTACAAAATTGTGTCTCTCTGGGGCTTAACTACAGTTTGGTCAGGCCCCCTCCGCCCACTGATCCAAAATTAAAATTGCCGTGTACTATCTGGTTTTCTAATATTTTCTCTCAAAGGGCTAAAATACACTTTTGACACGCCCCCTCCGCCCACTGATCCAAAATTAAAATTTTATCTACATATTCATATTCGTGTTTCCGAGTGCTATCTGTGTACCAAATATTATCCCTCTGGATATAAAATACAATTTGGTCAGGCCCCCTCCGCCCACTGATCCAAAATTTAAATGTATTTTTATTCGTGTTGCCTTGTACTATCTGGTTTTCAAATTTTATCTCTCTAAGGGCTAAAATACGCTTTTGCCAAGCCCACTCCGCCCACTAATCCAAAATTAAAATTTCGTCTGCATATTCATTTGTGTAGCCGAGTACTATCTGTGTACCAAATTGTATCTCTCCAGGATTAAAATACAATTTGGTCACGCCCCTCCGCCTACTAATCCAAAATTAAATTGTAGTCTGCATATTCTTATTCATGCTGCCGTGTACTATCTGGTTTTCAATTTTTATCTCTCAAAGGGCTAAAATCATTTTTGCCAAGCCCACTCCGCCCACTGATCCAAAATTAAAATTTCGTCTGCATATTCATATTGGTGTAGCCAAGTACCATCTGTTTACCAAGTTTTTTCTCTCTAGGACTAAAATACAGTTAGGTCACGCCCACTGATCCAAAATTAAAATTTCGTCTGCATATTCATATTCGTGTAGCCGAGTGCTATCTGTGTACCAAATTGTATCTCCCTAGCTCTAAAAATATTTTTTGCCACGCCCACTCCGCTCGCTGGTCCAATATTAAAATTTCGTATGCATATTCATATTCACGTTGCCGATTACTATCTGTGTATCACATTTTATGCCCCCAGCATTAAATCAAAGTTTTGCCACGCCCAATCCATATAGTACACTAACTGTCTTCCAAATTTTAATTGAAATCGGTTCAGCCGTTTAGACGTGATTGAGCCACAAACAAACAGGCAGACATTCACATTTTAATTATCTTAATAGGATGAAAGATTTTAGTGATAGCCTTTACGAATGATTAATATTTATGTAGCCTATATTAATCATATTACTCATTCGTGAACTAAACCACATTGATCATTTGTTGCAAGACCGGTATAAGTAAAAAAATCGATTCTGCGGAATACGGAGTGTATAAAAGATATTAAGAATTAAGCGCCTGCAGCGCTGTTGATTACATTCTACTTTTCTTCTTTCCAAAAAATTGGCTACAATAACAACAAACCCGCAGAAGAAAGTATCTAAGAAAGTATCTAAGCTTCCGAACAAACCACGAAAAATTTTTATATATGCAGACGGTGATAAGAAATCTTTTTTACAAATGTCCACAAAATTTTTTTAATAAATAAAATGTTGATATTTTATGTATTTATTAAAAAAACACTTTTTTAACAGGAAATATTCGTATTTCTCTCTTGAAACCATATTAATTTTAGGTTTGTGGATATTATCATTTGTTTTTTGCTTGAATGATCCACACATTTTGTCAAATATACTCACAAAACTTACTTGTATAACTATTAAATCAAAAAAAGTTATATATGACTTTATACATTTGTAAAAAGTCCCTTTACATCTCTGATCCGTATTATCTATAAGAAGAAGGCTGAACAGAAACCACATCATACCACGTACCATACCCAAGGGGCTGCAAAGCGCCACCCACTCTCTCTCACATACACACACACACACTTACTCACGCTGACATTGTACCCAATACTAAAATCTTCTGGTAGATGCTTTGATTCGTCCTTCTTGATTGTAGAGGATTGGGGTTTTTACTGTTTGCTACTGCTGTTGTCGCTGTTGCCGTTTTTTTTTTTTGTTATTGTTGCTGCCGGAGAGCTGCCACTACCACTGCTTTTTTAAGCCAGGCCACAAAACGCCATCAAAATATATGATGAACTGACATCCTTTGCTTCCCCAGCTCCTGCCTTTACCCCAACCCCTCTTTGGATACTTTAAGCATTCACATGGTTTCCCCAAAAATCTAATAACCATAATGGCTTCCATATTTGCTCATACACACACTCGGATATACTCTCACTCACTCTTTCGCTCTTTCTCATTCGTGTGTGTGAATGTCTACGTTATCCTGTGAGTGTTGTGCTGCTTACTCTTCCTCTCTTGCTTTCATCTGTTATTTGCAACAAAACTCTTGGTAAGCTTTTAGTTCAGTTATGCAGCTACAGAAAAATGTAAATACATATTGTATGTGTGTGTGTGTGTGTGTGTGTCCAGTAAAGAATACAAAGGATATCGTCGATGTGGAGCCTCTTTGTTTGTTCAGTTTTGTATGTTTTTTTTGCATTTTTTTCTATAGACCAAATTCAAATCATGACCGAGAGCTGATAATCGTGTACTTTGACATTTTCCTTTTTGTTTTGTAATTGTTGTGCTGTTATTGATTGCGTTAATGTTATTATTCGTGTTGTTGTTGCTGCTTGCTTCTTTCTAGTTTTGTTCTCTTGCTGTGGTGGTGCTGTTTTTTTTTCATCAATTAATTTATACAATCACTCGGAATGCCCTACAAAAGGCAAAAGAGGCATTATTAATAAAGAATAAAATACAAGGTATGAAAACAATGTTAGCCAAAACTTGTAAGAAAATTTCATTTGGAGTATAATATAAATGAGTTAACCTAAATAGCATGCTACCAACGATGCGTCTTAGGCAAAAGGTAACAGAAGTTACTGAAGTTCAACACCAAGGCTCTCCTAGTAGCTTTGGCAGCCCCAATAAACTAGGATGGGGTGAGGTGGCCTAATACACCACTCTCCTTGAAATAAAGCAACTGTTATGAAAAAACAAAGAAAAGAAAAAACAAAACCCCCCAAATGATCAATACCGGAAAAGTTATAAGGACCATGATTTAAGGATATGCACCTGTAATGTCCGAACTGTCTACAGAAATAGTGCCTACCTTGTCAAATATCATCGAGGAATGCGAAAGACGGAACAGGGAAGCACAAGACGAAAGAACTGTGACAATTTTTACAGCTGCCATGTAGAAAGACAAATGTGACAAATTCTTAGTCGGCAAGAGACTAAGACAACTGGTCTCGCGGTAAGTGACCGAATAGCCACTATCCGAAATATTTTTACATCACGGTCATTTGTGTACGCGCTCCAACTGAAGAAAAAGACGAGCAAATATATGGCCGCTATCCTGCCCATGACATTAAAATTGTTCTGTAGGATTTTAATGCTGATATAGGAAGTAAAGATGGTCTTGGTTCAGCAGTTGCAAACTTTTTAAATAGTATGGTTTGAATCCGATAACGAATTTATGGTAATGAGTAGAACCACATTTCCGAATAAAGATGTGCACAAGGCAACCTGGAAAACCCCTGATCAAAATACTGGAAACTAGGTTAATCACGTGGTAATCGATGGTAGGCATGTCTCAAGCATACATGTGATGCGAAGTGCAAATATTGACCCGGATTACCAGCTAGTTGCAGCCAAGGTTTGAAGTAATTGTATTCGATTAAGTAGTGCTTAAAATTCTCGTAACCATAACTCGTAACCAAACGCAAAGGAAGCTAGACATCACAAAGCTGCATGCCACCGATATAGCCAATGCCTACTTCTACCAACTCTTACAATTACTTCAAACAAACCAACCTAATTCTGATATTCCCGTGGCAGCATTTTGGGAATTCCTTGAACACTGCCGCAACGACCGTACTGGGTTATAAAAAAACTACACTCAGACAAGCCCTGGTTTCTAAGGAATATTGCGCAATGACTGAGGAAAGGATGCAGCATACAGGGCAAAACTGCTGCCAATGCAAACGCGTACAAGTGAGGGAAATGAATCGCCTCTTCAGACGGAAAAAGCTTATATCGAAGAAATGTGGGAGGCAGGAAAATTACAGGAATAGAGGGAAAATCCGAAACTTATACCAAAAGGTAAAAAGCAAAGGTTTTGGAACAGGCATCCCCGCCTGTAAGGACATAGATGAGCGATGAGCTGGCTTGGCTAAAGGAAAGCATGGACGATGATTTGAATCTAAGTGTTCTATGTGCTGTTCTTAAGAAAAACAATATAAGTGTGTGTACCAACTAACAGGGGATCGGCCTTTTATTGTGTTATGTGAAAGACTAAAGCCCATCGTAGCGATCATGATTCGACCTTATCAATGTGGCTTTAGACCTAGTTTATCCACGACCGACCAGATATTTACACTTCGACAAATCCTGGAGTAGACCCAAGAAATGCAGATTGACATCTACCATATGTTTATAGATTACAAAGCTGCATTTGACAATCCGATACCATAGAAATTATTAGATGCTATGGCTTAGTTTGGTATACCCGCGAATCTGCTACAACTTCGCGTGATGACTCTGACTGACACGGAGTCTTCAGTGAAAATAGGCAAAAATCTGACAGAGACATTTTCTACCAAGCGAGGCTTTAGACAAGGCAATAGTCTGTCATCTCTTTGCAGTAAACACGACTGGCACTATCTTTTACAAAAGTCACATGTGCTCGCGTATGCTGAAAACATATATATCATTGGCCGTGGACTGCAGGATGTTACTGCGGCCTTTTCGAGCAGTGGTATATGATTTTGTATACCTTGGCTCCGTCGTAAATAATCAAGCCTGAAAATCAAGAGACGAGTATTGATCACAAATCGCTGCTACTATGCGATAAGCAAGCGATTTAATGGCAAAGCCCTCTCTCGACGAACAAAGTTCCAAATCTAGACACTGATCCTATCTGTCTTGCTCTACAGCGCAGAATCGGGGGTAATGACAAATGCGGACCAATCGATTTTGGGAGTCTTTGAGAGAAAAATTCTCCACAAAATATTTGGAATCATCATCGTGAACGGCGAGTATCGACGTCATAGAAAGCATTAGCTGTATGAGCTGTATAACGACATCGACGTAGTCAAGCGCATTCAAATAGACCGAATGCGCTGCCTTGGACACTAGGATGACCGCAAAAATCGATATTGGATGTTTGATCGGTCAAAAAATTATAAGTCTTTGCAGATTTTGAGATAGCCAAAGTTTGAGTACGGTTAGAGTATGTTAGCCAGTGCCGCTTTGGGCTTACAAGTTTAAAATCTACTATTGCCATGTTGGGAAGGCATAACTCATGAACGACTAATCAAATTTTGCTAAAATCAAAATTTAAGTATTAAAATTCCTTTAATCTTAAATTTATGAAAATAAAATTTTGAAATTTACCTAAAAAATTCAATTTTCTGAATTTTGAATTCATAAATTTATTTATTACTGCGAAACTATTGATTATGCAGAGAAATTGTATATGAGCAGATCAAAAGAATTTTAATTTTTAAGTTTTGGATTTTTATTTCAAAATTGGACTACACCATTTCCAATTGAAATCCAAAGAATATCCATTTGAAATTCAAACATTCAAAAAACATCAATTGAAATTGAAATTTTCTATTTGAAATTCAAAAATCATCAATTGAAATTCAAAACTCGTCAATTGAAATTCAAAACTCATCAAATGAAATTCAAAACTCATCAATTGAAATTCGAATAATGGTTTGGTAGGTTTAATCATAGTTTGAATTTCAATTGATGTTTTTTGATTCTCAAATGGAATTTTTGAACTTCAAATGACGGGTTTTGAATTTCAATTGATAAGTTTTGAATTTCAATTGACGAATTTTGAATTTCAATTGACAAGTTTTGAATTTCAATTGATGAGTTTCCAATTTCAATTGATGAGTTTTGAATTTCAATTGATGTCTTTTAAATTTCAATTGACGAATTTTGAATTTCAATTGATGTTTTTTAAATTTCAAATAGAAAATTTCAATTTCAATTGATGTTTTTTGAATTTCAAATGGAATTTTTGAATATCAAATGACGAGTTCTGAATTTCAAATGGAATATTTGAATTTCAAATGGAATGTTTGAATTTCAATTGTTTTTCTTTGTATTGCAACTGGAAATGGTGTAGTCGTTCTTGAGTTATGCCTCCCAAACATGGCTATTTGAGCTTGAAAACTTTAAGCCCATAGCGGCACGGGTTAACATACTCCAATCGTGCTCAAACTTTGGCTATGTCGATGTTTTATCATTTTTGGGGGATCAGACCGACAAAATTCTGCAATTGCGACCACCCTAATTCACAGTCATATCTGGTGTCGTATTCAATTACATCTGACATAAGATCCAGTTATAACTACCATATACCTATAGTAAGATTAAATTTGATCTAACAAGGCATGGTTTATCAAGTCAGATCTAAAAATTTTGGATCTTTTGAGGTACATATAGTGTAATCAATAGATATCTTACTCTTACGCCAAAATCAATGTTTCCAAATCAAAAATTCCGAGTATTCTTTTAAAATATCGTATAAACCGGATGCTTAGTATATCAAATATGAATTATCTCTTTTCAGATTTTTACTTTTTTACATTTCCGATATCTAAATTAGCCTTTTTCGGATTGTGAGTTTGCTCCAAGCTAACTAAAAAGCTAATTTTTTTTATTAAAATTCATCAACTTAGTTCGGGAGCTTTTAATGATTGATGAGTTTTAAATTTAGATTTCATGTTTTTATCTCAATTTATGTGAAACTCAAATACTGTAATATAAATTTATGAAAAGTCCTTGGAATATCTACTGAAATTTTTCAATTTCACTTTCCATTTTTGCAATTTTATTTAGAAATTTTGTAGAGCCTGCAAAATATCTAAGAATGCTTACTCTCAAGATAAGACAAATGATAAGACAAAAATGACACCAATTGTAATTATTTAGGTGTTTTCGAACTATGATAACCTTTGAACGTCTAATGTTTTCCAAACATTGTCGGTCTATACCAAAATTGTTGTGGCTGTGATTTTGTTATAGAATAAAATGTTCGACTCTAAACGAATACTTTTCTACACCTCTCAAACTCTTTCGCACTCCCTGTTGAATAATTAAAATTTCAGCAAAAATGGCAATTAGTAGCAAAGATTTATTTAATGTAATTTGGCTTTAATCTCTATCAAAAACTTTAGTTCATATTAAATCCTTTCCGGACATCGAAACAGTTTTCAATCCAGTCGTCGCTGATGCTGCCATCGAGCAGCAACAAAAAGTCAATGAATGGTATGTATGTATGTTTGATGCCACCGCCGCAACAACAAATGTCGTTGGCATAAACAAAAGTGGGTTGAGGTTAAAGGGTGGGAGGTTATAGGTACCAATGAAAGCACTAGAGTGATGGATATACAAACCAACAACAATCATGCCATAGAGTAATTATACAAATTGTTTGCTATATACTCAGTTAGTCACATTCACACGCACGCACATACACACTGGCTTATACATTTTCATAATCTCTCTCTGCTCTAGTTTTGTATGTCCTTTTTTTTAATCCTTGGAGTCCCGCATCATTCAAACTCATACACACAAACGACAGTTAGGACAAGAAAGAACTACCAGCTCATGTCAATGTGGGGTTGTGAGAATGCAATGGTGGCGATCTGTTGTCCCAGTTGGGGAGTGAGTGTGTGCGTTTGGGTGTTTGTCTGTCCTATCGTTGTTTCGCTCTACTATATTTGAACTCCTCCATTAAATCATATATTATCCCCATGCAAAAGTCAAGATAAGATTTGGTGTTGTACTAGTACAACGACAGAGATGACGATGACGACCTACGACGGCGACGGCAGCAACAACGATAAAGATGACGTAGCCACGCCCTTGCGTCGCAGTGGTAGGTGGAGCATAGAACGAGAAATCTATGAAATCAAAAAGTAACCACTATGTCGTTTGTTTGTATACCATTGTGTCACACATACACACACACACTCGAGTACTCACACACACTGTCACAACTGCTGCCATTCTGCCACACCGACGACTGCTGCTCTTTTCTGTTTGAGTTTTATATTTGTTTTTGTATTTCCAAAGAACACAATTCAAAAGTATGGCATTGTATGGGAGTTAGAGTGGGACAGCATAATACAAGAGAAAATGTGCCAGTAATTAGGGTAGCCATCATTTGTGAGTGTAATAAAAAATAGCAGGGAAGTAGAAATCCCTCAAAATTTAAAAATATTAATAAGGGCTTTAAATTTCAGAAAGGGTACAAATTGTCGGACGTTATTCGGGTTTTAAATAGTCGGTTGCTTTTAGAAATCTGACATAGGAATAAATGCTGCCTATTTTGGCCTCATCCTTCTGGCACCTCCCACACAAAATAACATTTTTTTTTTTGGAAAATTAATATTTGAATTTTGTCAATTTAATTACACTGTGATAGTTTTTAATAACAATTTCGAAGACAAGGCCTGACTCGACGGTTTTACCCTAATTCGGACACAAAGAATCGAACTGCAGCATTTGTTTTTTGAATTACAATGACGGTATTATACAAACAAATTTTTTTTGTTTCCCAAAATTTTGTATAAAGTGCTCATGATAACTAAACAAAATTAAAAACTATATTTTCTCAGGGCTAGTCGGATATGCCGTCTTCGACAAAGTTGTTCTAAATAAGTCAAGCTTATCCGAAAACCCAACTATAGCTTGACGAAAATCTATTTAACCCTTAAAAACACTACTCGAAGTAAAAAAAAACGTAAAAAAAAAATTTTGTATGAAACCGTCATTGTAACTGAAAAAGCTAACGATGCAGTTCGATTCCTAGTGTCCGAATTAGGGTAAAACCGTCGACTACCAGTGTGTTATCAAATCTTTAGAAAACCGAAAAATTACATAATTCACTATCAAAGTTCTAAATGCATATCTTTTCTGTAAGTATATTGAATTCAGTCATATTTTGCTTACGATGCTCACTTATAAAAATTTGACTCAGGAATGAATATGGATTATATTGGCCGACGCCTTCTGGTATCTCCCATACAAAATAACCCATAATGTTAAATTAATATTTGTCCCCTTTACATCCAAACAGACAATTGGAGGATAATTGAATTTGAACAGAAAAAAATCCTCGGAGAACTGAAACCTTGTCACACTCCTTCTGGTACCTCCCATACAAATGACCGAATTCACCCTCGTAGTTTTGCACACTTAATTTTGTTACATTTTGCATTAAAAGCAAGGTGTAAAAATTTGACTCAGGAATGAATATGGATTATATCACCGACCCCTTCTGGTACCTCCCATACAAAATAGCATACTTGTGGAAAATTATCATTTCTCCCATAATATCCAAACAGACTGCAGGATAATTTCTGAGTTTTGTCAGTTTAATTTTCTTATAATAATAGATAAATCCTTAGAAAACCGAAACCTTTGAAAAACTCCTTCTGTTTCATCTAATACAAATTAATGAATTCATCCTCATAGTTTTACATGCGTTTCTTTTTTATAACTACAGTGAATTTAGTTATATATTACGTATACCTCCCATACAAATGACCGAATTCAACTTTATAGTTTTACATATGTATGTATTTTGTAAGTACACTCAATTCAGTCAAATTTTTCCCAAGAAAGAAATTTTTCCCAAGTGTAACGCTTATGGAAAGATTACTTTGGAATGAACATTGACTATATAGGCCAGCCCTTTCTGGTACCTCTCATACAAAATGACCTATTTTTGAAAAATTTATATTTCTCCCATAACTTTTGAAGGGGAAATTGGAGGACAATTGCATTTTGTCAGTTGGTTATCTTATAAAATTAGGCAAAACCACAGAAAAACCAAAACATTTTCTATACCCGTAAATTACCTCTCACACAAATGACCGAAATCATTATATTTTTCAAAAGCTAAACGTTATCTTACGAATAAAAATCGTAAACGTTGAGCTGCCCCCTATTTTACTTTTAATATTTTGTATTTATAGGACCGGCCGTGGCATGATGATCAAAACACGCGACTACCATGCGGGGGATCCCAGGTTCACAACCTGGCTCCAGTCATCTAAAAAATAAATAAAAAATTCTTTCATTGCTGACCCCCCTTGATGTTGTCGACAGTAACTTCGCAGTATAAGTGTCAAGTCAACCGGCATGTCCAGTAAAAGCTTCTCAAACAGTGACGTTCGCATACGTCGATAAACAAGTATTTACCGTTAGTAGTAAATCTAAAATATAAAGCGTGTTAATTCACAACAACGCGAGAAGCTATCCCATACCTCATTCATGGGGTGCAAAGGGAAATTGAGTTTTTTTTAGTCTAAGAAACTGGAAGGTTAAGCCTACTCATTAGAAATATTTGGTTCTTTCCTTGATTCCCAGTTGGTACCGTAAACGATCCTTTCGGTATTCCCATACAAACTGACCATATTCTCAGAGATATTGAATTGTACTTTTGACATTTGTTGTCAAATTCATAATTAGTATTTTTGCACTATAGTCTTTTCTACGGTTTAACTACATGTATGTAAACATCTGGCTATACGACTAAAAGTCTTATCTCCAACCGTTTAAGCTACAAAACAAGGCCAATAATAATAGATAAGTAATTTCACTTAAAATTGATTAATTTCAATAAATCGTTATCATACATGGGGATTGGTGTTCATAAGTCAGTTCACCTGATTGAAATTTCTGTACAGGTTTCAATATGTATTTCAAATGCAGTTAAGCAGTAAAAAATTTTGTAATTTTTCTATATATTAATTTTTTTAAATTATTTTTATTGTTTTTTGATTTATGACTATTTTTAATTTTTTGGTCCTTTCTTAAATGTTTATTGTTTTATTAATATTTTATTTGCTTTTGATTTTTAATATGATTTTCATTTATATTTTTTAGTTGTTTTAAATGTTTATTCATTTAAAATGTTTTGTTAAATTTTCTGTATTTTTTAAATTATTTTTATTTTTAAAACAAACAAAATTTTTATTATTATTTTTTTTTTACTGTTTATAAACATATTTTAATGTTTTTTTTTGTATTATTTTTATTAATTTCAGTTTATAGCTTTAGAAAAAAATGTCTTTCCATTAAAAGTTCGTTTAGTAGATAACAATGTCTATATATATAAAAATGAAATGGTCCACGTATGTAATACCATCACTTGAGAACGGCTGGCTGGCTAATTTTTTCTTCATTCGATTCCATATTATCAGTAGACTGTTTTTAAATAAAAAAATCTACTCTAGGTGGCGCTAGGGTGGATTTATATCTAAAATTTGAATGCATGTACCAATTCGACTGAAATTTAGTATGGATATTCGTTTAATCATGAGAAAACATTTTATGTACAAATAGACCCGGTAGGTGGCGCTGGGGTGGGTGTATAATCAAAATTTGAAAGAATGGACAAATTTAACTGAAATTCAGAACTTATGTTTGTTTGATCATTAGAAACAATTGTATGTACAAAGGGACCCGATAGATGGCGCTGGGGTGTATTTATATCGAAAATTTTAATGGATGGACCAATTTTGCTGAAATTCATAATGTATGTTTGTTTAATCACCAGGTGGCGTTTGGGTGGATTTTTAATCAAAATTTAAAAGAATGTACCAATTTAACTGAAATTTAGTTTGTATATTTGTGTGATCATTAGAACATAGTTTTTGTATAAATGGACCCGGTAGGTGCCGCTGTGGAATTATAGTGAAAATGTTAACGAATAAACAATTTGTCTGAAATTAAGAACGTACATTTGTTTTATAATGAGAATTTTTTTTTTGTATAAATGGATTCGCTGTTGAGGTAGTTGGAGCTGAATTATTTCGAAAATTTATGTCGATTGTCTGATTTTACTTAAACTTAAATTGTATGCATTTTTTGACATAAGAAAATTTTGGATGTATGTTTGGACCCAGTTCGTAGTGTTTGGCTTATGATACACTTAATTTTTGAAAGTTATTTACTCTCCATTGATTACATTACATATAAACTTTTTTTTAAGCAAAATTGATTTTGAGCAAAATTGCAGTGAAAGTTGGGATAGGCTGCAGATAGTCACCCAGCTCGCAAACGGCGCACTTCCTATAGAATTACAAAGCTTCAAAAAGAGGTTTTTCGAATTTTTAGGGGACAAACCCGAATATGAGAAAACTGTTGCTATCACCCAGACTAAACGGTTAATAGGGTTGTTGAGCCAAACGAAGGGATTTTTTGGAAATTCGTACTCCTTGGGATAAAAGGGGCAAAGTGTTATCATTACTCCAATGGAGAATGTAATACTTATGTCAGTTAATTTTGTTTTAGAATATATGCCTTACAATAAGGAAGTTTTCATTATATCATGGACGACACTGCTGATCGATTTTAGCAATTCTGACAATAATATATAATAATCGTTTAGATTTATAAAGTACTGAATTTATCCGGGAAAACCTCGCCCTTCAAATTGAAATATTTCAGAGGGCAATGTAATGATCCAATCGGAATAAGATTTCAACTGCACTCAACATATTTTACAATAATTTGGAGGCAGGACGAAGTCTGCCAAGCCAGCTGGTTTTTAATAAATTAAAATTTTTTCATTAAAATTATTATAATTTTAAGATTTCAAAACTTTTTATTTTTTTTGATATTTGATATACAAGCTCTAAGAAGACTTTGCAAAGGCTCTAAGTCCACTTTTTAGGAATTAAAGATTTCAATGCAGTAACGTATGCTAAGTAAAAATAAATTGATTGCTAGAAAAAAATACAGTGATCTCAATTTTTGTTATTGTTAAGTCCAATTTATTACATTTTTATATAATATCTCACTTCTTTCTATATTGGCATATCCACTGTTTCGCGCGGAATAGTATGAGAGACCAACCAATGATGAGATAATCGTATACGTTGTGCAGTGAGCTTTTGATTGTATTTTTGTCTCTCCTGTAAAATTTTAAAATATGAAATTAAAGCCTTTGCATATTAAGCTGCGCCGATAAAAAACAGTCATGTGTTTTTCAATTACACAGAAAAAAATGAAGACAAATGAATTGTCAAATTAAATACCATTTCGTCAATACAATTAAATATTTAATTAAAAAGGCGCCAACAATCGAGATTGTAAAAAGCAATAAACAGTGTTGTCACATTTACAATTTTTGTATTTTTGTTTAATTTGAACAGTGGTAGAAAATTTGTTAATATGACAATTTACAACCACTCTCAAATCGAAAAGTTGTTATAAATCAAAATTGAATGCTAACAATTTTATTTTATTACTTAACAACAATTATGTTTTTTTCTGTGTACTTTTCATGAGAGCCAAAAAACGTGTTTATTTTGGAACATTTCTCATATATTCCACAAATAACTGATATTAATAACTTCCGAACTAATCAAGACATCGTAAAAGGGATTAAAGGGTCGATGGACGACAATAAGAGCTTTAAAAAAAATGAAATAAAAAAATCTCGAAAAATTACACATAACGGATTTGGTCTGCGCTATGATTTATTTAAAAAAAATCTTTAGAATGTTAAAATAAAAATATTTTTTAATTTTTTTATTTATTTAGTTCAGTGTCATAGTCATACTAAGCCATTCTTCACCAAACGTCTTAAATAAGACCACACAGCTCTATATTGAACGACAATGTTATGATAATTCGACCGAAGCGCTTAGAATTTACTGATAACATTCTCATCAGCAAACGTTTTTAAAATTATAGTTATTAACTGATACAAGTATCTTTGGGATTTTTTGGAATTTTATTTACTGCTTCAAAAATTTTCCGCCTTTATGGCAACTCTATACTCTGTTCTGTTACTCCTCTTGTTTTGGCACAGTAATGGCTGTCTGATATAAAATCCTTGTCTCTTTGTGTGTGAGAATGTGTGTGTATATCCTTATAAATGTGTGTGTGTGTGTGTGTGCCGTTGTGTACATACGTACATTGGTGGTGGTTGTTGATATTTGAACAAATGACTGTTCAACCTCACCATCATCTTCTCTGAGCCACCAAATTGCAGCTACATACCGACCGCCGCGTAGAGAAGGAAGGTACTTTGTACAGCATTGACGGCAGACGGAAGAGCGGCGGCGGACAGAACGCTCGTCGCCCAACATCGAAGGATACACAATTTATAAAATTGTGTTGGTTGCTTTCGGGTGAGATTGCCCAAATAGAATGAGTAACATTTGTTACGATTTTTATTTCCAGTGCTCTCGTTTCAAATACAAATCAAAATTTAATCCTGTTTAATTCAATTTCATTTATTCCTTTCATTCTTTGTTTTTTCTTTTTGTGGAAGCGGGGGTTTGTTTTTTGTTTTCTGTACAGTGAAATGAGTAATTGATGAGGAATGATTCAGATGTGGCTTCATTGGATGACGGAGGCTGAATGTGAATGGTGATGGTGTTGATGGTGTTTTTGGTAAAATATATTAAGTATTGAACTAAAGAGGATGGAGGATTTAGTGATCAAACTTATGCAAAATTATGGGCGAATTAATTTTGTTGATGTTTTAAGATTTTCATATGTTCGAAAGCGGTCACACCTTAATAGCTGGGACATTTGCTTCTGTTAAGATATTTTATTTATATTTTAGTATCCTAATTTACGGGATTAATATGTTCTAACATCAAGTCGAATATGCCATAAAAAAGAATTGGAGTTATGGTATTTTTTATATAGATAATGTGCTATTAATTTTATATTGATCCATATTTATTATATATATACATTTACATTTATTATATATGTACATAAAAAACAAAACAAAATTGGCAAATTTTGTTAAAAAAATAAATTTTAAGAGTTTTCTAGTATGCTGCCCACAAATAAGTTTGAGTACACAAATTAAATGTGGTCTTTGAAAAACTAATTACTTCGAAATTCCTCAACACATCTTTACCCCATAGTTGTCGACCACTCTGCCGCTACAAAATCTGCTGTTCCTTAATTGAGGCTACAAAAATGTTTCATAGGGCACAACATTATAATTTAGTCTTCAAAAAAATTCCAAACATTTTTGTTGTAATTTGAAAATAAAATTCTATTATAAATAAATATTTGCAAACGCCATAGTAATACATAAGTGTACAAACGTCGGAAACTTAAAACGTTTGTAAAATAATAATCAGTGTCTGACAATCGATGATGAATATTAGCTGACAAAAGCAATTGCACGTGCTTTGTACCGATTATAATATTAGAAGTGAATATTATGATTAACATAGTTATTGCTAAATTAGAATTTCTAATGAAATTTAATTTCATAACAGGTGTATGACCATAATTCTATGTAGATATGTATACTGGGTGAGACATTAGATATTAGTACGTGCTTGTGGTCACTGAACCGATGATGAACAAGCAGACGGAGAGAACTGCAAAACTATTAACTGGCAGCAATAGAAAAATCTTTATAAATTCTTATGAAAAAGTAGCTTATTATCTCGACCTTTTAAATACAAAGTGTAGATGCGATTTTTGTAATTAAAAATTTTGAAATTTGTATATCTCTATATGGGCAATTCCATAGTTTCATACGTGACATGTCGTACGTTTCAATGAGATGAGAAACAATGAAAAACTTGATTTTTTTATTACTTCATTATCCTTTTTGTGTTATACTTAATAAGCTCTATATATAGTAAGAGAGAAATATTTGTTTCCTCTTTGACAAAAACACAAACTAGTGGGAATTAAGTTGGACTTTTTTGACAAAACCATTTTTAATATGATTTGGAATATTATAAATTTTTTTAGTTTCTTTGTACAAACCAATTTGGGAAACGTGACGTGACGTTGCGTGATGTGACATAAATTTCCTTTTTGATAATTTACGACAAAATTATTTTCAAAATAATATTTTTTGTTTGCGAAATTAGGGAACATTATAAAGTTGTTAATAACGAATGTTACATTAGAGTCAATAAATTAATTTTCAGAAAGAAAAAAAATTATTTGCGAAATTAGGAAATATAATAAAGTTTATAGTCACAAATGTTACATTAGAACGTCAATAAAATAATGTCAAAATTTTGCAGCTAACTGATCATTTTTTACTATTATTGAAGTTATTTTCTGTTGCAAAAAATATTTTATGATAAAAGTGCACTTGCATCATCAGTAAATATATTATTAAAAATTCAATGAGGTGACCAGATCATTAATGCAATTTGCAGTCTGTTTAATCAAAAATTAAAATAATAGAAACTTTAAACATTTTAATTTCATAAAATTTATGTATTTGTCTTTACTAATACAATCCAGAAATTTTTTTTAAAAACTTTTTTTTTCTGTCACAATTGACCTTTCTGTAGAAATATCCATATGTATTTATTACCTGTAGCGATGAAAAAAAAACTTAACTTCCCTTTACACCCCATGAATGAGGTAGCAGAAGCATCTCGCGTTGTTGTGAATTAACACGCTTTCTATTTTTAGATTTACAACTAACGGCACCTACTTGTTTATCGACGAATGCGAATGCCACTGTTTTTTTGTGAAGCTCTTAGACTAGACATGCCGATTGACTCGACACTAATACGGCGAAGTTGCTGTCGACAATATTGGAGGGGAACCGACATTTAAAGAAAAATTTTTTTTATTTTTTTGATATGACTGAAGCCAGGAGTTAAACCTGTAATCTCCCGCATGGTAGTCGCGTGTTCTAACCACTATGCCACGGCCGGTCCATCCATAGCGATGGGGGTATACTATAGAAGAAATGTGTAAAGCATTAAAGGAGACGAGTTGGGTTAGTATCTTAAGAAAAATTCGTTTCCGGACTTTTTAAGGTGATTGAGATATGTTCGTCCGTCTGGCTAGCTGGCTAGCTGAATGGATAAGTGGTGGGCAGTATAACCCGAGTAAACCTTCACTGATCCTTATGAAAAGTAATTAATATTTTTCAAAATTTAGTAATGGCTATGTTAATTGGCATTAAAGTCCCGCCCACCCCTTCTGGTGCCTCCCATACTAAATGAACTCTTTTTGGAAAATGAATATTTCTCCCATAACTTCCAAACGGAAAATACCAAAAAAATCAAATCATTTGCCAAACCCCTTCTGATAACTCCCATACAAATGACCGAATTCGCCCTTATAATATAATGTACCATCTCCGCTGCTACATGCGTGTGGATGCCTATTGTAAACATTGAAACTTAATTCATCGACGAAATCATCACATCTACCGAGTTAGGGATAGATATCATCCGGGACATTATTTCTTGAATTTAGAAATGTCCTTTGTGTGTACAAAAATTCATTGGCTTCTATAGAGAGGTTTTTTTTGTACATAAAACACCAGTTGTGTCGTTAATAAGCTTCGTTATATAGAAAACTAAGTAATAGAGAGGTACAAATGTGTGATGAACAATAGAAAAATGTTTTGAATGTGTTTTTAAAAAAAATTCGTTATAGAGAGAAATTCACAATAGAGACGTTCGTTATAGAGAAGTTCGACTGTATTTTGCGCAAGACGTAAGCTTATTGAAATTTTAGTAAATATTGGATATGGACTATATCGGCCAACCCCTTCTGGTGCCTTCCATAAAAAATAACCCAAAATAAGGATACAAATGGAATATGTCTTAAGGGAAAGTAGCCCAATAACATAAGAATGGAAGCATCATATGAACTTACCATATTTTACATCTGTAACTCAGTTGGTCAGTTTTTCCATATACCCACGATATTTTTTAAATTTTTGAGCATGATCCCATTAAAAGCACTAGAAATAATATAGATTGTAAAAAATTGTCTCTTAATTTAATTTATATTAATTTTCTCATTTCAGATAATATTTTATAAAATTAGTAAAAAATTTAAAACAAAATAAGTAAGTCAGCCATTAAAAAAAACTCTTGCATTAAACTTTTCTTACCTTACCTCCTTATTGTCGAAGTTCTTTGTATAAAAAAGAAAAAGTTTAAGGTTCGCTAGCCCGATACTACTGATAATTAAATTTAAATTTTTTTATTATCAGACACCTATTTATAATTTTAAACAACATTGCATCAAACTCGGAAACACTAAATTATCTCCATTTATTTTGTAAAAGGCATTTTTGTTATTCTGCGTTATTTAAAATTTCTTCACTTGAAAAAAAAACACTTTGTAGATATTTTACGAAATAAAATTTCTCTATTAAATAAAACAAAAAACGATTTACAATCGATATTAAAACAAGTGAAACATTAACAACTCTTTTTATATTTTATACAAGGAGACCTCCCCCTTTTTTACTTTTTTTCTCTCTGGCCATTTTGATATATTACTTCATTCGAAATAATTACACATCTTTCAAAAAACACGTTTAAGATTTTTCATGGTAAAACTTTTAACTATTCTTCAAAAAACCAATTTACATTCTATTTTTTACCATGATATACACCGCTTATTCCTCTTTACATATTCTGCCAGGTGACCTCTCTCCTCAACACTTTTTTTTGCTCTCTGGCTGATGGACTCAACAAACCAGACAGCCGCTTTTTTGTGCACTCATCACTAACAACACCAAGCATCGACAAGAAAACCGAAAACAAATTTCAACGAAACGTATTACTCTTTGACTTCACTTTTTTCTTTCTTTTCTTATACTCCATCACTTTCGTTTCAATTCGCGCAATATCTAACCGACGAGAAGCAATACGCGACCGGCCACCGTCCGACATTTTACCACAAACTCCGAACAGACTGCGATTTAAGACAATTTTATCACGATTTCTTTGAAAATTTCATAAAAATCTAATAAATCTAAATGAAATCTTAGCTATAGATTGCACTTGATTGAATTTTAAACACTTCACACGCGCAAATCAATTAATTTCAAGGAGTTTTGCCCAATTGCATCCGTTTTTCGCCAAAATTCTAATTAGACTGACCACAAATTGCAAAGAAGAGCGTTGCAAAACGTAATGGAGTGACAAGTGAGAGCGCCACCATGGATCTTATGCAGTGTTAACGCAGCGCTCTCATTTGCCACTTCAAGTTGTCGCCATTGCGCTCTTCTTTGCAACATTTTTCAGTCGAATAAGAATTTTGGGGCAAATGAGTTAAAATACCACAGAAATCTAACAATTATATAGATTTTATTAAAGACCACTAAGTTTTTGGTGAAGTTAATAAGAAAACGTTGTAAAATTGTCGTAAAAGCGCCGTATATTTGTATTTGAAATGGGATGTCTGTGGTCGTTCAGATCAGGTGTTGCTTTTCGTCGGTTACATTTTGCGCGGGATAAAACGGAAAGGAAACATATGAAAAGTAGAAAAAATCAAGATGAGAGTTATTGGTTTCATTTCTCCGATAAAAGAAATCTATTTCCGAATTCTCGTTTCGATGCTTGATGCAGTAGTGGTGTGGGTACACACTAGTAAGGCGGTTAAAACTGGTTATTTGCACTACAACTATATTTATTAAACTATGTACCACAAAACAGGGGAGTTGGTGAGAAGTGGACGTTACTTTTAGTTCACACATCCATTTTTTATCAAAAATTTTTATCGATTTTATTCGATTTATCGATAAGTTTATAAGTTGGTGAGTTGGAGCATATTTTTATGAATTTTGTAACTCCCCAGAAATGGAAATTTGTGTGGGATGTGGGAGTAGTTTAAATCCGATCTTGCTTATCTTAGAACTTTACCTCTGCTTCTGGACAGAAGCTCACATACCAAATTACAGCCCGAAAGCTCATAAACTACAGGGACAAACAGATGGACACCCCCAAAAAGGGGGAGTTTGTATGGAAGTTGGGAGAAGTATTAGTCCAATATTGCTCATATTACAACGTAAGCTCCTATTATAGGATTTAAGCTTGCATATCAAATTTCAGCTACATATTTCCTAACCTACGGCTGTAATCGCGGGGGCAGTTAGGCGGACACCCCAAAAGGGGTAGAGTTTGAATGGGTGGTGGGAGTAGTTTTTGACTGACGTTGCTTATCTTAGAAAGTTGCCTTCGCTTAGAGATTGAATCTTGCGTACAAAATGTCAGATATATACCTCTTAAAATACAGCTGATATCGAAGGAACTGACCCCAAAAAGGGAAAGTTTGTATGGGAGGTAAGAGTAGGTTTTGACCGATCGGTCTCATCTTACTACTTAACCTCCGCTTAGAGTAGGGAAGCTTGCATATAATATTTCAGCTTGATTGCTCTTAAATTACTACTGTAATCGCGGGGACTGACATACGGACACCCCCAAAAATAGGGATTTTGTATGGGGGTGGGAGTAGTTTTTGACCGATCGGGCTCATCTTAAAAATCAACCTCCATATAGGGCAGCAAAGCTTGCATACAATATTTCAGCTTGATGGCTCTTAAATTACTACTATAATCGCGGGGAATGACATACGGACACCCCCAAAAAGAGGAAGTTTGAGTGGGAGGTGGGAGTAGTTTTTGACCGATCGGGCTCATCTTAGAACTTATCCTCCGCTTAAGGTTGTGATAATGAGTGGAGGCAAGAGGTACTGATGAAGATGCAACCATCGAAACAGCTATCTACCCTGCCAGCTGTCAATATTATCCATTTCACACAACTCTTTTAAATCAAAAACTCTATTAGCAATAATAGAAAATAGATCTCAAATTGAACAATGAAAAACATATTCATATTTTCAATATTTTTTGTATTTTTAATATTCCTAATATTTTAATATTTTAGTATTTTTAATACTTTTAATATTATAAATATTTTCAGTATTTTTAATATTTTTAAAATTTTTAAAGTTTTTAATATTTTTAATGTTTTTAATATTTTTAATATTTTTAATGTTTTATATATTTTTAATATTCTTAATATCTAGTAGTTAGTAGTGAGCAAACACTGTATATGCTCAGTAACAATAGTAAGCTTAGTTTAACAACGAACCTTGTAAAAAAAAGCTTGAGTTTTGTGGTGAAAAGCCATGGTAAAGCTTGAGTTTTGTGAGGTAAAAAGGGAATCGTGGGGATAAAATATCCTCCATTCTCATGTTTGATTGTGAATGGTCAAATTCATAACTATGCTGGGCATTTTCGGCTGATATCTACTTCACATGCATATGTTTGGCATAATTGTAGATATATGTATATACAGCTGATGATGTACCATTGTGCATCAGTTCGTCACAAAGGGGTCTGAAGATGAACTCGTCATGGAGTTCGAAACGCGTCATCCTAGTGCGTGACACACTGAATTTGACCAAAAATATCAAACAATAAATAAAGAACACTTTTCTGATCTTGAGCCGAATTTGTTGTATCATTTCGATACACTTAACGTAAATTAATATAATTCTTAATATTTTTAAAATTTAAAATATTTTTAACATTTTCAATATTTAATATTTTTAATATTTTTTTAATATTTTTAATATTTTCAATATTTTTAATGTTTTTAATATTTTTAATATTTTTATTATTTTTAATATTTTTAATATTTTTAATATTTTTTAATATTATTAATATTTTTAATATTTTTAATTTTTTTAATATTTTTAATATTTTTAATATTTTTAGTATTTTTTAATATTTTTAATACTTTAAATAATTTTAATATTTTTAATATTTTTTAAAATTTTTAATATTTTTAATATTTTTTAATATTTTTAATATTTCTAATATTTTTAATATTTTAAATATTTTCAATATTTTTTAAAATTTTTAATATTCTTAATATTTTTAATATTTTTATTATTTTTAATATTTTTAATATTTTTAATATTTTTAATATTTTTAATATTTTTAATAATTTTAATATTTTTAATATTTTTAATATTTTTAATGTTTTTAATATTTTAAATATTCTTAATATTTTTAGTATTTTTAATATTTTTGGTATTTTTGGTATTTTAAATATTTTCAGTATTTTTAACATTTTTAAAATTTTTAATATTTTAAATGTTTTTAATATTTTTATTGTTTTAAGTATTTTTAATGTTTTTAATATTTTCAATATGTTTAACATTTTAAATATTTTTAATATCTTCTATATTTTAATATATTTTAAATTTTAAATATGTTTAGTATTTATTTGATTTTTTGTATTTTAAATATTTTTAAAATTTTTGATATTTTTCAATATTTTTAAAAATGTATAATATTTTCAATGTTTTAAATATTTTCTATATTTTTAATGTTTTAAATATTTTTTATATTTTTAATATTGATAAGGCAAGTGACCTACTGGCTTGGTAGGCAAGGTGGTTCGCAAAAAGCAAAGCCAGATGGACGACCAAACTAATTCCACGTGTAGAGAATTGGTTTTGATGAAAAACTGGAGAAGAAGATAATTACTTGACCCTGATGCTGAATGGACACGGATACTTTAGGAAGTATCCATATAGAATAAGCAAGTGTGATACACCTTACTGCCCGTATGAAGAAGAGGACGAAATAGATGATAAACGAACATACATTCTTTATATGGCCCGATTGGCCCAAAAGCGACGAGAACTGGAGGATGCCACATTTGCAATAATTTTGTATATATGTATTAAATATTTTTGTATTATTATTTTTTTTATATTATTTTAATAATTTAATATTTTTATAATTTTAAATTTTTATAAATTTTTGATATTTATATTTTAATATTTTTATATTTTTAAGTTTTTAAATTTATTTTACACTTTTATATTTTAATTTATTTTTTTTTTTATTTTTATATTGTTTGCTTTTTTATAATATATATTATTATATTTTTATGTTTTTATATTTTTATTCATATACGTTACGACCTTGGTGTCTTATAAAAATTCTTAATTTTTACTTCCCAGTCTTATTTAAAAAATTATTTGTTTTCTAAAAGCGGACCAACAAATTTCGATGTGTTTTAATTTTTAGCCATTACTTACCACTTTAACAGCAATTTAGAAACAGAGATAAAGTCGATAATGCAGTCACAGTACTAAAATTATTTTTTATATTGTATAAAAAATAAATATTTTTCATGGAAATTAAACATTTTGATGCCATAAGGCTCATATTTATTTGGCATAGCATTAATTTTTCAACAATGTGAACCTCTTTGTTTTGGTATCTCATTACATTTTGAAAAATTTTCTTATTTCCAGGAGCTTCAACTAGTTCTAAGGATGTATTACAATGTTTCCCTAATTAGTTTTAATTTTATCTTCGCTCATAAGAATGTCTTAAGCCGTTCATTTCACTCAACTCACCCTGTACGCCAAAAGAGAGCGCAAACACCCATAATAACTACAAATGCAGGCAGGCAACCCATTCTAAACAAATCAAGAATTTAAATGTTCGAATTTGATATTCTAAATCAATATTATCAATATTGTGCACAGAAAAAAAAAACGCTTTAAAATCAAATACACAATGATTAAGTGGTTTCACTTTGATATTCTTAATCGATTAGCAATATCGCGCGAATAACAAATACAATAACAAAACCCCTATAACAACGAGTCTATGACCTACAAAACGAGTTCAAGTGTCTGGAAATCTGATAGTAAGACACAAAGTTAATCGTCTAGAGAAAGCACGCTCGGGGGTAATAGGGGATATCTGCCAGAATGATAAGAGAAATCAAATGCATATTTGTTGTTTTTTTTCGGTCTTTTTTTATTTATTTTCTTTCTGGTTTATTCAAACACGTTTGAATTGTTTCGTTTTTTTCTCTTTATATTTTTGATGCTTGATTTGCTTTTTTCTTGTTGTGATTTTTGTTGTTTATTTTTAAATTACATAATTTTTCACACTATTTATTTAATGTTGTTGTTGTTGTTGCTTGCTTGCTTGCTCTCATTTCACAATGATTATAATCGTTACTTTTCGAATCAATTAATTATATTAAATTAATTTCTTGTATTTTGTTGTTGTTTTTTTTTTGTTTGTTTTGTTTTTAAGGACTCGTTAACAACGAGTCAGCTTTAAAAAAAACTTAAAGTTTACATCTAAACAAAAAAAATAATAATATATTATAATAATAATAATAATGTAAATAATAATAATAATATTTACTATATTTAATAATAATTATAATAATAATATATATGCATATACTTTTTAGTTACTTTATAAGGACAACATTATATCCTTGTTTTCATATTTATTCCCATTATAATTGAGGAGTAGTGGCTTGTAGTGTTGTATAGAGAAGGATGAAGGGGAGTAGGTCTTGAAGGGGGGCGGGTGGTGGCAAACGACGAATCTTTAAAATCTCGTGTTTTGTTGTTGTCTATTGTATCCGTTTTTAATTTCCGTTGTTGTTGCTGTTGTTCTTGTTGTTGTCTTCTTTTACTTCCATAATAAATTTACAAATTGTTCACTTAAATGCTAAAAAAACGTTGTTTTTCTGTTGTTGTTGTGTGGTATCTGTGGTTTTAGAATTCCTTTTATGTTGCTGTCGTAAGTTGTTGGTTGGTTGGTTTGTTGTTTGTTTGCTATTGGCATAGTTTGTTGTTGGTTTTCCTCTCTAAATTTGAAACTGTTCAAAATATTCTCTATTGGGTTAATCGTTATGGTTGTTGTTGTTTGATTGATTTTGTTTTTTTTTTTGTTTGTTATCTATCTTTTCTTTTGTAATATTTGTAATATTTCTTATTTCGTTTTTGTTTTCATTCAATTCAAATAAAACATGCATACAATATTCTTGTTGTTGTTGTTGATTTTTTTTTTATTAATTTTCGGTTGTTCTTTGTTGTTGTGGTTGGATTTGTTTTGTTTTTGTTGTTATTGTTGTTTTTTTGAGAAAATTATTCTCATAACTTATGATTAGATGTAAGCCACGTCAGGCCCTCGTATAAGCCATCACCGGTTGTTGCACAGGAAGGTTGCACATACCAATTGCGATCACGTATTCTAGTTAAACCTAATTTTTCTTGAATCTCATGAGGTTTCATTGCTGCAAAGAGAAAAAAAAGAAAGATGCAAGTTTGTATTAATTATAGATGATTTATAAAGTGGAAGAAGATAATACTATGTAAATGATTTGATAAGTTTTCGTGAGATTGATTTGTGTTTGATCAATTTTTTTTTTAAATAAATTTAGAAATTACAAAAAAAGTAATTTGTTAACTTTTTTAAAAATTATTTTTTATTTATATTTTTACATTTCGTCGGATTTTGTGTATGAACTCCGCTCTATATTCATATCATAACTTTTTTTCGCAAAAAGTCCATAAATTTTTTTTTACATTTTTTTCAATCTAAAAACTAAAAAAATCATAGAAAATTGGCAAAAAAATAAAAACAAATTTAAAATTGATAACCAAAAGTTTTCGCAAAATAAACCAATTGTTTTTGCGTAATTTTAAGATACATTGGTTTTTTTTTTTTTTTTTTTTAAATATTTTTGGAAATTACAAATTGGTTAATTTTTTTATAAAATTATTTGTTATTTATATTTTTTTTTACATTTCGTCGGTTTTTGTGGATGAACTCCGATCTATATTCAAAGCCATAATTTTGTTTTACATTGTTCCGGTTTTTAATCTGAACTAAAAAAGATATGGAAAATTGACAAAGAAAAAATTTACCAAAAAAAATAATACTGATAACCAAAAGTTTTCGCAAAAGAAATTTTTTTTCGATAAACACATTATTGCACAATTAAAGGAATTATTTTAATTGGCAAAAAATGAGTCAAATGCAAAATTACAAAAAGCATTTTATAATAGAAAAAATATTTTTTTTTGAATTATTTAGAAGAAATATTTTTTCAACTTTATTTATTTCCATATCCAAACTAAAATAAATATGAAAAAAACCAAAAGTTTTCGCAAAAGAATTTTTTTTTCGATAAACACATTATTGCACAATTAAAGGAATTATTTTAATTGGCAAAAAATGAGTCAAATGCAAAATTACAAAAAACATTTTATAATAGAAAAAATATTTTTTATTGAATTATTTAGAAGAAATATTTTTTCAACTTTATTTATTTCCATATCCAAACTAAAATAAATATGAAAAAAAAGTTTATAAATACAATATGAATTAAAATGTCCACAACACCAATAATTTTTGCGTAATTTCAAGATACATTAGTTTTTTTATGTATTTCTTTATAAAAAAAATATTTTTGGAAATTATTAAAAAGAAATTTGTTAATTTTTTTATAAAATATTATTTTTTTATAATTTTTTACATTTCATCGGATTTTGTGGTTGAACTCCGCTCTATATTTATATCATATTTTTTTCTCGCACAAAGTCCATACATTTTTTCATATCTTTCCGTTTTTCAATTTAAACTCAAAAAATATGGAGAATTGGCAAAAAAAATGTTCCCACAAAAAAAAAAGAAAAAAAATAAAACTGATAACCAAATTTTCGCAAAAGATATTTTTTTCTAAGAAACACAATATTGCACAATTTAAAGAATTATTTTACTTGGCAGAAAAGGAGTCAAATGCAAAATAACATTTTTTTATTATAGAAAAAAAAATTGTTAATTATTTAGAAAAATTATTTTTTTTAATTTTTTATAAATTTTATTTTTCTATTTTCAAACTAAACTAAAATAAATATGAAAAAATAAATAATATGCGAATTGAAATGTCCGCAAAACCAATAGTTTTTGCGTAATTTTAAAAAATATTGTTTTTTATTTATTTTTTTAAAAAAAAATTTTTGGAAATTAGTAAAAAATAATTGTTAATTTCCCGTGTGGTTGGGTTATCCATCGGGCGCGTCACAGGTGGTGGATAGTGAAAGCCACGGCTATCTTCCGTGGTGAAGCGGGTCATAGCTTCGGTAAAAGCCCGCTCGCGAACCAACCTAGTTCCAGTTGCCGATCGGGGAATAAAAACCTGAGAAGCACGCAGAACGCCTCCTACCCTAGGACTTCCCAGTGTAGGAACTGGATACCGGCCTAAATGAGAGGTTAATGTTACGGTCATGTCTCTGGCATTGGCCTCAATTTTGGGACGGTGGAAAGTGCGTTTCTGCGGGAGAGAAAGAGACTCTCTTTAAACAAAACCCCCCAATCCAAGGTGGGCTGCATAGGCCGAGGGATGTATGGCTATAGGGGTTACATATTAGTCGTTACTATGTCAAACTCAGGTGAGGGCGCACACCTGTTTCAATCCAATGCCTTCTTGCGCTAAAGGGCTCTGGCGTAAGTGACCGTTTTTGTCCCTCTTCATCTCATTAGGTCCCGACGGCTTCTACGGCGGCCTAAGGACCGAACCATAAACATGAACTCAAATACACAAACTAAACAAACAAAACCACAACAAACAACAACTTCGGAGAAGTCTGGTAACGGACCCTCCACCCCAACTCCCTCGAAAAGAGGCAGACCTCTCGGCTCGACTAAATTGTCACAAGAAGCCAAGAGGCACAATACTAGTACCCTATCTTCCTTCTTCAGGAAGAACGCGGCAGAAGAAGCCCCCCCTAATGGGGATACGGCAGCATCTACTTCGGGGACCAGCAAGCCGACGCCGGGCAATGCCTCCCCACCTCGCGCTGGCAAGCCAGCTAAACGGGTACGACCTCATGATCGACGCTACCGTGACCGTCGAAGGGCCAACTACATCCTTTCAACTGTTGGCAAAATCCCTGAGGTTCAAAGATCCACGGAGCAAAACCAATTGGTTCAAAAGGCCAAAAACCTACTGAACCAATCTCAGACCCCACAAGGGACTGCTAACATAAAACGTCAGCGATCCGCTGATGAGCCTGGCATTGCCAGTTCACATAAAAGATCAAAGATCCAAGAAAGAGTCCGGTACAGCGACATAGCCAGGAACAGTCTCACACGCGCCGTCGTAGACAACTCACATCCCAGCGGTAGCATCTCGTTTGATAACTGGAGGAAAGCTAACGCTAAGCTGCTTGTTGCGTACGCTAGTGTAATAAGGGACAATCCTGGCACTCCAGCAAGATGTACTGACGCAGGCTGGCATCTGAACAGAGTAAAGCTCATGGCATTCCACGACCAACGCTCGTTAGAGTTATTCGAAAAGGCTCTAACGGTCATTGGCGAAGTATGGCCAGGGGCTAAACTCTGTCTGGTAGAGCAGTGCGATATCCCCAACAGGCCTAGAGGTCGTATAAAAATCCCAGATATAATGGCTAGTAACCGAAAGGCAATCCTTGAGCTTCTGCAAATTTCCAACCCCAGCCTCGATGTGGAAAACTGGAAAATCTTGAAGGTATCGGAATCACGGGACACCTTCGTTCACGTCACCCTCCTCATCACCGATGAAAGCAGTGACCTAATAAAGGAAATGAACAACCTAATATTCTGCGGCTTCACCGAAACAATGATGTGGATATATAAAACAAAACATGCCACACAGACTGTAACCGCAGACGTGCCACCCACAGCTACAGCACCATCTGTCGCTCTGACACCAATAACTGCAACTCCCGCAGCTACATCAACAACTGTAACTCCCGCAGCTACAGCACCATCCGTCGCTCCGACACCAATAACCGCAGCTCCCGCTGAGGACAACCTCGCAGCGCCAAGCAACAATCCGGCAGATGAAGAGCACTGCTCAGATGCTGAATCCATGGCATCTACCATGGTCATCTTAGGAGGGCTTTTCCAGGAGGCCGATGAGGATGACCTACTGATGAGCGATGACGACGACGCCAACAACACCGTCATTGAGCATTCTTCGGGTGGTACAGATAAACCTCCACCACTCTAAGAGTGCTTCAGCAGCACTTCAGGTACGTCTCTCCGAGCTCCAGGAGGACGTACTTCTCATCCAGGAGCCCTGGATAAATCAAAACAGAGTCTGTGGATTAAACCACAAAAATTATAGACTCTACCAAGGTAAGGTAAATGCTAAAATACGAGCGTGTATCCTAGTACGGAAACAGCTTGACGCATTCCTGCTAAATACTTTCGGTAACGAAGATCTTACAATTATAGGTTTAGAAATGAAACAATCAACCCTATGGATAGCTTCGGCATATCTTCCTTACGAAGACCAAAACCCCCCATCAGAGGAACTGAAGAAAGCAGTACTAACGGCGGAACACAACAAGACCACCCTCATTGTCGGAATGGATGCAAACGCACACCACACGCTGTGGGGAGGTAAAACGATCAACAAACGAGGTGAGTTACTCTTTGATTATATTCTAAGTAGGAACTTAGTAGTGCATAACCAGGGAGATACGCCCACCTTTATTAACTCGATCACTGAGCAGGTCATAGACCTGACAATTTCTAATGCCAAAAACGACTTGATATCAAACTGGCGGGTGGAGGATGTTCACTCCTTCTCCGACCACCAATACATTTCCTTTGAAATATCTGCTCAAATAACGAAGCCGATAGTAACCTTCAACAAGAGACGGATGAAATGGGACGTCTACAGGGAACACCTTGCAAGACTCCTACCGAATACAACTGATCTCACCATTGACAGCCCACAAAAGTTGGACAGCATGGTAGGTAAAGTTACAAAAGCCTTGGCCTTATGCACCAGGAAATCCTGCCCAAGACGAAAAGATGGGAAAAAGCAGAAGCCTCCATGGTGGAACGACGATATCTCTAGATCCCGTGCTTCCACCAGAAAATCCTTCAACAAGGCCAAGAGAACAGGCCAATGGGAGGAGTACAAGGAGAATCTAAGACTCTTCAAGAAACTACTAAAGAAGGCGAAAAGATCTTCATGGAGGACATACACCAACGATGTCGAAAAAACCGCAGAGGTAAGTAGACTTAGGAAAGTATTATCCTCGACAACCAGCGCCCCGGCATACATAATGAAAAATGATGGTACCTGGACTGAATCCTCAAAGGAAACCTTGGAAATCCTATCGGATACCCACTTCCCCAGGGGAGAGTCCAACTCCATAACCGTCGCACCTACCGACTTATGCGACAGAATACCGGTAATTGAAAGGAACATGATCAAAGACGCCATCAACGACTTTGATCCCTACAAATCACCCGGTCCGGACGACATCATACCCGCCGAACTTCAACAGTCACTGGAGATACTATTGCCATGGCTGGAGGCTATTTTTAACGGCTGTGTGAAATTATCCTACCTACCAATACGATGGAGAACGGCAAAGGTGGTCTTCATCCCAAAGGCGGGAAAGCCATCACACACCAAAGCGAAGGACTTCAGACCTATAAGTCTTACTTCATTCCTTTTGAAAACCCTTGAGCGAATCATGGAAGACATCATCAAAAATTCAATTGGCCCGGATCTCCTTTCGAATGCTCAGCATGCTTACACAAAGGGGAAATCGACAGAATCCGCACTCCATGCACTATTGTATCCCATAGAGAAATCGCTGGACAAGAAAGAATTTTCTCTGGTTGCCTTTATGGACATAGAGGGAGCTTTCAACAACATCGAACCCCTCTGCATCATGACAGAGCTCAACAGCCTAAATATCAACTCACATATTAGCAAGCTGATTCGCAACATGCTATTAAAGAGAACTATTACCTCAAAGCTGGGAAATCACACCCTCACTAGAAGAGTGACTAGAGGCACCCCTCAAGGGGGAGTATTATCGCCGCTATTATGGAATTTTGCCGTCAACGACGTTCTCAAACGGTTGGAGTCGGAAGGATGTACAGTAGTAGCGTATGCAGACGATATAGCACTCTGCGTCTCTGGGGGAAGTTTATCTTGTCTCGAACAAAGGATGCAGGACTATATCAACATCCTGGCAAACTGGTGTGCCAGTAGAGGGCTCAATGCGAACCCGGACAAAACAGAACTGGTACTTTTCAGTCGGAAACAGAAATCGCCCGCTACATCCAACATCTATCTGGGCAACAAACAACTCAACTTCTCCGATACGGCGAACTACCTGGGCCTTATATTAGACAGGAAGCTTAATTGGAGACAGAATATTGAAAGCAGATCCAGCAAAGCACTCATAGCTTTATATACATGTCGTAAAGCTATCGGGAAAACATGGGGATTTAAACCCAAGGTAACACTCTGGATTTACAATGCTATAGTGAAGCCAATACTACAATACGGCTCTATAGTTTGGTGGTACGCGCTCGACAAGAAGAGCAAATTCAAACAACTGGATCGTGTTCAACGGTCCTCTTGTCTCCTGATAACCGGATGTATGAGATCGACCCCCTCTAAGGCTCTCTACACGATACTCAATCTACTACCACCTGATCTGAGCTGCAAATGCTCTGCTCTCAAATCGGCTATTCGACTAAACGAGATTGACCATTGGGATCGTTCCATCGGACATTCAAAGATCCTGAACCACATCAACATCTCACTCGAAACTGACTACGTGCTAAACACACGGAAATCAAACGTTCTATACGGAACTAGAACGCCCTCCAGAAAGGAGTGGGCAGAGAATGAGAACGCAATGTATGGACCAATGAACATATTTACCGATGGGTCCAAACTGGATGACAAGGTCGGCTACGGTATCTACTCCGCGGATCTGGGCCTAAATATAAGATCAAGAATTCCAGATTTCTGCAGCGTTTTCCAAGCGGAAATACTTGCTATTAAACGAGCCGCGGACGTGATCAACGTGAGGAAGATATCACAGGAGGATATTCTCCTGTTCACGGATAGTCTAGCGGCGGTAAACTCGTTGAAGTCCTGTGACATCAAATCGAAAGTGGTCAGTGCCTGCCGGAAATCTCTTAACGAGATATCCAGGAACAACAGAGTTCTGGTTACGTGGATTCCCGGACACAGCGGAATCGAGGGCAACTGCAGAGCGGATGAAGAGGCCAGACAGGGCTCAGCCCTGCTGGAAAGCGACGTTGAACACGTAGCACTTCGCCCTATATCCACCTGTAAAAGTACCATTGAAAATCTAACGTTTAGAATTGCAAACGACAGATGGAAGAATGAAGAAACCTGTAGAAAGGCCAAAATGACTTGGCCAGAATACAACGCGAAACGTGCATCGTACCTGGTAAGTCTTGAGAGGGACCAGATAAGGAAGATTATTGCCTTCCTGACGGGACATGGACCCATAGGCAAGCATGCGAAAAGAATGGGATTCGCAACGAAAAGCGAATGCTACTACTGCGGAAACAGTAGCAGTGAACCATCCACCGACCACATTATTTGTGATTGCCCAGCGCTATACAGAAGGAGACTGGAAACCCTGGGGAAACCCTTTTTAAATGGTGTAGAAGAACTTGCATCGTTGGACATCGGAAGGATTAACAACTTTTGCAAAATTATCAACTGGACGGATTGGATCGAAACTCCGGATTCCCAATCGACAACTGGCAACGCGATCAGTCAGCACACGCGCTGATAGCATAGGTTGAAGGGATGGCACAAATGCCCAACGGGTGTCACAATGGGTCCATAGGGACCTAAGTGTTCTCCTTTGAAGAAGGAGATGCCTGCATACCAACCAACCAATTGTTAATTTTTTTATAAAATAATTTTTTGTACATTTCGACGGTTTTTGTGGATGAACTCCGCTCTATATTATTTTTTTATAAATTTTTCCATATTCTTTGGAAAATTGGCAAAAAAATTGGAAAAAAAAATATTAAATTGATAGCCAAAAGTTTTCGCCAAAGAAGTTTTTTTTTCTAAACACATTTTTTATAAATTTTTTTAATTTAATCTAAAATAAATATCAAAAAAGACAAAAAAATATGAATTTGGATGTCCGCAAAACCAATAGATGTTGCGTAATTTAAAAAAAAAATATTTTTTTATAAATTTTATTGTTTTTTCCATTTTCAAACTAAACTAAAATAAAAATGGTAAAAAATCCGAAAACAATTATAAATAAAATATGAATTGAAATGTCAGCAAAACCAATGGTTTTTGCGTAATCTGCCAACAAAAATAATTCTTTTAATTGTGCAAAAATGTGTTTATTGGAAAAAATTTATTTTGCGAAAACTAGTGGTTATCAGTTTTAAATTTTTCCAATATTATTGGTAAATTTTTTTTTTTAGTATTTTCCGAAAATATTTTTTTTTTTAAAGAAATAATTAAAATAAATACATTTTTTTTCCAAATAAATACATCAGTTCCAAACTATACTGAAATAAATATGAAAAAAGGCAAAAAAAAATAAATAAAATATGAACTGAAATGTCCGCAAAACCAATAGTTTTTGCGTGATTTTAAAAAACATTGGTTTTTAAATATTTTTGGAAATTACTAAAAAGAAATTTGTTAATTTTTTTATAAAATAATTTTTTATTTATATTCTTTTTACATTTCGTCGGTTTTTGAAGTTGAACACCGCTCTATATTCATATCAATTAAAATTAAAAAACATAGAAAAGTTTTCGCCAAAGAAGTTTTTTTTTCTAAACACGTTATTGCACAATTCAAATGCAAAATTACAAAATTTGTAATTTTAGAATAAATTTTTTTTTTTTATTTAGAAAAAATATTTTTTTTTATTTAGAAAAAATATTTTTTTTTATTTAGAAAAAATATTTTTTTTTAATTTTTTTTAATATAATCTAAAATAAATATGGAAAAAGACAAAAATATATGAATTTGGATGTCCGCAAATCCAATAGATTTTGCGTAATTTAAAAAAATAAATATTTTTTTCCATTTTCAAACTAAACTAAAATAAAAATGATAAAAAATCCGAAAACAATTATAAATAAAATATGAATTGAAATGTCCGCAAAACAAATGGTTTTTGCGTAATTTTAAGATATATTGTTTTTCATTTATTTTTTTCCAAAAAATAAATATTTTTTGAAATTACTAGAAAAAATTTGTTAATTTTTTTATAAAATAATTTTTTATTTTTTTACATTTTGTCGGTTTCTGTGGTTGAACTCCGCCCTAAATTCATATCATAACTTTTTTTTGCAAAATGTCCACAAAATATGTTTTTACATTATTGGCAAAATAATTACCAATAAATAGGAAAAAAATATTTAAATTGATAACCAAAAGTTTTCGCAAAAGAAATTTTTTTACCAAAAAACACGTTATTGCACAATTAAAAGAATTATTTTATTTGGCAGAAAAGGAGTCTAATGCAATATTAATTTTTTTTTATTTTAGACCAAATTTTTTTTTTTTTAATTTTAAGAAAAATTTTTTTTATTTTTTTATAAAATTTATTTTTTCCATTTCCAAACTAAACCAAAATATATAAGAAAAATGCCAAAAAAAAAACCAATAATTTTTGCGTAATTTTAAGAAAAATTTTTTTTTATTTATTTTTATTTTTTTTTCTTATTTTGGGTTTTTCGTCGGCTGTAGTTTCACATTATTAATTATATTTCGAGATAAAAAAAAACTCCGATTAAGCCCAAAATTGCCCTAATTTAAAGACAACTATTTAATCCCAGTAGCTTAAGCACAAAGAGGGGGAAATATTGTTTAAAAATAAAATTTCCAAAAAAAAAAAAATAATTTGCGTGAAGAAAATAGACATCGATATATTATTTGACACAAAAATAAAAATTTAACCCATTAAGGAGACCCATTACGTTCATAAGACAAATTTCATTTCTGGGCTATTTCGGACAATCGAATCATATCCTTCTGTCTGACTGCATGGCTAACCATCAACCAGTGATAATATTTCCTCAAGTATCACTACTTAAAAATGGGTGGATTGTTTTTAAATATCCCCCCTTATTATGTATGTCGTAGTCATGTCTAATCTATGTCGTCTTTGTAACATGGCATCGCTGATGTGATTTGTGAAACTGAAATAAGACTTGTCTTTGCTCCTATCATATTCTTTTTCATCAGATGATGAAAAATTCTCAACACTTAACATTTCTGTTATCATTACTAATTTTATTCAAACAAAAAAAAACAATCGAATGTTATCGAAGTCGAATACGACAAAGGACTATTTGTTTTCTGTGGTAAGATGCAAATGGAAAATATATTTTCATTATTTGTTTATATTTTGTTATACCTCTATTTAATTTTATTTTAAAAATTGTTTCAATTTTTTTTTTTAATTTTTTAAATATTTTTTTTTTTGGTTAGAAAACCATAAAGGGTTTTTCATTTTTTTTTTTTAATTTTTGCATCGGTCACACTTTTATATTTACGCATGAAACTTCTTTGATATAATCTCCCTTTTGAATATGACATCCCCCGTCTTATCTAGATCTAGACAGAACCGAAAAATGATTCATTGTAAGGTAAGTTTATTTTATCTGATTCGAAATTTGACCCTGATTTTTCCGAGATACAAAATGTAGCAACGCTGATCTAATCAAATAAAATTGTATCAAGAGGATCATTATATAAAAGGACCAGCTATTCGAGCTATCATCGGATCCAATTTCATACAATCATTGTATAACTAGAAACCTTAAGATTCAAAAGATTCAAATCCGAAAATGTTAATATCTTATTATATATATATTGATACTCTTGAATCGACACTTTTTTACATAGATTACACAATACTTTAAGAAAAATACAAAAACTTCCATATAAATAGTAATATTTTGCATATTTTTCCATAAATATGATCCGTTTTCTGTGTTAAGATGCAAATATTTTATTTTTTTTTAATTTTAAGAACAGTTATTTGTCCATTTTTGTATTTAGTTTTTTTTTAATATTATAATTTTTTTTGTTTGTAATTTTTGTTTTCATGTTAATTTCTATCATTGGAGATTATATTAATAGAAAAAATTTGTTATTTAGAATTAAAATAAAAAATATCAATAAGTGGAGTTAATGCGTTTGGCTTTTAAGCCATTCATATATACAAATACAACTGAAGTATTTCATTGTCAGTTGTATGACAATTAGTCACAACTTCCGCTATTGTTTGCGAATTGTACGTTAATCTCCTTAAGCCAGTTACACACATCGCAGATCGCAGATATACTTATCTCCCACACACAATTAAAAATTATTAGAGATATGACTGATACTCCAATTTATTTAATTAATAAATATAAAGTAATACTGTTAAGGTTAGCAAAACTTTTGGCAAATGACATTGTTATTGTTTATCTTAACTTAAAGCATTATTAGCTTTAAAGCAAATCAAATATTTTAATTTGATGTCTTCACTTAAATTGTCTTATATAATAAGTTATTTTTGGCAACTAAAGTTTTCTTTGTATATGTCAAAGTTTGTTTCAGGGATGATTGTTCTGACCATCGTGTCATTTTATATAAAGTAATGCCAACATTTTTGTTGTATAGACTACGTAACTAGTTTAGCTTCGTTATAATATAATAAGTTTTATATTATATACACAGATACAAACTACACTACATACACTTTTCACTTTTGTGTTATTTGAGAATCATTTTCCACATTTCCTTCTGTAGCTAGAGTAATATATTTTTTTTAACATTAACATTAAATTTAGCTTTCAATTTGTTAAGTATAATTTTCTCATATTAACCTGTGCCATCATAATCTTTTGCTACGTTATCGCAAACTATTTTTCGTTATTTGCTAAATTAAATATATTAAATTGCTATCGCATTTTGATATTGCCTTGGCTTAATTAATAGTTCTCATTTATTATGAAAATAATAGCATTTCATGGTCTTATAGCTTGACACCTAATCATAAGTTTCCCCAAGCAAAGCATTTTCGATATTTCATTCGAAGTGATAACAAATATAACTTTGTGTTATTGGCCTACGTAATATAATAATCTAGAAGTAATTTGCATTCTAATGTTGTTATTCACATTAGATTTATTTTTAAATTATGTATAATAAAATATAATATTGCGCTTGATAATGTAAATTTGTTTGAGGCTATTTGCATATATTTAACATTATTTTGATATTTTTGTAAAAAAGTTAAGAGAATTATTTATAATAATTTATCAAATGTTAAAAAAAGAGAAATAAAAAAAAATATTTTTCTATGAAAATGTGATCTTTAAACCTTTGATAATTGTTTATGAATGCGGCTATAAAAACTGCTAATCATGTTCTTGAAACTAGACCTGTTATCGTACAAATTTCATCATTACGGAAATTAATCATTTGCAATGACGTCTCTATGAGAGGTAATTAGAATTATTTAAACTAATTGATAACTTAAAACTTAATTATTGTATTGTTGCTATTCGCTATTAGTTTAGTTGAAAAACTAGTGAAGTCTGTTGAAAATGAAAAATTTTATCTTGTAGGAATAGGATTATATTAAAACCAGTAAGAAAGTTACAGTCGGGCAACCCGAATTACATATACCCTCACCCTCAGTAAAACAAAAAATTTTCTATTATATTGATATTATTACTCGATTTCTAAAGTAGCGGAGTGGTAAATTTGTATGGGAGGTACCAGAAGGGGCGTGTCTAGATTTCCAGATTTTTTCTCCAAAACTTTATCCTATTCTAGCTTTACTAAATACAGAATTTGGACACGATCTCATTGGGTGTATTAATATTATTATTACTCCATCTGTAAAGTGGGCGGAAAGTTACATTTGTATGGGAGGTACCATAAGGGGCATCGCTAGACTTCCAGATTTTTTCTCCAAAACTTTAACCTGTTGTAACTTAACAAAATACAGAATTTGGGCACGATAGTGTGTCAAGTGTATTAATATTATTACTCCATCTCTAAAGTGGGCGGAGTGGTACATTTGTATGCGAGGTACCAGAAGGGGCGTGTCTAAACTTCCAGGTTTTTTCTCAAAAACTTTATCCTGCTTGAACTTTACTAAATACAGAATTTGGGCATGATCGCGTTAATCGATTTCTAAAGTAGGCGGTACCAGATGTGTATGGGAGGTACCAGATGTGGCGTGTCTAGACTTCCAGATTTTTTCTCAAAAACTGTATCCTGCTATAGCTTTACTAAATAAAGAATTTGGGTACGATCGCGTTGGATTTATTGATATTATTACTCCATTCTACAGAGGGCGGAAAGGTACATTTGTATGGGAGGAACCAGAAGGGGCGTGGCTAGACTTACAATTTTTTCCAAAACTTGATCCTGTCACAGCTTTACTAAGTACAGAATTTGGGTACGATCCCGTTGAGTGTATTGATATTATTACTCTATTTCTAAAGTGGGCGAAATGATGTACATATTTGAATGAAAGGTACCAGAAGGGGTGGGGCCATGTAGCCCAATTGCAATACCGTAAGTAGTTTTGGAAAAATATTAATATTAACTTTCAAAACATTTGGTTGCGTCTTTCGAAAGTTATCGTGCGCACCAGCCGGACAGACAGACATGGCTCAAACGACTTAAAAAATCATGAATCGAATTCGGTTTAAAGAAACCTAGGGTCTAAAGTGACACCTTCTATGTGTTACACATTTGGGTCGTACCAAATGTATACCCTCATCCCTAAGGGTGCTTGTATAAAAAAGTTTTATGAAGAATGTATATTAACATTCAAAAGAGAAGCCTTTTAATGCAGTTAATATTCAAGTAAAGTTTATAGGTAGGATAACATTATAGAATTTGGGCGGCTGATGATGTACCAGAGTGCAACAATTCGTCACAAAGGGGTCTGAAGATGAACTCGTAATAAAGTTCAAAAAAAAAAACAATATGTACTATATTACGCTACAGTTTAACAAAACTTTATTAAATTTAATTTTAAAATTTATAAAAAGTACTAAAAAGTATATTTATGAATGAAAAAATAAAACAAAAATTAAGCTGGATTTTATTTGAAATTCAAATTTATATTAATATGTATTGAAAATTTATCATAATCATCATCATTTATCATCATCATAAATACCACTTTTAAATAAAAAAAAGTTGTATTTAATTTAAAATATAAATGTGCAAAACAGTCTTAACAATTAGCTAAACTTATTAGAAAAAAATACGAATTGCTATAATAGGAAACTCCAGTGGAATATTTAAATATTTTTTGCTAAGCTTTTTCAAGATATGCACTTTCTAAGATATTATAATTAATTGTCCCTACCTCTTCCGATCCCAAAAACAACCGGCTCTCACAAATCTCGTAACCGCAATATATTGTTATCATACTTATCTGACATTAGCCTCTAGTTGTCAGGTGTATTTTTAAACCCCTTGAAGATCACGTCATTGCGGATGTATATATAACATATCTCCTAAATGCTAACACAATTTATCACTCACTTATCAAACCAGGTGTATTTATAACAATTACAACAACAACAACAAACATCACCACCACCACATTCATTACTACTTACCATCCGCTAAATCTTGTTTATTAGCAAATATTAATATAATGGCATCTCGCATTTCCCTATCGTTTATAATTCGATGTAATTCTGTTCGTGCCTCATCGATACGATCTCGATCCGCACAATCCACTACAAATATTAGACCTTGCGTACCTGTAAACAAAATTAACACACAAAAAAACCATAAATAGTATAAACAAATACACACACTCCCTCTCTCTTCAGCAAATAGACAAGCTATGTACATATAAGTCCAATTTAATTTATTTACTATTAACAACATCATCATCATCATCATCATGATCGGCGTCGTCGTCATCCACGTCACCATGTCTGTATTATTATTTAACCTCGATAAGCCACAATTAAATAGCAATATCAATGGTGCTCTAGAGTGGAACACAGTAAATCATGATGATTATGTTGATGATGGTGATGAGGTAAGAGTTAATTAAATAACTTTTTCCTGCTTCCTGCTCGTAGTTACGTACCCGTGTAATAGTGCCGCCACAGAGGTCTTATCTTATCTTGTCCACCAACATCCCAGACATTGAATTTGACATTTTTATAGGTAACTGTTTCTACATTAAAGCCAACA
The DNA here is from genome assembly GCA_964034835.1 of Muscina levida. Lineage (NCBI taxonomy): Eukaryota > Metazoa > Arthropoda > Insecta > Diptera > Muscidae > Muscina > Muscina levida. Next base: position 21,050,113 of record OZ035884.1, on the reverse strand, counting down.
GTGGGTATTGTGGTTACGGATTGGCCTAATTTTAATTTGTATAAAATAGCTGCAATAGATAAGAAAAAAGGATTTTAATAAAAAAAACTCATAATAGTGATTTAATAAACATTCTAGGCAATGCTTAGTATGTTAGCTAATACTTACTTGTTTTGCCGGCTGCATCAAGTCCCAACATTAAAATGCGCATTTCTTTGTTACCAAAAATTTTCGAAAGTAATTTCCCCATTTCGACAGCGACAATGCATCAATGGAATTGAAAAGTTAATCTGTAAAGTAAAAAAAAAAATATATTAAAGAACTATGTTTTTTGTAAAAAAAAAAAACTTGTTTTAAATTTAATAATAGCACCAGAATACCAAAACCTTCTCAATAGGTCGTTTGAATTTTAAAAATTATAAAAAAAATATGTTTATATTGTTATAAATTTATTTATAAAATGTATATGAAAGTTCAAAATCGAATTAGAAAATAAATTTGTGAGTAAATATTTGTAATAATAGAAAATAAACGAGCCTTATCGGCTTAATGTAGAACAAAACAGCTGCTCCTTGAATCACAAATTCATGGACGAGGGTCCTATGTCGAGATTGTGTAAATATGTGTCCGCTATAAGTTTCGATATTAACTTGTCTCCTACCCTGTAATAAAAAATGTCTCTACTACAATAGACGGATATAAACAATTGCATAAACAATTACATTCTTTGGAAGCCAACGTAATAGAAAAAAAAGTTAAAACAAACATGTTGAAGACGTGACAAAAGCACAATTGTTTAATAGTCATATAACATACATTAATCATATGTTTTAATATATATTTTGTTGTAGCAATTTAGGTTTACTAAAGCATTTAATTGTTTGGTGGTTTACTTAACATTGTTAGTGGAATTTGACAAAAAAAAATACATACCTATAAAAATGACATTCTCAATCCCTATAGTCACGTGGAGATTTTATTTAATCAAAAAGCTTAATTTTGAGTCAAGAAAAAAACATTCTTGACAAAGTGTAAATATAACCTTATCCATTATAATGGAATGTTTCTACGTTTATTTTACATACCACTGGTATCATCAAACATACTAATCAATAGCCCAAATCTTCCAAAACCATCATATCAAATGACACTGCTTATTCTAAATAAAGTCTATTAAGAAATAGAAACAAATATTAGCCTCTCTTCCTAGTGCTCATGAAACACAGTTTCTTCAATGTCGTAGCTATGATGTCTCTGCTTAACAGCCCTATAAGCTTATAAAAAAAATGGTGTTATTAGAAAACAATATTCAAACCAAAAGAACATTTAAAAGATCTTAAGAGTAAAAAGAACATTTTGAATTTTATTTTGGAAAAATTTTAACACTAAAAAAATAATAATAAATAAAATAATAAAGAAAAGAAAAACATTCAAAACAATAATTTTCAAAAAAAAAATATTTTTTTATCTACAATAAAAAAGTAATGTTTTTGAACAGAAAGTTGTTGACAATGAAAGTTTAGTTTATTAAATTTAAGATAAAAACCTAAGAAAAATGCATAACTATTAAACGGTTATTAAAGAAGTGTTAGAAATTATTAAAAAAAAAAGCTTATTAAGGAAATATTTAAATGTTTAAAAAAAACTAAATGAAGATTAAAAAAGGTATTAAATAGTAATTTGACAAAATGAATAAAAAAACTAATTATTTAATAAGTTATGGAACAAAACCATGCAAATTTCTAGAAAAAATATATGTCATCTTAATGCAGACAAAAAACAATCATTCTTACAAAAACTCCAAAAAAATTTCAAATAGATTGTTGAATAAAAAATTATCAAGTATTATAAATTCCATTATTTTTTTTTTCTAAGAAAAAAAAAATAAATTTTTAACTTCACTTGTTTATTTCTAATCTTAATATGTTGTAGTAAAAATTAGGAAAATATTTTCCTGTTTATTTTTTCAACAAATTTCCATATTTTTTATTATTTTAAAAAAACTCCTATTAGTTTTTGTATTTTTAAATTAATCGTTAGCCGAATTTGATGCATCATTTGATACACTAACGTAAATTGTGATGTACATATAATCAATACGATCGACTAAAATTAACAAACAATACAGTTTAAAATTAAAATGTATATATTTTAAGTTTGTATTTTTAATAAGTTTAAATATAAGTTAACAAATTCCAAAAATATTTTAAAAATATATTATATATTATTAATATATAATATAAAAGTATAAATTGTAACCAAAATAAAAAATTCCTCATAAAAATACATGTCAATATAACATATAAAAAATATTCAACATTAAGGAAATAAATAATTATTGCAAAATTGAAGTTTCCCAAATTAAAAAACAAAGGAATTTTTAAAATTTATTATATAGTTTGAATTAAGCTAATATTTTAATATTATTTGCCTTAAGGGCCCTTTACACTGACAGACTTGTCTGGGAGACAAAAAATTTCTGTAAACATCTGCCTTCTCCTTTACACTTCAGACGTATCTGTCGAACTTTCGTTTTTCACCAGCAGTCAATATGAGCGGTGTACCGGAACATGCCGAATATTTGTATTTTATTTTTACAAAAAGTTAGCACAACTCTTTTTGAATGTTAATTTCTTAAAATATTTCTTCATTTTATTTGTATATTCTAACTAGTTAAACAGTTTAACAATTATTTTCAAAAAAGTCTGTCGAACCTGTCCCTACTTTATCAGACATGTCTGCCAGATTTATGAAAATCAATATCGTTTCGATTTTTTACTGATAAGCGCTGACCGAATACGCCGCCCTAGACTGTGAGATAAGTCTGGGCAGACATTATATCCGACAGACTTGTGTGCCAGTGTAAAGTGGACTTTAATATTTTCGGCAGTGAAACAACAAAAGTAGATCTAGCTCGGTCAAGGAAACAAGTAGAAACTTGTAAAATGCACCTTTGGATTCGTTTCGAAAATATCTTTCATTTCATTTCATTTTATTTCAATTTTTTCATTTTGAGTCACAATACAACCCAAAGAGCCCACTTTGACCTACCAGTGTGGCCTTCGATAGCTCAGTGGAAGCGACGTAGATTTGCAATCCGAAGGTGCCGGGTTTGATACCCGGCCGGGGTACTGGCTTTAACATTGATGAAAAATTACTTTTCAAATACTTTCGAGTTCTCCAGCCAACAAAACTCTTCCTAGATACTTCCACTGCATAAATCCAGATTGCGCAAGGACCAAGGCAAAAGAAAAAAGATTTATCAACATCTTAAAAATAAACCAATAAAACCAGCTGGCGCCATCTCTCGGAGGAAAATGGTGGCTAAAACTCAAAAAAACAACAACAACTAGCAATCCTTGACACAAACCTTGTTATCTATAAAGGAACGAAACAGTTGCCAACAATGATCGTACGATAATCGGTTTACATGCCCGATTGAGTTTCGATAAATTAAAAATCGGTATAAAGATTTATTACCCCAGCTACTGCCCACAGCTGTTACAACAATAAAAACAACAATCTACCATTCCGATGTTTGGAGACCAAGACGAAGAGGATGGCATATTTTATTTTTATTTGGGCTCCCGCCCCATTTTCTCCACTTCAGCCATTGTTAAAAATTTTAGAAAAATAAATAAAATTTTTCGATTTTCAGTGGCTATCATACCTATAATCATGATAATTTTTCAATTTATTCAGAACTTCCTCAGCCAAGATCAATCCCATTAAACCAACTTGGCGAACGATTAGCTCTATTCATGTTGAACAGTGTAATCTGAATTTAGTGCTCGACAAATTTACGCAATATGAAAATATGACCTAAAAGGAAGTTGTTGTCTTGGCACTCGAACACACAAAAAAGTGACGATAAGACGAATGCATATGCAAAAGACATAATTGAATAACTATGGGCACTTCCTTCTTAATTGATTTAGTTTTCGTCTACGCTCATCCCCCGCCTTACTCTCTCTCTCTCTCTCTCCATCTTTGCCAATAATAATCCAACAAATGGTCGGTCAGTTTTGACTTGCCAGTGGGAGTTTTTGGCTTAAATTACATCAAATTTTAAAACAAAAGAATCGATACAAATTTTTGACAATAGAAGATTTCATTGTACAAATGTGTGTGATAATTGATTGACACTACGGGTCAATTCTCAAAATCTCATAGTGACATTCACACACTCTCACACACACTATTCTTTTGTTTACATTTGCACACAACGGATAGATGAGTACTAAAAAAAATCCCCAACGTACAGACGAACAGCAGACACAAAATGAGAGAGCGCCCAAATCAAAAATAACTGAGGGCAGAGAGGCATGAGCGAGCCACACAAAAATTAAGCGGGAGGAAATTGTTCATAATTAATTCACAAAAGTTGCGGTGATGTTTTGTTTTTGTTGACACTAAAAAACTAAACAAACGCCGGATTTGTTGGCAAACCAAGCGTGAATATTACACAAAAACTTTAATTGTTAAGCTTTTAAGGTTAAGCGATGACGACGACGACAAGTAGTAGGAGAATAGAAGGGAAAGAAGCAAACGAACAAAAACAGAGAACAAACACACAACTTGGGGCGTGATCGTCATCATCATCACATCACCACCGTCATTAGCGTAGCGACAGTTCTTTTTTTGTGTTGTTTTCCTCTCTCTCCCCCACCTCCTTCACATCGCGTAACTTTGTCGAATTGTTTTTAAGCAATAAACAATGCACAACAACAACACTATTCATGTAGTAGCCAAAAAAAAGAATTAACACAACAACGAACGCGCACAGAGGAATAAGTTAACACAGTTCAATGACAACTTTAATGTTGGCCTTTTTCACTAACAGCAAATTGGCGAAAAAAACTAAAACGTTAATTCACTAACACCATCACCGCTGACGTTGTCGCCGTCGTCGTCGTCGTCACCACCATCACAGTCATTAACATTTGCTATCTGAAAACCTTTTCCGGCATTCCAGCAGTCACAAGGCAGTCAGCCAGCCCAGTTAGTTTGGGTATCACTGGCTGGCTGGTTGGGTTTTTTTTTATTGCTTTTATCAGCCAAGCGAAAACATTTTTCATACATCTCGTTTTTTTCTTGTCTCATTCACTATCGCATCCACTAAATATTGCCCGCAGCAGAACTCCCGAAATAGCGATAAATATTTCAATTTTGTGGGTTTTTACTTTTTGTCATTAACTTTAGCATATAATTGTTGAGATGGTTGGTTTTTGATTGAAATATGCACACAAACCTCTTGGCAAATACACGACCGACTACTTCTGAATTCTTTCTTCTCTTTTGCTTCTTTATTAGTTGGTTGTGTGATTTTTTTTTATTTGGATTTACACGTCACAACACAAAACACTCCGCCGCCACCACAAAATTTCTCAGATCTTCTGCGTTTCCTCACAGCCGCTGTCACACTTTTATTTTTTATTTGGAATCCACTGCATTCATGCATAAGTTTTCTTTTTCTGTCGTTTTGTTGATTGCAAACTTTTGTCAATTTGCTCTCTCTGTCGTATTCACACACAGATTCTTTACTCGTTCTACCAGTTTGTGACAGTCTCGTTGGCTAACTTCATGTTGGCAAAGAAAAAATCACTAGATTCGAAGGCGAAAATGTTCAATGTTATAAAACAATATTACTCATTTCAATCAGAACGGAGATGATTTTTTTTAATAATCGAAGGCAGAGCACAATAACAATGATGCTAAGCAATGAACTTTCGTAACCGTGTACTAAAAGTGCGTGTCACAGGGTGTCTTATGTTGAGGGATTTGCCATGGTTACCGTGTGTCAGTGCGCGGGCAGTGTTGATATTATTTAGTACAGTGTCGGGTGGTGGCATTTTGTAACAGAGTTGTGTTTCGTTGTCGGTATTTTCAAATAATAGTGAAGCGAATTAAGTTGTTCGCTTATGCGACGTAATGTAATATGAGTATTAAGCCCACGTTACACTGGTAGACTAGTCTGTGAGGTATAATGACTATAGACTTATCACCCAGTTTAGGGTAATGAATTCGTTCTGTCTGTAAAAAATCAAACCGATTTAATGAGCAGACATGTAATATAGGGACAGGTTCGATAGACTTTATTATGGTATAAAAATGATATTTCAAAATAAAAAAAAAATAAAAATCCTTAAATTCATTAAATAATACAAAAAGATGTCAAATAAAGGAAACTTTTACGAAATTAATATTCACAAAGTGTTGTGCTAATTGTTTGAATGAACAAAATATGAATCTTAGGAAACATACGATACACTGTAAAATGTGATTGTCTAATAGCCGCTTTACCGAAAAATCTCTTTTACTAAAATGCTTCAATTTCTATCAATGGCTCTAAAGCCAAATCGATTTACTTCGCTATTTTGTAATTCTTAATCACTGATAATAATAACACAAGGGAACAAAATTGAACTTTATTTGTGTTCACTGGAACTTTATACCAATTTTTGATTAATTTGAAGTCGCTGATTTTAAATTTAACATCCATTTTACTCCATCAGCTTGAATTCTAAGTTACAGGTAATAATCATATTTTCGACTTATTTCTAAAAATTAAAAGTTCTAAAAAATCATAACTTTACTCTTCATAACCGATATTTAAATTGTTGTTTTTATTAAAGATGTAATACAGTCGAGTAAGGTTATAGCGAACTTCCAGGGACAAGGCATTTAAGTTCGTTATAGGCGAAGTTCGTTATATCCGAGATATAAAAATTGACTTAAAATTATTTTTATTACTTTAAAAAAAAATGAGATCAATCAACTTTAAAATAAACCAAACAAATTTTCAGGAATAAAAATAACAAAATTACATTTCAGTATTTGTTTGAAAGAAATTACGTTACCGTTGCTGAAATAATTAAATGTAATAAAATGTATGAAAACTGGAAAATGGGACAACAAATATGGTTCGTTATACGTAAAGTTCGCTATAAACGATGTTCGCTATAACAGTAAAGATTTATATGAAGATATTAAGCAAAGCCGTTGGGACCAGAAAAAGTGTTCGTTATAACTGAAAGTTCGTTATAAACGATGTTCGTTATAAACGTACTCGACTGTAGTTACCTTTAAAAAAAAAAACAAATTTTAAAAACCACAAAAAATTGGCTGAGTAATGGTTGTTTAAGTAAAACAAAAAATACAATTTTGTATTTTAAAAAATCATGAAAATCGCAAAAGGAAAATGTGTCAAGTCTTATTACTCTCACGTAAAGTCACATAACGTCTGAAGAAAATGCTACATGGGTCATGACAATCGATGAACGCGTTTTGCTTTTATTCGCAATTATGTGAATTATTTTGCAGAGAATTGTACCATTCTGTGCGGAGTAGTACATTTGGGGAGTGGCTAAACTTCCAATTTTCTCTCCACACCTTAATCCTGCTAAGTTTGACAATAAACAGAATAAGGGCACGATCGCATATGGTGTATTGATATTATTACTCGTTTCATAAAGTGGGTGGAATGATACATTTGTATGGAAGTACCAAAAGGGACGTGGATATACTTCAATTTTTCATCTAAAGCAGTTATTACACCCCCATGAATGAGGTACGGGATAGCTTCTCGCGTTGTTGTGAATAAACACCCTCTCTACTTTTAGATTTACAACTAACGGCACCTACTTGTTTTCCCCTGGTTTGCTAAAGTCAGAAATCTCGATTTTTATCCAATTCAGTTTGATCAGTAAAAAAATTGTGGACCGATTTCAATGAAATAAAGCTTATTTTATTCAAAATATATTTGTATATATATGATTTTTGACCAAAACTGGGATATTTTTTAAATTTTTGATTTTTTTTCAAAACTTTAACGTTTTTAAATCAATATTTAAACCAAAGTACGCAGGGGTTAAAGATAATTTATTAACGAATTTTGGATTTATTTTTAATTTAACCGTTTTTTAAATATTCAAATATATGTAGTGGAAGTGCCTTCATTCGAGTGCCTTCATTCGAGCAAAATCGAGCTGATAGAAAAAAACCAAGTGAAGATTTGGATTTAGCGTCCCAAATAACTTTAAAAACAACATTCAGTTCTCAATCAACAACAACAATCAATAGCACTACTGAGCATTTTTTCCACATTTTGTATATAATTTTTTTTACTTTATAATTAAACAGGATTTTTGGTAACAATATCAGCTTAATTTTTATGGAGTTAATCTATTTGGCAAGTAAAACATTCAAATGTTTATGAAAATAATGCAAAGTAGTGCTACTAAAAACATCAAAAAGTTTGCCCAAGCTAATATGGAAAATTCTTGGTTAATCAAAATACGTGTTTTTTAGTATTTTCAAATATTTACTTCGACAAACAATACAAAAATAGTTTTTTTTTTAAAAAAAAAACCTAATTTACTACAAATTTTAGAGAATTTAAAGTTTTGTTAATATTTGTTTTCAAATTTAACTTTAATTTAATTATTTGTACATATTTAAATTAGATTTCAGATTTTTATTTTATTAGAAAATTTACATTTTAAATTGTTTTTTGTTTGAACATTTATTTCATTATATGATGATAAATAATACTATAATTTAAAACAATAGTATTCACTTTCAAATATTGAGGTATAGGTACATTTATTGTTATTTTCTGTGTCCTATGATCATTATTAATTTACATAATATTATGCATTATAAAAAATTTGTTTTTGAATTTCCAGTAATCTTTATTATGAATAGATAAATAGATCATTTGGCTTCAAATTACAATTATGATTAACAAAAAATCAAAAGGCTCAAATAACTACATTTTTAATTTATTTATTTCAATTTTAATGTTTTTGCACAAATTATTATGATTTAAAAATTATGGTATCTGTTTTTTAAACTCAGAAATAATTATACTTATTGTTTCTTTTTTATCTATAATTAATATTTAACTTTTTTGTATTAATTTCCTATTTAAAATAAAGTATTATTTAAAATTTTCATTTAAAAATTTTATTTTTAAAACAAGTTTTGAATTACCCACCATATATATTTTAAATATTCAAAACGATCATTGGACTTCAATTAATATTTATGAGTTATAAAATTAAATTTTTTATTTTTTCCTAAATTATGGTTAAAGCCCTTATCAATTTTATTTAATAGTGTTTTGAATAGTCTTTTTTATAAAATTTCTAAAATAATTTTAATCGCGTATCATTTTTAAGTGTTAAGAAAATATTCATTAATACAAATTTTAAAAAATTTTAATTTTCTTTTTAATATTGATAATATTGATTTAACTATCAATATTCAATAATTCAATATCTATAAAAACAGGATATTGAATTATTTGGTATAATAAATCAAGTGACACGGTCATAGAAAAACGAGAGTATTAACTTAATTTTACCGATAGTGTGAACAGCTTATTACTTTAGCACCATTTCTCTATTTCCTTTGTTTTCCATCACATTGTCAGATGGCGTCGTCAAACCTCGACACAAATCTACGCACAACAGCGAATAACCTTCTTCATTAAATAATGCATCACAATGCAAGTGTACTAAAACAACAACAAAAAACATCAAAACATTAAATAAACAAACAAATCATATTATGGAATGCGTTAATAAACAATCACTGTAAATTAATTTCATTCATTCCAATCAGACTCATTTATTAACATGTAAAGACATTCGAAGAAAGTTGTAACAGTACTAAAAACTATTACAACATACCATACAATACAACCTTGGCCACATTTGACAATCATATGGTTGGTTTTTACATAAATAGGCGGGAAAGGGTAAGCAAACAACCACTGGGCAACTCTATTTTGCGATATTTTTAGTAAATTGGCGCGCTTGAAGCGATTACAGCAGTGAGAGAAAGAAGAAAGGGAAGGAACAATTGTTATTAAAAATAAGAAATTACAATTTTCATTCGAATAAAAGACACCTAAAAGTACAAAAATTACACGCCAAACAGAGAAAATACAAAATGGAATCGGAATTAAGCCAGGCATATTACGGAGTGTATTGTTCATCCAAAGAAATTCTCAAGAATAACCAACGCCATTTGTACTGCAGTGTACGTAGACAACTTTTTATTTTCTTTCATTCTTACCATCCACCATCGCCAACCTTTGCTGGGGTCTTAGATCGCTTGCTCTAGTTTTTCAACGGCTCCCAAGTATTGGTTTGGCCATGAAGCTGATGTAAAATCTATTGACGTTGAATTTTATTGTTTTCATTCTTGTTGTTGCTGTATCTCTTTAGATGTTGGATTTATTGACGAGCACCTGCAAGACAACGGGTTTGGTGGGCAGCAAAATTGTAAGCGATGAAATGATACAGTTTTGGCTGTCGGACATATTGCCCCTGATGTTTGACACAGACCGTGCCATACAAACGAAGGCAGTGGAAGCCTTCGAACAGGGTTTGGCTTCGATGGACGTTGAGACTATACACAACAGTAAGGAGTGGCCTTCGTTGAAATCCTCGCTGTCCAACGTACAAGCACCGAAAATACACAAGCTTCGAGAGGATCGAAATCACCATTGGCATCGGGTGTGGGGCTACATGATACGCATATTGGACAAAGAGCTCCTCAAGGGAGCCAGCACAATCAATGCATTCCTGGCCATAGTAGAGTTGGGATTTCGTAGCACAGACAATACCGTGAGGGCAGAGTCTTTCCTCTGCTGGCGTCTGCTAATTGAAATCTTTGCCAAATATCAAGAGCTTTCGTCACCTAAGCGTTTGAAACTGATCTGTATTCCCCTAAAAAGTTCCCAATCAAAGTCAGCTCAGGCAGCAGAGGTTAAACTGAGGGTGTGGTGGTATCTGCTAACACGCTTTGGCAATAAATTGGGTGAACATTTCGAAGGTGTAGTAGAACCATTCTTGCATTTCTGTTTTGGTGGTGCACCTTCGGGCAAACAGTTGATTTGCGCTGCCCAACAATATGAAGTTGTCAGAGAATTGGCCATACCTTGCATGGCGAAATTATTGTCCAGTGAACGTACAGAATTTCTTGATCGTTTCTTAAGAGATCACAAAATGGATGCCATGGAGGCACCATCACCGTTGCTGGAAACAAGTATTTTGGAAAAACATTGGTTGACGTTGGCCAATGCTGCACTGGAAGCTATACGTCTGATGGTAAGTTGGCAAAGAGATGTGGTATAAGTAAATGTAAGTTGGCGGTAACTGCGGCTGGTGTGAGAGAGTTTGGACATCCTGGTAGGGGGGCCTTTGCGAGCACTGCATATTATTTGTGAAAGGAATCATATTTAACCTTTTGCAGTACGGGTGATTTTGTAAGACACGTGTGTACAGCGCTTACCAGGTCATAGGAATGTTTAAGATCCTGATAAATCTGCTGCTGATTTATGCAAAAAAGTAATTTTCATTCACATTGTTTTAAGAAGTTTTCTGGCGCTATGTATGTCTCACTACTATTACATTTAGAGGTTGATTATAAAATACTTGTTGATATTCGACCTTCCTTCATAATGTGTATACATGTATGTTTGTTTTATCAATTCTGATCTGTAGCTTGTGTTTGTTGTAACGTACAGAATTGTTGGACTAAAACCTGTCATTACCGCGATAGAAAATTATGTTTAGAAATAATCAAAAGTCGCATTTTAATTCGTTATAATGCCGTGAGGTGTACAAATATTTTGTTTCGAATTGGGTGTTAGGGGATAATTCTATAAACCAAAATTAGGTTATGGAATGCCTACGGGCAGGCAGAATTAAGGAACATATTAAGTGCAACTAGTGGCCTTGGGGATCATGCCATATGAAAGTTAAAGATTATTGCGTGATACTTGTTAACCGAAGAAGTTTTTGAAATTCTATGTAATATATCATTCATGGTATGTAAAGGTATATATCGTTGCAATTATATTTAGAATTATGTCTTTGTTTCTGTATACGGCCAAAAGTCCCAAAATGGCGCATATATTTCCACTACTTTAATGTTTGTATTCCATATGTTTGGATCCGAAGAGAGCTATTTATTCTATCACACCTGCCAGCATGATCATTGATATGACCAACAATTTAACCGAGTATCCATAAGATAAATTGTGATTGTTCTGAAGTGCAAAATGACAGAATAAGTCAAAGAAAGAAAAGTTCGAGAAATTCAAGTGAGTGAAGAGCAGCTAGTGGATAACGCAAAAACAATGGAAATTCCTTTATTATATGTCAACATATTTTCTCTCTTCACTACTTTACATATACATATTTTTTTCCATTTTCAGGCTACAGATTCCTCCGAAAATGATGTGGGCGAACAACATCTCCTGCAGCAATTATTGCGCCAACTCTTACATGTCACCTTCCGCAAAGATATTGCTCCCCTGACCATACACATTTGCTCATCAATACAAAAAATGCAATCGACTAATTCCCGTGTTGTCATTATCACCATTAATACCTTGGCCTCGGAGGGTATTGTGCTAAAGAAATCTGCAGAAAATTTAGAATTATATCCCAAAATATTGGATTCGTTTGCTAAGCTTTTCATATCGGCCCGTTCCATTGTGCCTCCTGCTATTCTACAACGTTGTGTCGACAAAGTATTCTCGCTGGATGCTTATGAAACGGGGCGCAACAAATGGCGTGCACTTTCCACCATGATGAATGATAATATTTTCGATTTTAAAGACGATGATGATTATGAGGCTTTCGAGACGAAACTTATCATTTGGCGTAATGTTTCTCAGGGCTTGTTGAAACACCTTAAGGAAAATGCACTCGATGTGCGTGTTAAGGAGAATGCTTTGCTAATGGAAAGATGGATACTCTGGCCCGTACAGATGTGTGCTGGCTTTGCGGGAGGCAAATCCAATGGCGGCTTCGATCAGAATTTCTGTTCACTGTGGCGCCAATTGATCAATGCAGGACAAAATGCTCCAGATAGGCGTTCATTTATATCCAAAGTCCAAGCGGTTTTAAAAGATCTGCTGAAAATTCGTAACGAGGAGACCACATTTGGTGAGCTATTTGATTCGTATGCATCTGCAGTCACGAAATTGGAGTGTGAAAAGGAAAGCATACAACATCAGCAGTTTTTCTCTTTAATGCAAGACGTATTGAAAAAACAATTGCCCAAAAAGCCTTTGGAGGCCTGTCTGAATACTTTGCGCACAGTGTTGGGGGGCTTGAAATCCGGAGAGGCTGCCAAACACTTTGACTACATCAAGACTACGTTGGCAGCCGTGGTAAGCATGAATGCTAAGGGTTCTTCTTGCAGTTTGGAAAATAAATTCCTCGACGAATGGAAACGGGGCGTGATGGATAAATTGCGGCCAGCTCTAAATAAGGATGCCTTGCACCAATTGAAGGATATTGTAAAGGGTAACGAAGATGTATTCATTGTTATACCCTCGGTGTGGAGTTTAAATCCCGAAAAATTGACCGAAAGACAAAAAGAAAAAATGGCAGAGAAGCCAGATATTCCGGCGCTGTACAATGATATGAGTCAATCGCAGGAGGCTTCACTCAAACCATGGACTCCAAAGAAAATAGTTATATCACAAAAAGACAAATCCGAAATTGTTTTGGAGGGTCAACAATGTGAGGAAATAATTGAGGAAACTGAATCGCCTACAGAAAAAGAAACCGAAAAGATTTTGCCCAGTACACCAGTTAACAAAAAGTTGTCGCTAAGAAATCAAACAAAGTTACAAGGTACTCCCAAAGAGCAAGACGAGGATAATAAAAAATCAGAGGCCGATAAAATACGCTGCACACGTAATTCAAAGAAATCAATTATACCAGCAGCCGAAGAGGAGGCTAAGGAAAAGAGCAAGGAATCAGAAGAGAGTGCTTTAAAAAGGGTAAGTATATAGAAAATATTTCTAATAAATTCTAATTCTAATGTATGCATAGACCTCAACAAAAACGCATTTTAATTAATCATATTATATGTTGTGGCTCCAGTTTTATGTACACACGTTATAATGTTTTTCTTTCCCTTTCCTTCCCCTCCTCCTCCACCTTATAGCAAACCCGTCGTTCTGGTCTGCGCACCAACAATGATAACAAAAAGTCCGAAGAAACCCCAAATAAGAAATTGAAAACAACAACAATCGTTGAAAAACCAAACCAAACTGAAAACATATCAAGTGAGTATGAGGTTTTACACTATACTGTAGATAAGATATGCTGCAATACACTTCAAGAAATGCACTACTAATTTTTCATACATATTTATTTGTGTTTGTTTATAACTCGTGTGCAGCTACCATCAAAACTTCTGTAAGCAAGGCAAGTGTCGTCGTAAGCGATGATTTCTTCACTGATCCCGAAACAGCATTGGCCGAGAAAAACAAGGAAAATATACAGGAACAGGAAACCCAATATCAAACAATGACAGTAGTGGATACACTGCCACAAACCTACACAGCACTAACTGCTGCAACACCCTCCACAAGTACACAATCTTTGACAGAAAATGAAAAGGCAAACGCTGAAAAGTCCGCAGGATCTATGGACATTAAAAAGGAAGATGAAAAGTCTAAAAAGACCACCGTTGATATACTGTCTAATGAATTAATTGATCTCAATAGTAAAACAAATGCCATAACAGAAATCTTACAAACTAAAGAGGTTTCACCTAAAAAGACTACAACAACAAGGTTTACACCATTGGTGAGTTTTTGAAACAACTTCAAAACACAGCTTTATTTATAATTGTTTTATTTTTTTATAGTCTTCACCTCCCGATCGTAAGCTAACCAATAACAGTAGCAGCCCCACCTTAAGACCTAAACCCACATCCCATCTAACGGGCAGAGGTGCCCAGTTAATCAATATGATACGCAACAAGAAAGTTGATATTTCAGCGGCTGCAGCCACTTCAACAGCCAATAGCTATTCACCTGCACTGACGTCGACGCCATTGCAACAACGTAATACCGCTGCGGAACTAATGGAACTTACGGGTACCGATCACACTTCAACACCTGTGCAACACAAAGACTTTTTGGTGTTTTCAAAACGCTTGCCTTCGCCTACGGCCAGCCCTTCGGCTAGTATATTAAAACGCAAATTGGGTGCAAATGATAGCATTGAAGATTTATCATTTGATTCGCCGGCTTTTAAGCGTAAACGAGTTAGTTTCCATGATCCGCCGGTATCGGTGACAAAGGAATATCTACGGGATATCGATGAGACAAAAGCTAAGCCCAAGAGGTAAGTTGTGAAGAAGGACAATTAGATTTAAGGCAATAGTTGGAAAGTTGTATCGGATCGAAACAAATGTTATATGTTATAATGGTAGCCAGTTTTTAAAAATAAGTGTAGAGAGATAGGTAGATATGTAGTGAGGAGTATGAAAAGCGTAGAAAAATTCATTCTTCAACAAATGCTAAGTGGAGGCGTAGAGGCGTGTTGGATTTTAGATTACTGGAGAAATGACAGGAGATGGAGAAAAATGTTTGTATATGTCATGTCTTTATATGTCTTAATTTTTAATGAACATAAACTTTTCAACTATTCGCAGGAATCTTTCGATTTCCGGGCAAACAGACCTTACCATACGACTCTTCAGTAGAGAAAAATGTGTCTGCAGTGAATGTGGTAGTCTCCACATAAAAAATCTGCAATAAAATGTCATCCTCCTAGTTCAGTTAATCCCTACACCAGTGAGATTGTTTCACCCCCAACTCTGTACTTTAATGTTATATAATTTTGCCCTCTAGAATTGGTTCAGACATATAAATTCTAAAAATAGAACAGTATCACATCTAATTTTAGATGATATAGTATAGACAAAATTTGTCTAGTGCTATTAATAAACCGCTCAACAATACAACTAATATTATATGAAATAATAAACAGAAATTTAAGTAATAATACACATTTCTAATACGCAATTTCGTTGCTGCTAACTAGTGCCAGAATTATTATAAAACGAGTGATAAACAGCAGTTCTGTTTGTTGATTGATGTTGTATGAATCACTAAACCGGTTTTGTATTGAGAAAACAAAACAAAATATTCGCTTTATTCTAGTGTTTAGGTCGCAAGTGAAAGTGAAATGTTTGTACGCAAAAGTCTTCTATGCTCAACATTCATATTGTATTCTGGCACTTGATCATGTTCCGGTGAAAGTTAAGTGAAAGTATTTTTTCTATTATTTATGCAAAATTTGTTGTGTTTATAAACTCTATATCGAAATTGAGAAACATTAATGGTTTTTTATTTCCTTTAAGACAAATTCAAAATTAAAAAAATTGAAAATTTTCCTTAAATATTTAAAAAGATAAAAATATTTTTTATAAAGAATATATAAAAAAATCCTTTTATTAACAAAAATTAAAGAAATATCACAAATATTAAAAATATTTTCAAGAAAATATTAAATATCAAAATCAAATTCATATAAAATCGATAACAACATAAAAAATATTCTACAAAAAAATCAAATAAAAAAAAAACAAAATTTTATATCATATAATCCAATGAACCCTTTTTTTGGACATCCTATGCCCCGGGGTCAACCTCTATAATTTATTCCGAATTTCCTTATAGAGAACAAGTACGGTTAAAGCACTAAACGGGCCTAATTTATTTATTTATTTTTTACTCTACAATGAAATCTGAAAGCAATTCTTGTCAAGCGATTTTTAAAAAGTTTCATTAGGTGAACTCACTTCAAGAGATTAGAAACTAATTTTTGGTAAATAATTTAACTGAACATATTTTACTATTATCAGTTATTTATTAACCTTGACATTTGATAACTAAATATTTATTAAAAAATATGTAATAAAATTAACTTATGTCTAAATAATAATTTTATTTCTATGACATTTCCGTTTTCACAGGTGCCTTATAATGGATAAAGTTTCGGAGGCCAAACATGTTCTGCGTAGACGCAGCAAATTGGACAGTCTCATTGAAATTGAAAAATTCAACATCCATCCCTCGGATCCAAATGCTGCCGACAGGAATACAACAACGAATCAACAACACACAACCAATCAAGCATCAACATCCCACAGCGCCTTGTCATCCGTACCACCACAACCAGCACCAACTTGTTCAATTAACGCTGCCAATAAATCCCTGGACCCTGTTATGGAAGATAGCATAACTTCATTGAAATGGAATGATAGCCGCAACACAACAACTGACAATGTCACAGCAGCACCACCCACCACATCGGTCACAACTGATAACAACAAATACGCCGCAAGTACTAGCACCTCTACCACCACCAACGCCACGACAAACACTAACAATGAGGCTTTAAATACAACATCAATCGCACCACCACATGCATGTACTCATCCCCCCATCATATCCCAACCAGCAGAACTCAATATTGATACGGCCATTGAAATGGTCTTGGAGCAATGCTCGCTTGAAACAATACTTGAGAAATATTTTGCCAACGACAATACACCCCAATTGAAATCCTCCAATATTGTGGCAAAATTCTTATCAAATTCTATGGAGTCTCATGCCAAAATCAAAACAAATGTTTTGGAGACACTATCGGAAAATCATTCAAAAGACTTTTTAGATCATGCCGTACAAGAGAATCTTTCGTCGGTAGTGTGTGATCGTTTGAATTTGAATTCCGTCATCGATTATATATGCGCAAAATCTAAAATCAATTCGGCTTGCCGTAACAATTTATTGCAACAGTTACCGGACATTTTGAAACATAGCAAAAATGATGCTGAGCGTTTTGATTTCATTAAGAATGTCCTGGAACAAAATCAATTTTCAGATGAACATATATTGGATCTGATTAATTTGCTAATGCAGGTACGTTCTGGCAAAAAAGGAGAACATGCTACAATGGTCTCAGAATCGGCTGTCGATTCTTCATCAAATCTGTAAAAGAAAGACACAAACACACAAATTAAGAAGAAATCAAATATGGAGTGAAAAACCATAGAATTTGTAATGTACAACAAAAATATTTTTTTTTATTATTATTACTATATAACTATTATTACCACTATTATATATATACACCAACCAACCATACACGTTTTTTTTTTTCATTTTAATGTTATAGTTAAAAACAATTCGTTTAATTTATTTTATAATTTTACATTATACATTTTCTTGTATGTATGCACACACGCATATACGTTTATAAATACACATAACAACAACACTACATGCATATAAAAAGGTTATAATGATACACAAAATACAGTATGTTTACTTTACAACAACTACTAAAAAATACAAAACAACAAAAAAATCAAACAAAATTACAAATTAAACTTAACGAGGGTTTTTATTTTCGAATAAATTTTTAATTATTACTAGTACTTACATGAATTGTATTTTTATTTAAAATTTTGGCATAAGAAGTGGATGGATTTTTATTTAATTTGGGCTCTAGTAATGATTGCTATCTAGAAGGTTAGCAGAGAATGTTATGGAATAAACAAATGAATGGCCCAACATTTTGGTAGTTTTAGAGCTACTAATAACATGCATTTTTTTACAGATATTTAATGAAACGTTTTAATAATTTATTTCTTAATAGATTTTTTGCTACAACCAGTGGCGGCTTTTTTATTGATTTAGCGAGACTTTACTATGTTGAGCTTAATTTCAAAAATTATTAATAATAATTTTTTAATGTGCGCAGTTCTTCATATTCACATGAAGGACTCCTTGCTATATAAATTATAATGCATACTTTTAGGATGCATTAAGCAATTTAACCACCAATTTCTTGATAATATCAACCAACAAAATTTAATTGGAGAAAGAGTAACGAATTAAAATTATGTGAAAACGGATGCATTTAGCGACGGCGCTAGTTAAGGAACTTTTTGATACAATAAAAATATGCTTTGCTTTGTACTTTTTGGAAAGAATTTTTTAGTACAAAAAATGACTTTTTGTTAAAAGTAGTACAATATTAGTATATTTTGGAGTATTGCACTAAATTGTACTTTTTGGTAAAATAAATTGAACTCTGGTGCAGATAATTGTACTCATTAGTGCAATTAATTGTACTCTGGTACAATAAATTGAACACTTTTTAGTACAATGTTTTTTTTTTTTTATTGTATAGTTTCAATAACCGAGCCTATAGGGCCTTATATGGTTACAAATATCTACTCACAAATAGTACAATGAAAAATACCTTTTGGGACAAAAAATTTTACTTTTTCGTACAATAAAAGTAATCTTTGGTACAATAAATTGTTGTTTTTAGTAAAAAAGTACTTTTTGGTACAATAAAAGAACATTGTGGTAAATCAAAAGTTTTTTTGGTACAAAAACAGTAAGTTTTGGTACAATAATTGTACTCTTTGCTACGACTAAAGTACTTTTGGAACATAATATTGCACTTTTTTGTACAATAAAAGTATTTTTTAGTACAATAAATTGTAGTTTTTAGTAAAAAAAAGTACTGTTTGATACAATAATAGTACGTTTTGGTACAATAATTGTACTCTTTGCTACGACTAAAGTACTTTTGGAACAACATATTGTACTTTTTTGTACAATAAAATTATTTTTTGGTACAATAAATTGTTTCTTTTTAGTACAATAAAAGTAAATTTTTGGTACAATGAAAGTACTTTGTGGTAAACCAAAAGTATTTTTTGGTACAAAAATGTTTTTTTTAAAACAATAACAGTACGTTTTGTCACAATAATTGCACTCTTTGCTACATCTTAAGTACTTTTGGAACAATATATTGTACTTTTTGGTACAATAAACTTTTATTTAACCACAAAATACTTTTATAAACTTTTCAGTACAATAAATTGTACGTTTGCAAACAATAAATTGTACGTTTTAGTACAATAAATTATAATTTTTGGGGCAATAAATGCATTTTGTGGTACAATAAAAGTACTTTTTAGTACAGTAAATTTTACTTTTTGGCAAAAGGAAACTACTTTTGGTACAAAAAAAGTTCTATTTGGAACAATAAAAGCTCTTCTTGGTAAAATAAAAGTACTTTCTGGTACAATAAAAGTTATTTTAGTTACAATTTTAGTACTTTTTGGTACAGTAAAAGAACTTTGTGGTACATCAAGAGTACTTTTTGGAATAACAAAAGTACTTTGCGGTACAATAAAAGTAAAAAATAAATATATTTCCACGTCTGCGATTTTCAGAATTGTGTCGGCGCCACCCTCCAAAAATGATAAGTCCTTGCTGGTTTAAGAATAACCAAAGTTGGAGCACGATTGGAGTATGTTCAGTCAACATAAGCTCCTACAGCCATAATTCAAGATCGACTAGTCCATTTCTGAAAAAACAAAAATCAAAAATTTAAGAATTAAATTAAATTTCCTTTATGGTTTAAAAAATGTACAAACTAAAGAACTTACAAACATTTCCTCTATATAATATTAGTGGACAATTTAAATTTTACAGTAGCTGTGTTCGTATACTTGTGCAAATTTGTGAAATTTTGGAAAATTTTTACTGAATTGCTTTCGTTTACTCCAAAAGTCTAGTAAATGAGAGCGAGAGAGAGAGTAAAATTTTGACCACTCAACACTAAAGAATTTGGCTAAAATGTATCCAACCCAAATTAGCAATATAGTTGAGCTGTTAGAAATTTGAATTGTCCAACTCCAAAATGGGTTCCATTGTTTCATCGGGGTCTTTAGGGATGAAGATTATTTGTTCAAATTCAACATAGGCAACGGATCCTGTGCATTTACATAAAAATTAAAATCTAATAAAAACACATCAGCTGTTTTCTTGCAAATTTTCACTGGATGTTGTTCGAGTACTTTTTTTCTAACGTACATTCCCTTATACTAAAATAATTAATTTCTGCACTATATTTGTTTTTATTTTATCACTGATATAAAATATTCGGAATGATTTGCTGTTGTTCTGACCGAATTTTTCTTGAAATCATTTTTCTTACCCCCACTCATCATATGGTCGCTCAGTAAAATATTTGCTTATAACAAAAAATAATAATGATCTTCTTTATACCCAGAACAAATTCATTTTAAATCGTTCGATTTCCTGCCAAATACCAAATAGTTAAGTTTAACAGTCGGTACCGATTGTAAAACGTAATTTTCCCCGTCCTAAACAGTCCGTAGCCACCTTGTAACCTCTATTAATTACCCATCAAACTAAAGTGTTAATTAAATACTGATTGTTGTTGTTATTGTTGTTGTTGTTGCTGTTGTAACACATGCCATAAGATAGAAAGAAAACTAACAAATCCAATGATAACGAATTGGTTATTGTCTCATTTTTTTTGTGAGATTATTAAAGCCAAGTCAAAAGAAAATAATATTAACTAATAAAAAAAGATTAAATAAAATAAACAAAAATAAAACTTAACACAATTACATGACTTAACAAAATGAAGAGTGCGGTAGAAGAAGATACAACAAATTTGTGTCCATCGTATACTTGAACAGATCTCGAGTGACTTAAATTGACACCTTCAACGCGCACGTTGTTCTCAGAGATATGTTTTTATAAATGTATAGGTATGTGAGCATTTGTATAAAAAAAAATATATGACGAGGGCTGTGTGATAAAAAAATACACAAATGTTGCTTAAAGTCACGAATTTTAAATTATCTTAAAAAATAATCGAAACTTTAGAATCCTATTCAATTTATAAAAAATAAATGTATTTGCAAAATTTTCAAACAAAATAAAATAACATAAAATAAAAATAATAATAAAAAAAAAAAATAATATAAAATAAAACAAATATATAATAATATAAAATATAATAACAAAAAATAAAATAAATAACAATATAATAAATTAATAACATTATAATAAATAAATAAAATAAATAAAATAAATAAAATAAATAAAATAAATAAAATAAATAAAATAAATAAAATAAATAAAATAAATAAAATAAATAAAATAAATAAAATAAATAAAATAAATAAAATAAATAAAATAAATAAAATAAATAAAATAAATAAAATAAATAAAATAAATAAAATAAATAAAATAAATAAAATAAATAAAATAAATAAAATAAATAAAATAAATAAAATAAATAAAATAAATACAATAAATACAATAAATAAAATAAATAAAATAAATAAAATAAATAAAATAAATAAAATAAATAAAATAAATAAAATAAATAAAATAAATAAAATAAATAAAATAAATAAAATAAATAAAATAAATAAAATAAATAAAATAAATAAAATAAATAAAATAAATAAAATAAATAAAATAAATAAAATAAATAAAATAAATAAAATAAATAAAATAAATAAAATAAATAAAATAAATAAAATAAATAAAATAAATAAAATAAATAAAATAAATAAAATAAATAAAATAAATAAAATAAATAAAATAAATAAAATAAATAAAATAAATAAAATAAATAAAATAAATAAAATAAATAAAATAAATAAAATAAATAAAATAAATAAAATAAATAAAATAAATAAAATAAATAAAATAAATAAAATAAATAAAATAAATAAAATAAATAAAAAAAATAAAATAAATAAAATAAATAAAATAAATAAAATAAATAAAATAAATAAAATAAATAAAATAAATAAAATAAATAAAATAAATAAAATAAATAAAATAAATAAAATAAATAAAATAAATAAAATAAATAAAATAAATAAAATAAATAAAATAAATAAAATAAATAAAATAAATAAAATAAATAAAATAAATAAAATAAATAAAATAAATAAAATAAATAAAATAAATAAAATAAATAAAATAAATAAAATAAATAAAATAAATAAAATAAATAAAATAAATAAAATAAATAAAATAAATAAAATAAATAAAATAAATAAAATAAATAAAATAAAATAAATAAAATAAATAAAATAAATAAAATAAATAAAATAAATAAAATAAATAAAATAAATAAAATAAATAAAATAAATAAAATAAATAAAATAAATAAAATAAATAAAATAAATAAAATAAAATAAATAAAATAAATAAAATAAATAAAATAAATAAAATAAATAAAATAAATAAAATAAATAAAATAAATAAAATAAATAAAATAAATAAAATAAATAAAATAAATAAAATAAATAAAATAAATAAAATAAATAAAATAAATAAAATAAATAAAATAAATAAAATAAATAAAATAAATAAAATAAATAAAATAAATAAAATAAATAAAATAAATAAAATAAATAAAATAAATAAAATAAATAAAATAAATAAAATAAATAAAATAAATAAAATAAATAAAATAAATAAAATAAATAAAATAAATAAAATAAATAAAATAAATAAAATAAAATAATAAAAAATAAAATAAAATAATTTAAAATAAAAAATTAAATTAAATTAAATAAAATATAAAAACAAATTTTTTTTATAATTTTTATCCTTTAATTAAGTACATTTGTTAAATCACAATTTATTTCATCGTGTGCAGTTATTTAGCCCACCTCGTTGTTTCTCGTAAAACTTATTCGCTTAATAAAAATAAATAAATAAAACACCTTATTATCATTGTTCCAAACAGAATTCTAAATAAAATAATTTTCGAAAAGAAAAACTACTTTCCTTTACACATACACACACACGACCACCAACCGACTACGGGCACCGAGTGACACTCTCTCTGGGATGGGATGTTATGACCGCCGAGTAGGTGAGAGGGAGCAACAGTAGTAGTGATGTTATTTGTTGTGTCTGTTGTTGTTAACAAAACCAAATAATTTTGCCATCGTCTCTGCCGTTGCCGCCAACTAGTACAACGAAATTTACACGCTCTCGAGATATTTTACCGCCGACAAGCCACCTCCACTGCCACCAACACCACCACCATGCATGGGGTTGATATCATTAGGGACGGACGGTTGGCGGCCCAATGTGTGCTTCTAGCACAAACTCACGACTGCAGTTGCACAATTGTCGTCGGTTCAGCATGTTTAGGTGAATAAGTTATAACAAATACGTGATTTACATTTAATCAAAATAATTCCCTCTGTACCACCGACAACATCACTAACGCGACACTTTCTTTAGGTTACATATGTGAAATCGGGAATTATCGCATCAACGGAAATTGAAAAAGCAAAAAAAAAAAAACGAAAATCATCGAGATTCCGAATTGCGAAAAGCGTGCTTAGAGCGGGGACTAGTGGAAAAAATCAATAGTTAAATAAAAGAAAAGGGGTAAGCTAAAATTTGGAGACCAGCGAGCAAGAGAAAAAACTAAGCAAAATTTTACAAAAGTGTTGTGCAATCACATTACATGACGATGAACCCAATTTAGTGTAAAATTTGAATTCAATTTTTGCAAAAGTGAATTGTGTCGTGAAAAATTGAAAATATCACAGTTGCACATTTTCGCAAGAGTTGCTAACTGAGGCTATTAATAAAAATATGAAATATAAAGATTGCGAATAGTTTGGACTAGTGCGGTTGGTCAATGTCACAATTTTACGTATGGAATACGCATACTCCCGAATAGTTTACGCAAAATACACTGTAGCACAAAAGTTTGCAACAATGTTTAGTAGGGAGTTTTTAATTAAAAAAAAAAACAAAATATTTTACAAAATATAAATAGTTTTTCAATTTATTTTCTAAAAAGTGTAGAAAACTACCTTAATAATAAAAAAAAATAATTGCAATTTTGAAAATAATAAAAATAACCTATAAAAAATACATACATTTTTTAAATTTTTTAACATTTGTTTAATTTTTATATTAACTTTAACGATTTTATTTTTGTAACGGATAAAAAAAATGGCAAAAAAGTACAGAGTTTGAACACAAAGAGTGTTTAAAAATAGAAGGCGTAGAAATGAAATAAATGGGAGATGGTCTCCCATAACTTATTACAAAGGATTTTATGGAAAATTTACAAAAAATATACAAATTAAAAAAACAAAGTTAATATATAATTGTATTATAAACTATTTAATGTTTTTTTAAAAGAAATAGTACAAACAACAATTTTATTAAAGAAACATATAAAAAATATAATTTTTTTTTAAATTTTATGAATAAATTATCTTGATTCTTATGGAATTTAATTTTTGACAGTTGAAAAATGGTGATTAATAATAAGTCTAATAAGTCTAAGAGATAACCTAAAAATCATTGAGCAAATGGGAGAAGGGTTCCCATGTCTCAGTCTTGGGTGTAGTTGTAACGATTTAATTATTGCCCCACTTTTCAATAATAAAGCAGAGAGCAAACAAAATAAATTAAATTCAAATAAAGTAAATTTAAATAAAAAATATAAAATAAAACAAAATAAAAAAATTTTAATAAAACAAACAAAAATAATTATATTTTTGTAATTTTTTTAATAACACATCTGCAATGCTTTGCTATTGCATAGGTGACGAATATTAAAACTTAATTGGTAGTATACTTTTACAGGTCTAGTGTACCAGACCTCTACACCTATATGTTCATAAATACATACATACAAACCGTCGAAATAGTGTCTCACAGTACAGTGAAGAGAAGAATGACATTATTTTTTGGCATTGTTGTTATTGTTGTTGTTAGTGCTAACATTAAATAATTAAGAAAATTGCTATTTTTATGTTTTGGGTTTTATAAAAAACAACTTGTGGTACTAACAAAAGAAATAAGCAAATAAACAGAGAGTGAGACAAATTAGAAAAGAAAATTATATCGAATAATAGTTGTTGTTATTTTTTCTGTTTATAAAAATAAAGTTTTGTTGTTGTTGTTTTTTTGTTAATAAAAAATAAGAAGAACAAGAACAACAAATTTAAATAATGCGGAAAATGTTTTCTGGTGTTAATGATGATCTGTCTGAAAAGTTTGAACAAATATTTTGAAAATAAAAAAAAAAAACAACGGCCACATGTTATGACTGTCCCACTAAATATATAAGTGCGATAACTAGTAATGCAGAAAATTATGTTCAAAGGTCGAATTTATTGGGAAATGTGACTTGGATTTTGGTTTGGAA
This sequence comes from Muscina levida, assembly GCA_964034835.1. NCBI lineage: Eukaryota > Metazoa > Arthropoda > Insecta > Diptera > Muscidae > Muscina > Muscina levida. The sequence goes on along the minus strand of OZ035884.1, from coordinate 21,024,248 downwards.
GTTGTGTATTTTTTTAAATCATTAAAAAAAAAGATTAATAACATCTAAATTTGGTTAAGATATATGTTATCTTATTTAATTTTTAATAAGATAATTATGTTCGGAGTTACAAAAAATCAGTGAGCACTAAATCAGTGATAAAAAAATACACAATAGATAATTTTAATAGGTTAGTGTATAAACTTCAAAAGTTATGACAACAACTTTTTTCGAATTTCAAATATTTTGTAAAGTGCCAAAGAGAATCTTCAAGCTTTTGGTTATCCCTAAACACTGTGCAATCAATCTCCTAGAAAGTATATATGATAGTATTCGTTGTATTAAGATAAATAAAATTTCAGGTTTATCCAGAGAACCTATACAAATTTAAAATCTATTAGTTTTTCATCTTCTTCTTAAAGGTTTTACTTTACGGCTTACGGCTATTTAATCCCAGATCATAAATTTAAAAAAAGTACCACTGGCAGACTTTCATTTCTTAATTTTTTTTAAAAAAAATTTGTCCCTACACTTTTTTATACCCTTCACTACGCACACGCTCAGAAAGACGGGCTTATTCAGTTTATTCTTCCATTTCTAAGGCTCATAAGGAGACGTGATAGGGCGTCGATTGATCATCGTCAAATTGTGAGTCGATTAATCCCCGCGATTACAGCCGTAATCTAAAAGTAACGGGTCAGGTGATCTTGAGGGCCAGTGGAAAATGGTGTTTCTGGATATCAATTTGTTTGGGAATTTTCGTTGGAGCTCTGCCATAACTGGTCTGGCTATGTGTGCAGTTGCTACATTATGCTAGAACCAAAGGCTGTTGAAGGGGATACTTCTTTGACGCCGTTATGACTAAAAAACTACATTAATATATTTTAATAACGGTCCCCATTGGCAGTTACTGTTGACAGGAAAACGATTCGTGCACCACCCTGTACTAAAGTATTTGTTGGCGAAATTTTAGTCGGGCGGTAGTTGATTGTCTTTTTTGAACTAATGTGGAAATACTAGTCTGATAAGAACTAGTACAAAATTCTGGAACTAGTTCTATTTTAGAAAATTTGTGGTAATACCGGTGTAACATTTAATAGTTCGGAACTATTTTATTTTGTAAGTAGTTCATTTTGGGATTAGTTCACAATTCCATACTTTTGAACTAGTACGTTTTGGAACTAGTTTGATGATTACTTACTGGGCAGTTACAGCTATTTTAATAAATATTGTAATGTGTACAAATCAAGATTAAAAGATTGAAGTTTCGCATAGAACTTTTAAAATTTCAAATACAGGAAAGAATAGATATGCAAACGTCGCGACCGCGCAAACTTATATTTTTTCAGCAACTTCACCGTTGTTCTAAATAACAATTCCCTGGGAATTGTTTTCCTAATACTTGTCCTCCCATTATAAGTAAAATTTTTCACTTCTTCCTTGGTCTAAACGAACTTTAAAAATGAGAAACTATTCTCCAGCAAGAGGGAAGGTAATACCAATGTAAATTTATAGGAGAATTTAAAGATAAATCTTGGGAATAATTACGCCTGCAAATTTTCAGGGACTTGTACCAATAAATGGAAGTGTTTAGTAATTTAAAGTAACAGACTTAGGAAAAGTACTTTTATTGTAACAAAGAGTACATTTATTGTATAAAAAAATCTTGTAAAAATGGACTTCCACTATACTAAAAAAGCATTAATTGTAACGCAAAGTACTTTTGTAGAATCAAAAAGTACTTCTTTTGTACCAAAAAGTATATTTATTGTACAAAAAAGTACTTTTATTGTACCAAAAAGTGCATTAATTGCACCAAAAAGTACATTTCTTGTAAAAAAAGGACTTTCACTATACTGAAAAAGCATTAAATGTACCGCAAAGTACTTTTGTAGAACCAAATAGTACTTTTATTGTACCAAAAAGTACTTTTATTGTACCAAAAAGTATTTGTAATGGCACTTTTATTGTATCGCAAAGAACTTTTGTAGTACCGAAAATAATTTTATTGCTTAGCCAAGTACTTTTATTAGAGTTTCTCTTTTTCCCGGACTTTTCATTTCCCGGGAAACCGGGAAAAATTTTTGCCTTTCCCGGGATCCCGGGAATTCCCGGGAATTTTCGCGCAGTAGAAAAACAAGACAAACTATGTTAATTTTTTTCAATTTAGCAGTATGAGATTATATAGTACAAGCTGCAAGTAAAACAAAAACATTACAAACAAAACCATAACAAACGAAAAACATTCATTTTAATGTGTATGTATATAAAAATATGAGTTAAACAATAAAAGTTAATTTGTCATTTTGAAAATATGTTTTGAAAACAAAAAGAGCGATAATAGTATCACCAGAATTGCTTCTAATTCTATTTACAAATTTCCCTGTTGTTGAAAACATTCTCTCCCTTTCAACTAATGTTGGACTTATTGTCAGAAGAGCATTCGAAAAAATGGTGACATCTTCCGTTGCTTTTCCACTTGCTTCGAAAAATTTTAAATCCTTTTTTATCGAGTAATTAAGTAGTCTATTACATGATGCAACATTGAATTTGTTATGGCATCGGTTAAAATATCCTCAAATGGTCTTTCGGTACTAATGTCACAAATAGGACAGTAAGAACAATAGGACGATAACGTCTTTTTTAAAAAGACGAGTATAAATTTGCTCAGCGTACGCGATCACATTTTGTTTTGAAGCAGTTTCTTATCAAATACTGTTGGATCTTTAAGATACTTCACTAAAGTATAAAGTCGCTTGCCCCTTCTTTCTTCAATTCGCTTCTTTAAAGCTTCTAAAATTTGATCTGTTAAAGGTGTTTCAATTTCCCGGGAATCCCGGACGAATTTCCCGAGAACCGGGAATTAAAAATGACCGGGAATCCCGGGAATTCCCGCCCGGAAAATCCCGGGAGAGAAACTCTAACTTTTATACCTGAATGTACTTTAGTTGTGCCAAAATATATTAATATCTTTAAGCAACAGAGTTAGGGAAAAGCACTTTCATTGCAACAAAAAGAACATTTATTGTATACAAAGTACTTTTATTGCTCCAAAAAGTAAATTTATTGTACAAAAAAGGACTTTCACTATACTAAAAAAAGTATTAATTGTATTCAAAAGTACTTGTATTGAACCAAAAAGTACTTTTATTGTACCAAAAAGTAAATATGTAGCACCAAAAAGTACTTTTATTGTATCAAAAAGTACTTCTAATGTACCAAAAAGTACTTGTAATGTACAAAAAAAAAACTTTTATTGTACCGCAAAGAACTTTTGTAGTACCGAAAATACTAATATTGCTTCGCCAAGTACTTTTATACCTGAAAGTACCTTTGTTGTACCATCAAATATTATTATATTAAAGTAACAGACTAAGGGAAAAGTACTTTGTAACAAAAAGTACATTTATTGTATAAAAAAGTAATTTTTTGCACCAAAAAGTACATTTATTGAACCAAAATTACATTCATTGTATTAAAAAGAACTTTCACTATACTAAAAAAGTATTAATTGCATTAAAAAGTATTTTAATTGTACCAAAAAGTACTTTTATTCTTTCCTGTATTTGAAATTTTAAAAGTTCTATGCGAAACTTCAATCTTTTAATCTTGATTTGTACACATTACAATATTTATTAAAATAGCTGTAACTGCCCAGTAGGTAATCATCAAACTAGTTCCAAAACGTACTAGTTCAAAAGTATGGAATTGTGAACTAATCCCAAAATGAACTACTTACAAAATAAAATAGTTCCGAACTATTAAATGTTACACCGGTATTACCACAAATTTTCTAAAATAGAACTAGTTCCAGAATTTTGTACTAGTTCTTATCAGCCTAGTATTTCCACATTAGTTCAAAAAAGACAATCAACTACCGCCCGACTAAAATTTCTGAACTGGTTTTATTTTAGTAAAAAAGAGATCATTTCTACCCCAACCCTTGGATGACTACGTGTTGAATAAGGCAGTTGCTAGTATAGAATATGAGCTAGTTCACTGACATATGGAGAAAAAGTACTTATCTTGTTCTGAACTTGAATATTTCCCTAAGGGATTGTTACCTCTTTATTGGCAGGCAAACATTTTTTTAACTTTTGTTTATGCGATAGCGTTTAACATTGTTCCGATCTCCCTCAACAGATATATTGTTATACTGCCAGACTGTGCCTTTGTCTAAATTCAACACAACACCGTTCAAACTATTGCGACATTTTCCCAAAAAAAAAAATAGAAATCAATTAATTTTGGTAAACAAATTCTCAAGTTATTTTTTAAAACGTTTTCTATGATATTTTAATGGCACCACAATTTCGTTTTCTTGTTAGCATTTGTTCACAGCTCATATTGGCTGTTAGTCAAATCTCGTGATGCCAATCGGCCAATTTGTTCAAATGAAATCGAAAAAGATAAAAACATAGTACTAGCATTTCTTACAACGGTCAGTGTGTCAAAGATAGTTGCTAAATTGACCTTGTTCTTATCGATCGGACAAATATACAAACTAGAATCTATATATAGATAAAAAAAAACAAAGAAATTTAAATGAAAAATAAAAACTTTTTAAAATTAAAATTTTATATTTGAAAATAGGATAAGGACATAGGAAATACAGTCCTACAATGCTTAGTGTGTCTATGATAGTCCTTGTAGATTTTACATATAGATAAAAAAAAACAAGAAAAGTAAATGAAAAATGCATTCCTTTTAAACATTTTTTAATAACATGATGACTTGTTGTGAAATTAACATACGTTAATTATTGTGAAATTAAATAACTATTTTTTTATTGATTACAATTTGTATCAGTTACTAATTGCATTCATTAGTTTCAAACCAAATGTTGACTCACGTGAATTTGTTTTATAATTGAGTGTTCTCCACTTGAGGAAGTATTTCACAGTGTGAAACTTTATCTTTATTTGCACGAAATTTGTTAACACATTTCGCACTTGTCTGTGCGATAACAGATATCATTGTTTATAGACATAATTCTTTTAAAATGCAACGTAATGGAAACACTACACGCTTTGGGGCTAATTCAAAGTCAACACTCATTGAGAAAAAAAGTGTACGTTTTTGTATTTTTATTAATGAATAATTCTTATAGCCTCAGTTCAATAAACCGAGAATGATAGGCATCGACAAAGTTGTGACTAAAATAAATAGTCAGCATTTTTATGTTTTGAGATAATTGGTATATTGGACGTAATTTTTTTGCAGAAATAATATCTAGTTATAGAATGATTGCGGAAATTATTCTGTTTATAAATGTTGGAAAGTTTAACAATACAAAAAAATAGATTGTGTTTTGAATTATAAGTCGGTTAACGATCATATTAAATCATAACAATTTTTAAATGTTATGGCTTTTCTGGGGGTACACTTATATAGCTGTCATATTACTTTATCTCATTGTACATTTAATTTTTTACTGTAGAAACCATCCCAAATATCTAAAGTACAACCTGGCAAAGTTCCACCTTAATCGGGTGGACGGTATAGGAGCATATACAAAACACACAGGCATATCGAAATGGACATAACTAAATAGCATACAATAGACACGATGTTACTAAGTAGGGACACAATATTATAAAGTTGTCTTATTGCAAATAATGTTTCCTACGTAGAAACTTGCTATGCACTAACAATGTTAACTCTTGTATATACGGCGTATACTTAATATTTACTTTTATTAATTACGTATTAAAAAAAAACGTATAAGTAATATACCTATGTTCGATTTAGAGTTCAAAAAATCTCTTTGCAACCCATTCCATTCAAAATGAGATAAACAGTAATTCAAATTTGCAGTTTTCTAATAAAATTGTTTTAGTAAAAAATCTCATTTGACCACTACTTACATGTACCCGCCCTATACTAGCCTACAGTATGCGCATTTTTGTTAACTGTATATTGCGCCATAATTTTGGAGGGGGGGATGATGATGATACCCGGTTTTTTGCGGTCGTCGCTCTAGCAATACCTTTTGTTTAGTCAATGGTCGAGTAATCGACGCCGCCAATCACTACATTCAATTGTTGCATCACACTTGCGAATAACAAATTGTTGTCATTACATATTACCCTAGAAATACTAAGGTATGAGGCATAGTTAGCACTATACTTACAAACATGTGTGTTCTCCCGCTATGTCTCTGTCTCTCATCCTTCCCATTGCATAGTTCAAGTGGAATTGGAATGTTGGAATTGGAACAGTTGGCGCTCGTGTACTCTGTGAATGAGCTTTACATTTAGATGTGGCTCTTGGGCTCTTTTATCGTTTATTAAATAATCACACTCTCTCAGTGTCAGGGTTGAGATATTTTGTAGTTTGTCACCGCAATGCAAGTATTTAAGATATTTAAGATGAAAGATTAAAAAACAAATTAAATAAAATAAATAAAATAAATAAAAAAAATTAAATAAATAAAATAAATAAAAAAAATTAAATAAATAAAATAAATAAAAATAAATAAAATAAATAAAATAAATAAAATAAATAAAATAAATAAAATAAATAAAATAAATAAAATAAATAAAATAAATAAAATAAATAAAATAAATAAAATAAATAAAATAAATAAAATAAATAAAATAAATAAAATAAATAAAATAAATAAAATAAAAAAAAAAAAATAAATAAAATAAATAAAATAAATAAAATAAATAAAATAAATAAAATAAATAAAATAAATAAAATAAATAAAATAAATAAAATAAATTAAATAAAATAAAATAAAATAAAATAAAATAAAATAAAATAAAATTAAATAAAATAAAATAAAATAAAATAAAATAAAATAAAATAAAATAAAATAAAATAAATGAAATGAAATAAATAAAATAAATAAAATAAATAAAATAAATAAAATAAATAAAATAAATAAAATAAATAAAATAAATAAAATAAATAAAATAAATAAAATAAATAAAATAAATAAAATAAATAAAATAAATAAAATAAATAAAATAAATAAAATAAATAAAATAAATAAAATAAATAAAATAAATAAAATAAATAAAATAAATAAAATAAATAAAATTAATAAAATAAATAAACAAATAAATAACTTACTTACTTTACTTAGCTGGTACTTCTATGCAATCCCAGTGGATTATATACCGCACGTAGAAAAATGTTATAAGCGCCTCGATCTTCTGCGCTTCTTCTCCAGTTAGTCACACCGAGTTCTGTAAGGTTCTCAGTAACCTGGTCTTTCCAACGGAGTTTAGGTCGCCCTCTTCTGCGCCGTCCATCGAGTTCATTGTCGAAGACTTTTCGAGATGGAGCATTTTCGTCCATGCGTACAACATGACCTAGCCAACGCAACCGTTGCACCTTAATGCGTTTGACCACGTCAATGTCAGTGTACAGCTCGTACAGCTCATGATTCATACGACGCCGATACTCTCCGTTAACGATGATGGGCCCATATATTTTACGGAGTATTTTTCTCTCGAATATCCCCAGAACCGATTCATCCGCTTGTGTCATAACCCAGGATTCTGACCCATATATTAAGACAGGTAGAACCAGTATCTGGTATAGCTGGAGTTTTGTTTGTCGAGAGAGGGCTCTGTCATTGAATCGCTTGCTTAGTCCGTAGTAGCATTTATTTGCAAGCAGGATTCTTCTCCGGATTTCTAGGCTGACATTATTTGCTTTGTTAATGGCGGAGCCAAGGTAGACAAAATTATCTACCACCTCGAAATTATAGTTGTCAACGTTCACGCAGTTTCCCAAACGAGTAGATTCTTTGTTCGTTGAAACTAATAACTTCGTTTTGTCCTCGTTCACCGTTAGGCCCATTTTCGCTGATTCCTTCTGAATACTTGAGAAGGCTGCAGTCACATCCCGCAGTTTTCGACCGATGATGTCTACGTCATCAGCGTACGCGAGTAGCATGTGGCTTTTCTATCTGGATATCTATATCTAGAGGACTTAAATACAGCTTGGCCACGCCCCCACCGCCAACTGGTCGAAAATTATAATTTCGTCATCGAATTACAACCTGATGTGCCGAGTACTATCTGTGTTCTAAATTGTATCTGTGTAGCTCCTTTTACAACAGTTTTGACGTGATCACTCCACCCACTGGATCAAAAGCTTCAAAATTTCAATTTGGTCCACAAAAAAATAGTTATATGCCAAATATGCATAACTTTTCCTTTAAGACTACTAACTTTTTCAACAGTCTTATAACATACAATTTATTTTTGCTAGAACACACTGTTTGGCTTCAATACCAATATAATTTTAGCGTCAACTGTTAAATTTCATAGGTTAACTTGTAATTTAATCAAAATAACAATAATATCAGCGTATACAATATTGTAAAAATAATCGCTTTGAAGTATAAACTGCTTCCACAATTTTTATTTTTTTTTTTATTAATTTTTTCTTTATTTTAATTTAATTTAATTGATTTAACAGCTATTAACTGTCCATCATATTTTTGTAATTTCCTAATTTTGAATCCCAATTTTTTGCAATTTTAACCAAATGAACACAATTTTCCCCAACCCTGTTACACAACTGTAGCGCTCTCTCTCTCCCATGCTCTCTGAGCTCAAAGTTAACACGTGTGTGTGTGTGTGTCGACTAACATCTCCAACATTAGACGAGAATGCGTAAAAGCGTCGTTGTTTTCAGTGTACAATTCACAAGTTGTAGGTGAAGACGCTGCTGCTGTCTTTTATACAGATACTTAACACCCATGTAAAAAATAAACAACATAGAAAACTGTGCAAAATAAAAATATAGTTAAAACAACATTATTTAATAATTCCCATATTAGATATATCTAAAATGTACGTATGAGCTCTATGTTATTCACTTATAATTAAGGTGGGGACAGTGAAAACTATAAATAAACCTGTGTTTATTTATAATTACAAACGAAATTAATCATTCCAACCATAGCTAAAACCGTGATTGAAAATTTGTTGTATCTACAAAGAAGTGAATAAAAATGCCTCATGATGACTCAATTCTAATTCTATAAAAGCCATAATAATAACACATACGATATCGTTTGTGGAATTTAAACCTGATGGATGTATGAGAAATCCATTCAGTGAGTGTTTGTTTAGTGTTATTTTATTTTGTTACATATAAAATTTGCCATATTCTTTCGAAAAAGAAAAAAAATATGTGGAACGTAACAATCTAATATATAGTTGTTAGTTTTTTAATAATGTGTCAAAAAAAATTTGGCGTAAGCTGAAAGTGAGCGGGAGGAGGCCATGCCCATATGAATTTATAAGTATCGCTGTCGTTTAGTTCTCGGTTGGACAGGCAACAAACAACGGAACTGTCTGTGATGTTCATGACATTGAATTAATGTTGAATATTTGAAACGATTCTTTCACATTACAACATTTATTCAGCGCTGTTAATCCACCCCTTCGTTTCGCTCAACAAATAGGAAATTTTGCCAAAGAAATTGTGTTGAAACCGGCAAAGTGCTTGCAGCAGTGACGGGGTGTGGGTGTGGGTGGTTTGGAAGCAATTAAGGAGAAGCATTACAAAGAGTGACAAATAATAATAGAAACAGCACAAAGGGTGGCTACCAAAAGTAGGTGAAAAAAATCTGTTCAACATTAAAATAATATAACAAAACTTAAAAAAATATATATTTGACATTTGAAGGATATAGGAGTACATCTAAAGCTTTTATAATTAGGATAAAGATCAAGGATTTTAGTATTCTATTCATTTGTGGGATATTCGAAACATTCATAATTTTAAATATTTTTTTTTAAAGAAAATATATTAATTTCCTTGAGCCAAGCGACAAATATTTCACAGACTGGTAACGAATTATTTTTTTATTAATAATTTAAATAAAAAAAAAATACATTTAATCTTAAATGATATTTTTATAAAACCGTGTAAAAAAATGTGGATTTTTTTTTAATCTAAATAGATTACTAATATAACCATTAGATTGATAAGTTCAGAACCGACCTAATTTTTTACATTAAGACAATAAAAATACATTGGTACAATAATAAATAATATTTTTTGGTACAAATAAGTTCTTTTTGGTACTTAAAATATACTTGTTGGTACAAATAATTGTACTTCCAGGTACAATAAAATACATTTTGATGCCATAAATTCTACTTTTTGGTACCATAATGTACTTTTTGGTACAACAAGAGTACTTTTTGCTACAATAAAAGTACCTTTTGGTACAATATACCTACCTTTTGGTACAGTATTAGTAATTTTTGGTACAATACATTTATTTTCTGTTGCAATAAAATTACTTTTTGATACAATAAATGTACTTTTTGGTACAATAAAAGAACTTTTGGTACAATAAATTGTACTTTTTGGTACAATAAATGTAGTTTCTGGCAAAATATATATACTTTTTGGTATAATAGTAGATATTCCTGGTACTTTGAAAGTACTGTTTAGTACAATAAGAGTACTTTCTGGTATAATAAATTGTACGTTTTGGTATAATATAAGTACATTTTGGCACTATAAAAATACTTTTTGGTACACTAAAAGTGCCTTTCGGTACAATAAAAGTACTTGTTGGTACAATAATTTGTACTTTATGGTACATTAAAAGTACTTTTTGACGCAATAAATTCTATTTTTGGTACCATAATAAATTTTTTTGTGCAATATAAGTACCTTTTGGTACAATATAAGTACTTTTTGGTACAATACATTTATTTTCTGTTGCAATAAAAGCACTTTTTGATACAATAAATGTACTTTTTGGTATAATTATAGAACTTTTGGTACAATAAATTGTACTTTTTGGTACAATAAATGTACTTTTTGGCGCAATAAATGTAGTTTAGTACAATTACTTTCTGGCATAATAAATTGTACGTTTTGGTATAATATAAGTACATTTTGGCACTATAAAAATACTTTTTGGTACACTAAAAGTGCCTTACGGTACAATAAAAGTACTTCTTGGTACAATAAATTGCACTTTCTGGTATAAAGTACTTTTGTTGCAATAAATTCTACTTTTTGGTACCAAAATATAATATTTGGCACAACATAAGTACTTTTTGCTACAATATAAGTGTCTTTTGGTACAATATCAGTACCTTTTGGTACATTATTAGTACCTTTTGCCACAATATAAGTACTTTTTGGTGCAATATAAGTACTTTTTGGTACAATACATTTATTTTCTGTTGCAATAAAATCACTTTTTGATACAATAAATGTACTTTTTGGTACTGTTATAGAACTTTTGGTACAATAAGTTGTTTTTTGGTACTATAATGTACTTTTTGGTGCAATAAAAGTACTTTTTTGGCACAATAGAAGATATTACTTATACTTTATATGTTTGGTACAATATAAGTACCTTTTGGTACAATATAAGTACTGTTTAGTACAATAAGAGTACTTTTTGGTATAATAAATTGTACGTTTTGTTACAATATAAGTACATTTTGGCACTATAAATGTACTTTTTGGTACAATAAATTGTGGTGAAATAAATGTACTTTTTGGTACTGGGAAAGTACTGTTTAATGTAATAAGAGTTTTTTGAACATTAAATTGTACTTTCTGTTTAAAGTACTTTTTGATACAGTAAAAGTACTATCGGGAAAATAAAATTACTTTCTGGTACAATAAAAGTTCTTTTTGGCACAATTAAAGTACTTTTTGCCACAATAAATGCAACTTTTGGTACAATAAAAGTACGTTTGGCACAATAAAGTACTTATTAGTACAATAAAATTAAATTTTGATACTATAAAAGTACTTATTGGAACCATAAAAGTACATTTACTATAAAAGTACATTTTGGTACATTAAAGTTCTTTTTGGTACAATAAATGTTCTTTTTGGTAAAATAAAAGCTCATTTTGGTATAACAAATGTCATTTTTGGTACAATAAAGGTACTCTTTGGCACAATAAAATTACTTCCTGCTACTGTAAAAGTGGTTTTTGGAGCAACAAAAGTACTTTTTGGCAAAACAAAATATGCTTCCAGGCACAATAAAAGTACCAATAAAAGTACATTTTAGTACAATAAGTCATTTCTGGTACATTGCGGGTACTTTTTGGTACAATAAATTGTACGTTTTGATCAAATAAAATCATTATTTCGTACAATAAATGTACTTGTGGATACAATACATTGTTGTTTTAGTATATGCTAATTTTTGGTACGAAAAAAAGTACTTTTTGATACAATATAAGGACTTTTTGGTACGATAAAATAAATTTTCTGTACAATAAAGGCATTTTCTGGTACAAAAAAAAGTACTTTGCGTACAATATGAGTATTTTTGATAAAATAAAATCGATATTTCGTACAATAAATGTACTTGTGGGTACAATAAATTCGTGTTTTAGTAAATGGTACTTTTAGGTACGAAAAAAATACTTTTTGATACAAAAATAGTCCTTTTTGGTGAAACAAAAGTAATTTTCTGTACAATAAAAGGACACAATCGACCAAAAGGTTATCAAAATCGTAATCTACGATGAATTCTAAGAAAATTTGCCGAAGAAACTATGGGTCTAAAATCAAAATCGTGCCGCCGGTTTTTAAAACCGTATTAAGAAAAAATCCACAACAACCCCCGCAACTGCCACGGAATCGTGGCAAATGTGTGACCAACCCCCAGTCATTTATCCCTCCTAATATTTTTCTCAAACCTACCTACCCTCCATCTACAACCCCTAGGGGGGCTTCCATACAAAAATAAAATTTGTTCCTTACTGCCCTAAAGGGGAGAAGGTATGTTTGAAAAAAAGGTTTGATGGGAAAAATTACTGGGGGTCGGTCATACATTTAAACCTCTAGGGACGATTTCGGGGCAGTTGCGGGGCTTTTTATGAATTTTTCCCAAATACGAAGAGATTCTCTTAAAAACCAAGCTCGATTTTGACTTGAGACCAATGGTTTCTTCGGCAAATTTTTTTAGAATTCATTTTGATAATCGCTAGGTGCATTTTTTTTAGTCCCTAAAAATTGACCCACTCTAATGTACAAGTCTAAGATCATGAGCTGAGGTGTCAGTACGTTAACACCTATTAGGGGTAAAAAAAGAGAATTGTTGAAAAAGTTGTGGGAATTATTCAAATACTTACCGGGTTCCACACCGAGACTATAACAAAAAGGAAATTTTTTTTAACACGTAGATATGTGTTTATAAAACTGCCTACTTGTTCTTTGGCAAAGTTTTATCGTCTTGTTAATAAAATTATTTTTTTTTTTAAATTGATATATCTCTCTTGGAATTAAATGTAATGTGTTTAAGTGCTGCGCGATCTTTTTTTTACATTATTTTTAATAACTCAAGAATCCATAACTAATTTAAGTTTCTTCTTTATTCCCCTTTCATGTGTCACAGTATAAAAAATGGCATCGAGGCTTTACCAAGTTGGTGTTACCACTGTAAGTGCTGCAATTGGTTCGGTTTTGGCAACATGGACCTTTGATCGCTGGAGTTCACCGCACACGGTAAGACTTGATGACATTTATCCATCCCATATGCTTATTCCTTGTGTGGTGTGTGTTGCCATTCTCTAGGTTAATGCGGAAATGAAGAGACCACCGAAACGTAAACGTACCTTAGTTTCTAGAGCCGAACAAATGAAGTCGCTGGAAAGTGGCGAAGAATTCGATGTACTTATTATTGGTGGTGGTGCCACTGGAGCCGGTTGTGCCTTGGATGCTGTCACTAGAGGCTTAAAGACAGCTTTAGTGGAATCTGATGACTTTGCCAGTGGCACCTCATCCCGCTCCACGAAATTAATTCACGGTGGTGTGCGCTATTTACAAAAGGCTATTCTAGGCGTAAGTCCATAGCGCTATGCAAAATGTGATTTTATATCCAGATGGAATAGATATTGATGGCTTAATTTGTGATTGTGTGTATTTCTATTGCTTATTGTAGTTAGATTTTGAGCAATATCGTATGGTTAAGGAGGCCTTACAAGAGAGAGCCTCCATGCTTGAATCGGCTCCTCATTTAGCTCATCCATTGCCTATTATGCTGCCAGTATATCAGTAATGTCTTGTCGTTGTATTCAACATGTGGTTGTGTATTAATATGGATTTCTTTGGTGTTCTATTGCTGTGTAGGTGGTGGCAAGTACCCTACTACTGGGTGGGCATTAAGTGCTACGATCTTGTGGCTGGCGATCGTAATGTGAAGAGTTCTTATTTGCTGACCAAGCAAGATGCCCTCGAGCTGTTTCCCATGTTGAAAAAGGACAAATTATGCGGTGCCATTGTCTACTACGACGGTAAGCACAAGGGGGTGAGGGTTTAGTTAATGGTGTAAAAATTAGTTAGTATTCTTTTAACACCTTCACAGGTCAACAGGATGATGCTCGCATGTGCTTGGCCGTAGCATTGACAGCTGCTCGTCATGGTGCTACTGTGTGTAATCATGTCGAAGTTAAGGAGCTCCTCAAAAAAGACGATCTTTCTGGCAAGCGTTTGTTGTGCGGCGCCAAGGTCAAGGATCACATATCAGGCAAAGAATTCACCGTCAAAGCCAAGTGTATCATCAATGCCACCGGTCCGTTTACCGACTCTATACGTCAAATGGATGATCCCACCGTAAAGACCATTTGCTGCCCCAGTTCAGGCGTTCATATTGTACTGCCCGGCTACTACAGCCCCGATCAAATGGGTCTCTTGGATCCCTCAACATCCGATGGCCGTGTCATTTTCTTCTTGCCCTGGCAAAGGCAAACAATTGCTGGTACCACAGATTTGCCCTGTGAGATAACCCATAGCCCCAGACCCACTGAAGACGAAATTCAATTCATTTTGCATGAAATTAAAAATTACCTCAATGCTGACGTTGAGGTAAGACGTGGTGATGTTTTGTCCGCATGGAGTGGTATCCGTCCCTTGGTATCGGATCCCAACAAGGACGATACTCAATCGTTGGCCCGCAATCACATTGTGCATGTGAGTCCATCAAATCTGGTTACAATTGCTGGTGGCAAATGGACAACATACAGAGCCATGGCTGAGCATACAATTGATGCGGCTATCAAAGGTATATTAATGAAAAAAAAATTAGTTTGGTGGCCTATTTATTTAAACTTCCCTTTTTTAGCATGCAACTTGAAACCCGAACGTGCTGAGGCTGTCACCTCATTGTTGAAGATCGAAGGTGGTCAAGGCTGGACACCCACCATGTATATTCGTTTGGTGCAAGATTTTGGTTTGGAATGTGAAGTTGCTCAACATTTGGCCAAATCATACGGTGATCGTGCCTTTGCCGTGGCCAAAATGGCCTCCCTTACGGGCAAGCGTTGGCCCATCATTGGCAATCGTATCCATCCTGATTTCCCCTACATTGATGCCGAAATTCGTTACGGTATTAGGGAATATGCCTGCAATGCCGTCGACATGATTGCACGTCGCTTGCGTTTGTCTTTCCTCAATGTACAAGCTGCCCAGGAAGCTTTACCCATTGTGGTTGACATTATGGGTGAAGAGTTGAAATGGTCTAAGGATGAAAAGGAGGTACGTTACACTGAACGTTATATATGTATAATAGAGAATGGTAGAGAACAATATCCCGGGAGATTTTATGTAGAATTGGGTGAACAAGGAATAGGGAAAAAATTCCCAGAGAATTGTTATTCGACATCAGAGTCATAATATTTTGTGTTACTCTTTGCGTTACAGAGACAAATCAAACTCGCAGGTGAATTTTTGGCCAATGAAATGGGACTTATGGTTAATCGTGCGTCCAAGGAAAGAATACCCATCAAATTGTCCAAGGATGAAATTCAAACATACATCAAACGCTTCCAACTTATCGATAAGGATAAGAAGGGCTATGTATCCATTAATGATATTCACAGAGCGCTTAAGGTAAATGGTTATTTTACAAAAAAACAAACCGTGTTTGCTTTTATTTATGTAATGTTATTTATCGCAATCTTTTACAGAGCTACGGTGACGGTGATGTTTCCGGCGAACAATTGCACGAAATCTTAAGAGAAATCGATACAAACATGAATGGTCAAGTGGAACTCGATGAATATCTCCAGGTAAGATCGCCATTCGTTGGGAAGTAAATTTCAAACTTTCACTTATATAACGAATTGTTATTTTTTAGATGATGTCCGCCATTAAAACCGGTGATGTGGCCTATTCTCGTTTTGCTCGCATGGCTGAAATGGAAGAGCAAAAACATGAGGCCCAAGCGCTCAAACAAAAGATTAGTGTTGATCGTTCCGGCGGTGGTTTGTAAACTGCCTTGTGGCCATTTACGGAAGGCTTCACTTTCATTTAGAACAACAACAATTCAACTGCAATTGCGATTTCGTATTCGAAGTCAATTCTTTTTAGATCTGCACAAGTTTTAAATGAAAACGAATTTCAACACATAAATTTTTTCCTAGGATTAGTAAGATAGTTAATTTATTTTCCAAGAAAAGAAAAAATCAAAATCTATTATTATGTAGTTAGACGCGAAACAAACAAAAACAAATTTACTTAAATCGCATCAGACATCAGCCCACAATGTTTTCTTCAATATATCTCTAACTCTAACTTCCTATTTTCGGTTTCAATATTTAAATTATTTTTTTTTTAATTTTAAGTTGTCATTATGCTGTTCAAAGTTACACGATTTCTCAAGTGAAATTACGAAAACACCTTAGATATTAAGATTTATTAAAGAATAAATTAAATGAAAAACGAATAATTGTAATGAACAAATAACAAAATAAATAATAAAACTGCAAATAAACGGTAAAAAAAAACTATAGACTTCAGTTGTTGAACCTTATTTATAAGGGGAATGTAAATGATTTCAAATGATGATGTAAATGATGAATCTTTTTGTAGTTTTGGTACAATAATTGAACTTTTGGGTACAATAAAAGTACTTTTTGGTACATTGTAAGTACTTTTTGTCACAATAAAAGTATGGATTGCTACAATACAAAATTCTTGGGACAACAGAAGTACTTTTTAGTACAATAAAGTTACTTTTTAGTAACAATAAAAGTACTTCTTAGTAACAATAAAAGTAGTTCAAGTCACAACAAAAGTACTTTTTGGTAAAATAAAAGTAATTTTTGGTACAACAAGTTTTGTTTGGTACATTGAATGCACTGTTTGGTACAACAAAAGTACTTTTCGATACAAATAAGTACTTCTTTGTACAATAAATGTAATTTTTGGTACCATAAAACTAATATTTGGTGCAATAAAAGTACTTTTTAATAAAATAAGTACTTTTTGGTGCAAATAAAGCACTTTTTGGTACAATAAAATTACCTTTTGGTGCAATTAAAGTACTTCGGTATAATAAACATAGTTTTCGGTACAATAAATGTTCTTTCGATACAAAAAATGCACTTTTTGATACAACAAAAGTATTAACTGGTACAATAAAAATACTTTTTGGTACAATTATGCCATAAAAATAAAAGTGCTTGGTACAATAAATTTACTTTTTGGTACAATTAATATACTTTTTTGTACAATAAAAGTACTTTTTGGTGCATGGAAATTACTTAATGGTACATGGAAAGTACATTTTTGTACAATGAATGTACTTTTTGGTCCAACAAAAGTACTTTTTGATACAAATAATTACTTTTTAATATAATAATTCAGCATGGCGAACGTGACATTCGTACGCCTTTAATGTGAAAATTATTAACGAAATCTTTGAATTTGTTAAACTTGTTTATATTTTCTGATAGCATTTTAGTCCGCTTATTGCAAAATTCGACTTTTGTAAATTTGTTGTTTTCAAATTATTAGGAAAAAACATGCGATGGCGAACGTGACAAAATATATAGGTTTTTTTAAATGCATGTAGATAAATTCTAAATTCAGCGTATTGGAACATTTTTTTTTTAACTACAATTTTTTAAATTGCAATAGAGGAATGTGGCTTTCTATTGGTAGGTGTCATGTTGTAAAATAGACACCGGTTTTATTCCAAGAACTTTTTTTATGATTTCGCTCATTTATCACGTCACAGTTTTAACTATGACTATATTTATATACAAATATGGGCAATTCCGTGATTTTATTTTATTTGCGAAATTAGGGAATATTATAAAGTTTAAAAACAAAAAAATTGTTGATCACGAGTGTTACATTAGAACGTCAATAAAAAAAAAAAAATTTTAATTTTTTCATATTATTGAAGTTATTTACTGTTATAACAAATATTTTATGATAAGAGTGCACGTGTATAATCAGTAAATATGTTATTAAAAATTCAAAGTGGTGACCAGATCGTTAATGAAATTTTGTAGTCCGTTTAATCATAAGAAATAACAGGCAAAAGTGCAGAAAATGGGGCGGGAGCTCAAAAAAAATACGCCCTAAAATACGAAAATCAAGGTCAAAGTTGGCGCTAAGGCTCTTGGGACCCGGGGGGGACCCCTTTTCCCCTTATTATTTTTTAATTTTTTCTCAATTTTCTTTTTATAATTTTTTCCCAATGACCTTTTTGGGCTCCTTATATTGTTTAAAAAATGGCGCGATTTTAATTTTTAAAATATTCTTTCATATTTTATTTTTCTAAAATTTTTCAAATTATTTCCATAAATTTTTTCCATGATTTTTTCAAATTTTTTTTAATTATATTTTTTTTTGGTGTATCCCGAAAATTTAAATGGCTCTAACCCGGTCCAGAAAACTCGTAGGAACTTGGGGGGTCATTATAGAACCTAAGGGTACCCCTTTTTTGACCCCCCGGGTCCCATGGGACTGAGCGCAAACTTTGACCTACCATTCCGATGTTTGGGGACCAGACGAAGAGAATGACATATTTTTTTTAATTGGGCTTCCGCCCCATATTCTGCACTTCAGCCAAATAAGATAAGCTTTGGACATTTTAATTTAATAAATTTTAAGTATTTGTCTTTACTAACACAAGTCAGAAACAACTTTTTCCAACTTTTTGTTTTCGATCGCGGTGGACCTTTCTGTGGAAATACCCATATATTTTATATTTTTTAACATTTTCATTATTTTTTAAATATTTTATAAATTATCTTTGGTAATTGTTCGGCTTCCAGGTGTATTTATTGAAAGATTTTAGATATTTTTTTAAATTTTTCGATTTTTAATTCCGATATTTCGACTAAAATCTTTAGTCATCTTCTGTAAAATCTGATTACATGCCTAATATTTGTATTTTATTTTTACAAAAAGTTAGCACAACACTTTGACTTTTATTTGTATATTCTAACTGGTTTAAAAATTTTTCCTATTTTTATTTTCAAATATTTCTTTGACACGAAAATAAATGTGTGTCGAACCTGTCCCTACATTATCAGACATGTCTTTCCAGATTTATGAAAATCAAAATCGTTTTGATTTTTTACAGACAAGTCTGCGCAGACCGAATACATCGCCCTAGACTGGGGGAAAAGTCTGGGCAGACATTGTATCTCACAGACTTGTCTGCCAGTGTAAAGTAGGCTTAAAACAAATTTCTTACATTGAAAATATAAAAACTACTGTCTTAAATAAGTTTCAGATAACAACTGTCTTTATCGTCCAAATTTATTAGTGATATGACGGTACATTTTTGTCCCTGTCGCTCTTGTAATTAAGTCTTTTCTCAATTAGAACATTTATTATATGTAACATTTCTAGGGAGTATCTTTGTGAGTAGTTTCTCTCCGCCGCTAGAATCTCTATGTAGTCAAAATTTGGTTTGTGTCTAGTCTAGTTTTAAGTTTTGTTCCTATCGTCCCGACATATACCTTTTGGCATATGTCGGACGCGTCTCCATTGCACTTTATTCTATAAACAAGATTGGACTAGTCTTCAGTGTGTTAAATGTTCTTTGTGACAATTCTATTTTTGTTTTATCGTAAATATTTGACGATTTAAGTCTGTGTGAAAAACCGGGGATGTTAGTGACAGTCATATAACCTTTGGTTCTTGTGTTAAGTTTGTTATAGTGTTTGTTCTTCTGTTCGCCCTTTTAATTAATTCTGTGATAGTTCTGTGTGGAATTTATGTCTCGACTCGAAGTACGTCTCGACTCTAGTTCTTCTAGGGAGCTTAGAGTAGAAGTTTATTAGCCTTCCTGATGCAGTCTCCTTTTGATACCAGTTAATTTTTAATTCATTATTATGTCTTATGATTACCGCATCTAAATAAGGTAATCTATTATTTTACTCTTTCTCCATCGTAAATTGTATTTGTTTGTGGAATTGGTTTGATATTTTCAATGTATCGTCTATATCGATTTTCTTTATGATATAAAATATATCATCAACATACTTTGTCAAGGTTTTTGGTTTTTTGTCATTACATTTAGTGAAGCATCTAGAAATTCTTCCATTACTATGTCTGCAATGACCGGGGAGGCTGAAGAGCCCATTGGCATTCCTTTACGCTGTTCATAAATTTTGTCCTCGTAATTAAGATAACGCGAATCTCTTATATAAAATATTAGAATTTCCATAAAAAGTTCTTTGTCGTTATTAGTGTGTTGTTTTATTTCGTTCCATCTATTTCCGATTATGGTACGCTGGGAATAGACCGCGAGCCAGGGACAAATTTCGTCAATCATTTTCTCCCGGACGAAAACTTGTTAAATGCTTATTGAAGTTGTATAATGAAGATTAGTGACAGTCAGCTGGCACTTCCTTGGTGGGTTGAACAGTGGGACCTCGTCAAACATGTAAAAAAAAATAAAAAATTCAGTCATTTTCTCCCGGCTGAATCTTTGTCAGATGATAGTTTATACGTTATTTATAAATAAAAATAAAAGTCAGCTGGTCTACGTTGGTGGAATGATCGTCAGCTGGTGACCTAAAGGGTCTACTGTAGCACAATGAAAATGTTGGAAAAATCACGGTAATAATGCCACAACTGTTAAGATATTGTTCTGATCATTTTAAAATGTTCTAGATATTTGTAGAGGAGGAGTCAGGCTTTCAGAATTTTGCATTCAGAGGCACCCTGTGTCGCCTCAGTTTAAAATACAGGGTGTCAAAGTTGACCACTTAGGTGCTGATGAAACTTTTAAACCCTGATACTTTTACAATTATAGGCCGATTACAAAGATGTTTAACTTTTAAGTATCTTCTATGTAGGGCAAACAAAAACCACGTTTTGTGTTGCTGAATATCTGTTACCGTTATTAAGATATTAATTATCAAATTTCAAAATTGTTAATTTTTCATCAACTTTCTTCAGTGTTTTATTAATAACTCTGCCATTTGAGAGAAAATAATATATCTGAAACCACCACTCAATTGGGTGCACTTTCATCAAAAATACACTTCAAACACTTTAACAGTAGCACCTCGTCAAGCGCGTAGATATTAATTATATTCTTTAAATTTTTTTCTTAAAAATGAATAAATGCGGAAGTACTGTGATAAGTGAGAGTGAACTGAATCAATATCAAACGATAGCATTTGACCTCAGTAACATAACCTTAAACTCAGATTTGCTCCACTACGTCACAATTTTTTGACAGTGGTATTAACTTTGATGATTTTGGTCAAAAGTTGAATATGAAAAATCTTGTGACAAAGTACATTTGGGATAGTTCATATCTTCGAAGACCTATATTAAAATTGTCATGGGAATATTTCCTCGGAACATTGTAACCCTATAGCTCCCACCCTATGGAACATCCCTCAAAAGTTGTCTTTTAAGCTGTTTTTCAAAATTGGGCCTAAAATGTCCTATACGGAAGGGAGCTAGAGGGTTAATTTGTTCCGAGAAAATATTCCTCGGAAAATTATCATATAGGTCTCCGAAGACTTGAATTATCCCAAATGTATTTTAACATATGACTTTTCATATTTATTGTTTCTACTTTTGACCACAAATTTTAAATGTCAAACCACTATAAATGCAGTGGAGCAAAATGGAGTTTAAGGTTTTGTTACTGAGGTCAAATGCTATCGTTTGTGTTATAAATGAACTAATTTACTTCTCACAATATTTCTTCATTTATTAATTTTGAAAATTTTAATTTTAAGGTTTTTATTAATATTAACGTGTTTGACGAGGTGCTACTGTTCAAGTGTTTGAAGTGTATTTTTTATGAAAGTGTACCCAATTGAGTGGTGGTTTCAGATATATTATTTTCTCTCAAATGGCAGAGTTATTAATAAAACACTGAAAAAAGTCGATGAGAAATTTGAAATTTGATAGATAATATCTTAATAACGGTAAAAGATATTCGGCAATACTAAACGTGTTTTTTGTTTCCCTTACATAGAAGATTCTTAAAAGTTAAACATCTTTGTAATCGGCCCATAATTCTGAAAGTATCTGGCTTTGAATGTTTCATTAGCACCAATGTGGTCAACTTTGACACCCTGTATTGCAAACTGTGGCGACACAGGGTGCCTCCGAATGAAAAATTCTAAAAGCCTGACTCCTCCTCTACAAATGTCTAGAACATTTCAAAATGATCAAAACAATATATTAACAGTTGTGACATTATTACCGTGATTTTTCCAACATTTTCTTTGTGCTACAGTAGACCCTTTAGGTCACCAGCTGACGATCAGACCACCAACGTAGACCAGCTGACTTTTATTTTTATTTAATAATAACGTATAAACTATCATCTGACAAAGTTTCAGCCGGGAGAAAATGACTGAATTTTTTATTTTTCTTTACATGTTTGACGAGGTCCCACTGTTCAACCCACCAAGGAAGTGCCAGCTGACTGTCACTAATCTTCATTATACAACTTCAATAAGCATTTAACGAGTTTTCGTCCGGGAGGCGATTGGTCATGAAAATCTGTTCCTGGCTCGCGGACTAGAAATAGGAAATATCGAATTACGTTTTGATTTTTTTTCACTCATTGAACTTTCAAAACTAAATTTGAGGAAAAAAAACTCTATTAGTATGATATTTACATTGGTAAAGAACACAACTCCAACAATTGCAATGCTCCAAATGTGATTGAATATCCTGTCCCATATTTCTCTCATTCATTTCTGACAAAATTATTTTGCATTATCATCAAAATTTAAAACTGTAGATATGTAATCGCGTTTGGCCTTGATGCCGATGTATCAAATTGTACTTCATTCATATATTTATTTTATGTATACATTTGATTACACAATTTATTTGTATATGTTCATGAGCGCCGCAGGTTGGACCGCTCAGCATATACAAAACACGCATATATACACACATACATTCATGCGTTAGCGGTCCACCTGCAGTTTTGTCGTTCATGCTTTGTTGTTGTTTTCGTCTTCTTAAGATGTCAACGAAGAGTTAACAAACAGCAAAGCATAAACGACACTAATCAGTATTCTTTTAACCGCGATATTAGCAAGTGCGTTCCCCCCCCCACAAAGTGATCTAAGTAAAACATAATAACAAAAAAGACAAAACCAAGTGAAACAAACAAAGAGGTTAAAACTTAGAATCAAAATTGTGATAGTTAAAAATACACAAAACATACATGGAATTACACATAACATTAACATTGTAACACATTAAAAGTTATTAAATAACATTTAAACTTAAATCTAATTAAAAACAATTGTACACTAGTTTAAAAACTCTAAAAACCAACACACAAAACATTGAATTAAAATAAGAACATTGAAGTTGAACAAAAATAATACATTGAATTAAAATAAAACAGTTAAAGTGAACATTTATTGAACTAAACAAAAACAACATTGTTATTATTGAACAAAAAGGCAAAGCCCTCCAACAAACATTATGGTCCATCGAACCGAATGGTGATATACAAAAAGTGGAAAACAAAGACAGACAAACAACAACAAGAACATATTTGTGAAAAAGAAGAAGCCGCAAAATTATACAGTGGGTACCGGCCGTGGCATAGTGGTTAGAACACGCGACTACCATGTGGGAGATCGCAGGTTCAAACCTGGCTCCAGTCATCTTAAAAGAAAAAAATAAATAAAATTTTCTTTCATTGTCGGCTCCCCTCGAATGTTGTTTGACAGCAACTTCGCAGTATTAAGCGTCGATTCAATCGTCGTGTCTAGTAAGAGCTTCTCAAAAAAAAAAAACAGTGACGTTCGCATTCGTCGATAAATAAGTAGGTGCCGTTAGTTGTGAATCTAAAAATAGATAGCGTGTTAATTCACAACAACGCGAGAAGCTATCCCATACCTCATTCATGGGGTGCAAAGGGAAATTAAGTTTAGGGTGCCAAAAGTGAACTACCGAACAAAGTGAAAAAACTCTAAATAAATAAAATTTGTGCTACCTGCTTAACACTAACATTTTAACAAATACAATTGGAACTCTTAATAAAATGAAATTGTGCTAACTACATAAAAATAAAACTTTGCTTAACTAAACTAGAACACTTGAAAATTGTGCTACCTACCTAAAACTAAAATTAGAGCTACATATAAATCTAAATTATGCTAAACTAACCCAGAACACTTATAAATTAAAAATTTTGCTACTTACCTAAAATAAATTTTCTTGCTAAATTAACCTAAAACTCTTAATAAATAAAATTTGCGATACGAAACGAAATCTTGCTACACTAACGTAGATATCTGAAAAAAGGGGAAATTGCACTAACTACATAAAATTTTAAAAGAAAATTTACTAGCTTAACCTAAACGTCAAAAAATTCGAAATTTCTAATTGCACAAAATAATAAAATTTTTAAATAACTAACCTACAAAACTAATATTTTTAAATGGAAAAATTAACCTAAAAATTTTAAAAACATTGGTTTACAAAAAACAAACAAAAAGCACAAATCGAAACTTTTGGAAAAACAACCCACATCACACAAAACGGGACAATTTCAAAAAAAAAAAAGAACATTTACATAAAGCGAAAAACAACAAGATTTTTGTGCCTAGCAACAGAGGAGACGATTAGACGACACCACAGCATTAGCGCCAGACCCGAAGACAACGGCTATCACAACAAAACAACGCAGCAGAGACAACAGTAACGGGAAACACCAGATCCAACAAACAAGAGCCACAAACACACACAGGTACACATCGCGACACAAAAGGGGATAAAGCAGTAAGTACATACAAAAAAAAAACGCGCTAAAAACAAGTAAAAGACATAACGGGTGAAGCAAAGCTTGCTTTTACATATGTACAATTGCTGCATGACCCTTTGACTCTTTTTCTTGTCGTTATGTGCTACATTATGTAGAAAATTCTGGAAATTTATGACTCACGACTAACGGACAATTTTTAACAATAATTGTCGACCCATGGCAACATAAAATTTTTGGAATTTGCGACGAGACCTAAACTAAGAAATATAAATTGTCAATTCGATGCCAACGAAAATTCGTGAAGACACAACACAACACAATACAAATAAAATTTTCGACCTAGTATAAGAAAATTTTTGGACAAATTTTCGGCCCCTATGCAAATGTAAAATTATTGGCTAATTTTTTCGTCGCGCTGATAATAAAAATACTTGGAAAAATTTTTCTACTCAATCAAAATAAAATTTTCGACCTAGAATTAGAAAATTTTTGGAAAAATTTTTCGACTCGCTTTGAATAAAAAATTTTTGGATAATTTTTTCGTCGTGCCGAAGCAAATACGAGGGCTGCTATATATATTTCTGGCCTAGGCAACAATAAGTGTTGCCAGGTGCAATCTGATATTTCCATTGGAAAGGTTGACATTTTTTAGCATAACATCACTCAGAACGTGTTGTCATTTAATCGTGAATTGTTAAACTTACAGAGCTTTGAACAATTCAATTCCGTTAAAAAAATGGAATTGACACGTGAGCATTTTCGTGCGATCATTTTTCACAACTTTCGACGTGGATTATCCAGACAAGAGTGCATCGATGAACTTAAGTCT
The DNA here is from genome assembly GCA_964034835.1 of Muscina levida. Classification (NCBI taxonomy): domain Eukaryota; kingdom Metazoa; phylum Arthropoda; class Insecta; order Diptera; family Muscidae; genus Muscina; species Muscina levida. Next base: position 20,998,461 of record OZ035884.1, on the reverse strand, counting down.
TTGTATGGTGATCAAGCACCATCATATAGCACCGTGAAAAACTGGTATAACGAATTTAATCGTGGTCGCAGTTCGCTCAACGACGAATTCCGTGAAGGTCGTCCAAAAACGTCCGTTGTGCCAGAGAACATTGATGCCGTGCGTGAACTAATAATGCAAGATCGTCATGTGACATACCGGGAGATAGAGGCATCCTTGGGCATTTCTCCCACCAGCATACATTCGATATTACATAAACACCTGACCGTAAAAAAGGTTTGTTGTCGTTGGATCCCGCACAATTTGACAATCGCTCAAAAAAAGGCTCGTGTCGATTGGTGCAAAGAAATGTTGACAAAATACGATCGCGGTGCTTCAAAAGATGTTCATAAGATCGTCACAGGTGACGAATCTTGGATCTATGCGTATGAGCCCGAAACAAAACAACAATCGACCGTGTGGGTCTTCGAAGACGAGCCAAATCCAACGAAAGTTGTTCGTGGAAGAAGCACTTCGAAGCAAATGGTCGCCTGTTTCTTCGGCAAAACTGGTCATGTGGCGACTGTTCCGCTTGAGCAACGAAGGACGGTCAATTCTGAGTGGTACACCACAATTTGTTTGCCTGAAGTCTTCGGAGAAATTCATAAAACAAACAAGAGAAGACGAATCATTCTTCACCATGACAACGCGAGCTCTCACACATCGGCTCAAACCAGCGCCTTTTTGACCGGCCAAAACGTCGAATTGATGGGTCATCCGCCGTACAGCCCTGACTTGGCACCCAATGACTTCTTTTTATTCCCGCACATCAAGAAAAAAAATGCGTGGTCAACGATTTTCGTGCCCAGAAGATGCTGTTGAAGCGTTCAAAAACCATGTTTTGGAGGTGTCTCAATCGGAGTGGAAAAAGTGCTTCGACAATTGGTTTGAGCGCATGCAAAAGTGTATAAATCAGGCTGGAGAATACTTTGAAAAACAATAAAACAATTTTTGATGATAAATATTCGCATTTTCATTATTAGGCCAGAAATATATATAGCAGCCCTCGTATACTTGGAAAAATTTTTTCTACTCAATCAAATAAAATTTTCGACCTAGAACTAGAAAATTTTTGGAAAAATTTTTCGACGCGCTACATATAAAAAATTTTTGGATAATTTTTTCGTCGTGCTGAAGGCAAATATACTTGGAAAAATTTTTTCTACTCAATCAAATAAAATTTTCGACCTAGAATTAGAAAATTTTTGGATAATTTTTTCGTCGTGCCGAAGCAAATATACTTGGAAAAATTTTTTCTACTCAATCAAAATAAAATTTTCGACCTAGAATTAGAAAATTTTTGGAAAAATTTTTCGACTCGCTTTAAATAAAAAATTTTTGGATAATTTTTTCGTCGTGCCGAAGCAAATATACTTGGAAAAAATTTTTTTCTACTCAATCAAAATAAAATTTTCGACCTAGAATTAGAAAATTTTTGGAAAAATTTTTCGACTCGCTTTGAATAAAAAAAATTTTTGGATAATTTTTTCGTCGTGCTGAAGGCAAATATACATGGAAAAATTTTTACTACTCAATCAAATAAAATTTTCGACCTAGAATTAGAAAATTTTTGGAAAAATTTTTCGACTCGCTTCAAACAAAAAATTTTTGGATAATTTTTTCGTCGTGCCGAAGCAAATATACTTGGAAAAATTTTTTCTACTCAATCAAAATAAAATTTTCGACCTAGAATTAGAAAATTTTTGGAAAAATTTTTCGACTCGCTTCAAATAAAAATTTTTTTGGATAATTTTTTCGTCGTGCTGAAGGCAAATATACTTGGAAAAATTTTTTCTACTCAATCAAAATAAAATTTTCGACCTAGAATTAGAAAATTTTTGGAAAAATTTTTCGATTCGCTTCAAATAAAAAATTTTTGGATAATTTTTTCGTCGTGCTGAAGGCAAATATACTTGGAAAAATTTTTTTCACTCAATCAAATAAAATTTTCGACCTAGAATTAGAAAATTTTTGGAAAAATTTTTCGACTCGCATCAAATAAAAAATTTTTGGATAAATTTTTCGTCGTGCCGAAGCAAATATACTTGGAAAAATTTTTCTACTCAATCAAAATAAAAATTTCGACCTAGAACTAGAAAATTTTTGGAAAAATTTTTCGACGCGCTACAAATAAAAAATTTTTGGATAATTTTTTCGTCGTACTGAAGGCAAATATACTTGGAAAAAATTTTTCTACTCAATCAAATAAAATTTTCGACCTAGAATTAGAAAATTTTTCGACTCGCTTCAAACAAAAAATTTTTAGATAATTTTTTCGTCGTGCTGAAGGCAAATATACTTGAAAAAATTTTTTCTACTCAATCAAAACAAAATTTTCGACCTAGAATTAGAAAATTTTTGGAAAAATTTTTCGACTCGCTTCAAATAAAAAATTTTTGGATAATTTTTTCGTCGTGCTGAAGGCAAATATACTTGGAAAAATTTTTTCTACTCAATCAAATAAAATTTTCGACCTAGAACTAGAAAATTTTTGGAAAAATTTTTCGACGCGCTACAAATAAAAAATTTTTGGATAATTTTTTCGTCGTGCTGAAGGCAAATATACTTGGAAAAATTTTTTCTACTCAATCAAATAAAATTTTCGACCTAGAATTAGAAAATTTTTGGAAAAATTTTTCGACTCGCTTCAAACAAAAAATTTTTGGATAATTTTTTCGTCGTGCCAAAACAAATATACTTGGAAAAATTTTTTCTACTCAATCAAAATAAAATTTTCGGCCTAGAATTAGAAAATTTTTGGAAAAAATTTTTCGATTCGCTTCAAATAAAAAATTTTTGGATAATTTTTTCGTCGTGCTGAAGCAAATACACTTGGAACAATTTTTTCTACTCAATCAAAATAAATTTTCGACCTAGAATTAGAAAATTTTTAGAAAAATTTTTCAACTCGTTTCAAAAAAAAAAAAAATTTTTGGATAATTTTTTCGTCGTGCTGAAGGCAAATATACTTGGAAAAATTTTTTCTACTCAATCAAAACAAAATTTTCGACGTAGAATTAGAAAATTTTTGGAAAAATTTTTCGACTCGCTTCAAATAAAAAATTTTTGGATAATTTTTTCGTCGTGCTGAAGCAAAGATACTTGGAACAATTTTTTCTACTCAATCAAAATAAAATTTTCGACCTAGAATTAGAAAATTTTTGGAAAAATTTTTCGACTCGCTTCAAATAAAATTTTTTTTGGATAACTATAGTCTTGCTGAAATCAAAAATTTTTTGGAAAATATTTTTTCTCGACTCGATACAAGCATCTTCCTTGAAAATTTTATCAAACTTGGGCATTTAAAAAATGGATAAAATATTGTCTGAAAAAACAAAAATTGCGTCAACGACCTTGAAGATTTCGAAAGTGTTTACAATGTTGGAAATTCCGATGACAACATTCACGCCTTGGAAGCAACTAGAGTGGAGCTGAATTCTTTATGGGACCAACTTAAGAGAAGCTATACTGATTGTCGTGACCGAATTCCCGAAGAAGGAGAAATCAAAATCGACAAAAACAAACTTCGAACCCATTATAAAGAAGCATTAGACACCTACAAACGGGTTCTTAGCTCTCTTAACGAAAAAATACAAAAAATGACGGACCGTCAAATGGAGGAAAAACTAGCCCGCGAATCTGAGATACAAACAAAACAAAATGAAGCAGACACACCAACCTTTTTAAGGCTTCCACCGTGTGACACAGACACTTTCCGCGGAGGATACCAAGCCTGGCCGAGCTTCAGAGACCTGTTCACGACTCTATACATCGAAAATAAAAAGTTAAGCAATGTTGAAAAGCTATTTCATCTCACGCAAAAAACTGCCGGCGAACCAAGGGAGATAATCAGCCAAGTCCCTTTGACCCATGATGGATTCGACATAGCATGGAAGAATTTGGTAGACCGGTACGAAAACAAAAGAATGCAAGTGAACGAACAGCTGAAATCCTTATTTAATTTGCCAGTTGTCTCGGTAGACTCGGGTGCCTCTATTCAAAAATTACAGCGAACAATAAAAAGTTGTACTCAAACTTTAGAAGCGCTAAAGGTTGACACTAAGGGGTGGGACCCAATTTTAACTTATCTTTGCTCTACAAAATTGCCCAGACCCTTTCTAGAAGAATTTGAAAATTCTCTTAAAGATTGTACTGTGATTCCAAGTTGGAAAGAATTTGACACATTCTTAACGCACAAGTTCAAGACTCTGGAATCAGTTGGCAATATTAAACCCAGTTCCTCAAAATATAATCAGCCTAGACCCGATTATAATAAAAAGGAAAAAAGGGTGAGCACATTCCAGACAAATGTTTCACAGAAACCTCATCCCACGATGGGGCAAAATAACCAGAATACACAACAGTACAGTGGACCTCGTTCAAAAAAGGAACAAAATTGTCAACTTTGCAGGCAAAATCACCTTTTACGAGTGTGCCCGAAATTTCTCGAAAAATCTGTCAATGATCGAATTCATTTGGTAAAACTTTCACATCTTTGTTATAACTGTCTTTTATCTAACCACGGGGTCAAGGATTGCAAAAGTCGTTACAGTTGTCGAGAATGTAAGCAAAGGCACAATACTTTGCTGCATAAAGGTAATGAAAACCGATCTTCAACTCACGAACCAGTAAGAGATAACTCTCAACCTAGTACTAGCGCAGCGGCGTTAAACACAATAATACAGTCCACATCTCAAATAGAATCCCCTAATATCACGACCTTGACCCTACAACAAAGAAAACCACCTAAAGTTCAGACACAAGCTACATTGTTATTCACTGCCATCGTCCAAATACAACATGGAGGACAGCGTTACGATGCCAGGGCGATTATTGACTCTGGTTCCCAATCCACTTTCATCACTGAAAAACTAAGAAATATGCTTCGTCTTCCAACAAAGAAAAACCTAGTTCATGTTTCCGGAATAAATCAAAACGTATCGGAAACCAGCACCAAATCTTGTTTCTTTCATCTTTGTTCAAAAGTTGACACTAGCTTTGAGCTAGAAGTGTGGGCACCAATTTTGAGGACACTTCCTTCAAATTTACCACTACGAACACTTGATGAAGCTGAACTTAAATTCGCTGCCGAACTTGAGCTAGCAGACCCTAAATTCTACGCTAGTAGACCCGTTGATCTTCTGATTGGAATGGACATTGGACCCCTGATATACACAATGGGAGTTCCTATGAAGTCTATCGGAACCCTTTTAGCCCAAAAAACGGTTTTCGGGTGGATAGTTGGAGGACCCATTCATCAGGAGACCCGCAACGCTAATAACATCTCGTTACATAATACAACATCGATCGAAAAAGTCATCACACGTTTTTGGGAGGTGGAGGAAACCCCAAAAAAGATTTTGAGGTCTGAGGAAGATACATTTTGTGAAGAAAACTTCAAAGCCACGACAATACGAGACTCATCTGGAAGATATATTGTAACCCTACCATTCAAAAATTGTGAAGGTTTAGGAAGTTCCAGAAATATTGCGTTGGCACAATTTTACAGAATGGAGAGGAAACTTCTAAAGACTCCTGACATTAAGGAGCAGTACGACTCTGCCATCTTGGAATATTTGGATTTGGGACACATGAGGAAAATATCAAACATGGAAATAGACACGAGCCCAAATTACTATCTGCCACACCACGCTGTTATTAAGCCAGATAGAGTAACAACAAAGCTTAGAGTTGTCTTTAATGCCTCCAGTCCCACCTCCAATAAAAGGAGCCTCAATGACAATCTATATCCAGGACCCATACTACAACAAGATCTCGTCATACAAATATTGAAATGGAGGTTCTTTAAGTATGTATATAATGCAGACGTTACCAAAATGTACCGGCAAATCTTCGTAGACCCTACTCAAACAAAATTTCAAAGGATTTTGTTTAGAAAGTCGCCAAACGACCCGGTGGAAGATTTTGAACTAATGACCGTAACTTTTGGCATAAATTGCGCACCTTTTTTGGCCATACGAACTCTATTACAACTTGCCGAAGACGTAAAAGTCACATATCCTCTAGCCTCACAAATAATTCAACAAAATTTGTACGTTGATGACGTTTTAGCCGGTGGACATACAGTAGAGCAGGCAATCGCCTCGAGAAAACAACTCGCTACTGCCTTGGCCTCAGCCGGTTTCGAATTGAGAAAATGGTGTTCAAATGACCCTAAAATTATTCATCAGATTCCATCAGACTTACTTTTACCAGTAAATTGGCTAGATTTGTCAGAGGATTCATCAACGAAGACTCTAGGAATCAGATGGAGCATATCAACCGACGCTTTTGGTTTTACTTCGCCACTTATTGCGAAAAACTTATCACCGACAAAAAGAGAAGTTTTGTCAACAATCGCCAAATTTTTCGACCCGTGCGGATGGCTAGCTCCTATCATCATTGTGGCAAAGCTGATAATGCAACAAGTCTGGCTAGATAAGGTAGAATGGGACGAAGTATTGAAGACCCCGACACAAATGAGCTGGCAACATTTTGTCAAAAACTGTCCGTCAATCGACTATATTACAGTCCCAAGATGGGTCCAGTTTAATCCATCAAGTACTGTGGAAATTCATGGTTTTTGCGACGCGTCTGAAAAAGCTTATGCTGCCGCCTTATATATACGCATCGAAAACGACCACACAACTGTTACCTTTTTGTTAGCTGCCAAAACTCGCGTTGCTCCAATAAAACAAATCTCTTTACCTAGACTTGAGCTGTGCGGAGCTGTGCTTTTATCGACCCTAGCAGCTTCGATTCTTCCAAAATTACAAATTTCCAACTTCTCGACACAATATTGGACCGACTCAACAATTGTTCTGGCCTGGCTAAAAAAGCCACCCTGCTCTTGGAGTACCTTTGTGGGAAATCGGGTCTCAGAGATTTTGGACAATGTTGGAAATGAAAATTGGCGACACATTGACTCTGAATGTAACCCAGCTGACATTGCAAGCCGTGGGTGTTCGCCAGAGGAACTTAAATCTACGCAGCTATGGTGGCACGGCCCTCAATGGTTAAAAATGCCAAAAGATCGGTGGCCAATTCATGAAATTCAAGAAGATACTAACTTAGAAGCTAAAGCGATTAAAGTTTTCGCAACAACCACATTAGAAGACCCTTTGCTTCGATTTTCCTCCTTATCTCGCGCGTATGAGGTGTTAGCTTATTCATTAAGATACTGGAAAAACACGGGTATAAGAAAGTCCCAGTTTCATTTTGACTCTACATCTGTCACCACTGAGGAAATTCAAGATGTTAAAACTAGACTTATTATATTTACCCAAAAACAGCACTTTGGTCCTGAATACAAAGCTTTAAAGCTCAAGAATCAACTATCGCGAAGCAGCGGCCTTATATCTCTCAATCCTTTTCTAGACACAAAAGGCATTGTACGAGCCAATGGTCGTCTAGCTCAGTCACCAGCATTGACTTATAACGAGCGACACCCAATTATACTACCATATGAATCACGCTATACTCAATTACTTGTGGAATCGATTCATAAAATTACAGCACATGGAGGTAATCAACTAATGACACAAGTCGTGAGATCTGAATTCTGGATATTTAGACTCAAGCCCTTGGTAAAAAAGGTGATTCGTAATTGTAAAACATGTTTATTGCAAAAAAAGGAGACCCAAAGTCAAATCATGGCAGCCCTACCACCAGAACGCACGACATTAACCAGACCATTTACAAATACAGGCGTCGATTTTGCTGGACCCTTTTCAATCAAAAATTTCACCGGCAGAGCTTGTTTAATTACCAAAGGATACGTATGCGTATTTGTTTGTTTCGCAACAAAGGCCATACATTTAGAAGCCACAAGTGACCTGTCAACATTATCATTTTTAGCAGCATTTAATCGATTTATGGGAAGACGCGGCTGCCCAGCGAGAATATACTCGGACAATGGAACAAACTTTGTCGGCGCAGCCGAAATGATCAAAAAGGATCGCATTCAATTTATGAAGACACTGCAGACTAACACAATCAAAAATTCAATACATCAAGATCTAGAATGGAAATTCATACCTCCTGGTGCTCCTCACATGGGTGGCCTTTGGGAGGCCGGTGTCAAATCTTTCAAGACCCATTTACGCAAATTAATACCTAAAATGAATTTTACCTTTGAAGAATTTCCCACAATCTTAGCTCGCATAGAATCTTGTCTTAATTCTCGACCTTTAAGTCCTTCTAGCGACGATCCAAGCGATCTTACACCTTTGACCCCGGGTCATTTTCTTATCGGTACGTCTATGTTAACACCCGCAGAACCAGATATTTCAGAAGAAAACGTGACACTTGCCAATCGATGGAAGCGTCTTCGTATAATTTCGCAACATTTTTGCCAAAGATGGAAGTCTGAATATCTCAAAGAACTACATCGTAGAAATAAATGGAAATGTAAACAAAAAAACGTCCAAATTAATGACCTCGTTGTAATAAAAGACGAAAAGTTAGCCCCCAATGAGTGGAAAATGGGTCGTATTGTAAAAACATATCCTGGACCCGACCAAAATATTAGAGTAATCGATATACGGACCTCTAGTGGCATACTGACCCGACCTATTACAAAAATCGTACATCTTCTATCAGATTGACTAGGCCATTATAATTCAAAATTTACATTTCCACAAATTCACATCTTTTTTTATACTCCCTTAGTCATGGCTGCCTACTTACCACGTCTTGAAAGGTCCAATGAAAGGCGGAATCAGTCTCCAGGCCGGCGAAATGACCGACAAAATGAACGCCCACATCAGCGCTTGTCCCGACGCGATCGACCCGGTAGTTGGCAGTACTCATGTGGATTATGCCAAGAAGATCATGCAATTAAGACATGCCATCGCTTTAGAGATATGACTCCATATCAACGGTACGTGGCCGTAGAGAGAAGGGAGTACTGTCGGAATTGTCTAGCGAGAAGTCACCTGGCGCCTGATTGCCCAACTGTAGCTGGATGTCGCGAATGTGGCTTGCGACACCATACCTTGCTTCACGGCGCGACCCAGCTAGACAACAACTTACCCGGTACCCGACGTAACGAACCGCCATGTAGAAGGACGAATGTTTTTATCCCTACGGCCACAATACGTGTTTCAGAGGACAACTTTGAAACATGGGCGATGATGCGAGCCCTAATTTGTCCGTCCTCGGTAGTCTCTCGCATTGCATTGTCTATTTTCAGAAGGCTGGGACTACGCTCGTTTCTCGAACAAGACCGCAGGTTCACCAGATTTAAAATCAGGGCGAGGAACGAGCAAAACGATTGCGTACTATCGATTACTGCCTTAATTACCGAGGACCTCCCACGAAGACCCTATGCCGACCCAATAATTGAAGACCCGACCCAAGATTTGACCCAAACATCCCTTGCCGATGTCGACCCACAGTCCAACACACCGATTGACATCGAATTGGCCGCAGACGTTTACCCAATGCTCAGAAGAGATGGCGTTACCCGCACAGGGCTTGGGCGAGTTGAAGCCCACAAAACGGCCTTGGGCTATATCTTCATGGGACCCACGCATCGCTAACAACATCATCAGCAGTACCATCATCAACATCATAATCAGCAGCATCATCATTGTTTATATAATTTTATTTTATATAATTAACCATTGTAAAAACAATAATGTATTTATTCACCTAGTCACGGGGGGGCGGAATGTTCATGAGCGCCGCAGGTTGGACCGCTCAGCATATACAAAACACGCATATATACACACATACATTCATGCGTTAGCGGTCCACCTGCAGTTTTGTCGTTCATGCTTTGTTGTTGTTTTCGTCTTCTTAAGATGTCAACGAAGAGTTAACAAACAGCAAAGCATAAACGACACTAATCAGTATTCTTTTAACCGCGATATTAGCAAGTGCGTTCCCCCCCCCACAAAGTGATCTAAGTAAAACATAATAACAAAAAAGACAAAACCAAGTGAAACAAACAAAGAGGTTAAAACTTAGAATCAAAATTGTGATAGTTAAAAATACACAAAACATACATGGAATTACACATAACATTAACATTGTAACACATTAAAAGTTATTAAATAACATTTAAACTTAAATCTAATTAAAAACAATTGTACACTAGTTTAAAAACTCTAAAAACCAACACACAAAACATTGAATTAAAATAAGAACATTGAAGTTGAACAAAAATAATACATTGAATTAAAATAAAACAGTTAAAGTGAACATTTATTGAACTAAACAAAAACAACATTGTTATTATTGAACAAAAAGGCAAAGCCCTCCAACAAACAGTATATATATTTCAAACCTTTAAATTACTACAAGTACTTTATTTGGCAGGGAATGCTTCAAATAACAATATGTATATTAGACTGGCCATAGCGTTATATAGAAAAAATTAAAAATGTGAAATCCAAATGTTTTCGCACTGAAAAATATGAGGTTGGGGATAAAAATAATTATGGATATTTTTTTTTTTTTTTTAATTCCGAGTACCTCCGGATTGAGCCCAAACTTTTATTACATTACCCAATAAAGTATTCCTTAGCTCTAAAAAACCTTTAATAAGAAATTGTATTCATAAACGTTTGTTATCAGTCCTTTAGCATAATGTGTTCCGGTGGCAACGCCGACTGTTATATGTCGTTAATAATGTATAAAAAAGCTTTATAATCGGATACAAAAGCTTTAGAATCGGATACCAAACATGTATTTGCCCTTATAATAACTATGAACATTATTGTAGCTTATATTTTCATTGACTACGATTCTCATGACGGTAAGAAAGGCGTTAAAGTAAAAAATTATTTTAAAAAGTTGTATTTTCTTTTCCTCATGTTGAAATAAAAATCGGATACCGATTACATTGTTTCCTTGTTTTGATTGTTTTTACATCACGAATATTATTTCATTATTTACAAATTATTTTTGAATAATTTTGAAGATATATTTTTCAAAATGGAATTCATGAATGAAAAGTCTCTATTTAGATACTTTTCTATGTGCGTAATGATTAAGAAGAACATTTCCTACACAATGAATACATGCAACAACTCTTTCCAATAGGAAAAATGCCGAAAAATTCAAAATAAAGATCTCAAAGTCATAAATATACAACAAATTGTACAAACGTCAAGTTATAGCACGCTTAAAGTAGAGACAACCCTACTTTAAGTTATTGAAGATGTGAATCATTTATGAATATTGTTTTCTCGAAATTTGCATAAAAATGGTTTACAAACCCCTTATAAGTTTTTATGAATAAGACCCTTAAAGTTTAAGGTCTTTGAAACAGACAGATATGAACTAAAGGTTTTGAAACAGGTATTCAACTTAATTATCATTGCGTTATTACACTATGTAAAAGACTTCAAGTTCTCTGACATTACATGACAAACTAGGTCACCCATACAGTCTTCGAGGTCATCATATTCTTCATGTATCTTAATAATTTAACTTGAATTGTCTAAAAGGGAAACTTTCAAAGAAAAAAATATGACCCAAAACAAATATATAAACACTGAAGCTACTCAGTATGCCGGGAGGTTCGTTGGTTCTCTTCCCCGAAAATCAATACAAAGTTCAACAGACTTTGAACATCTTTTTAAGACTTGCAAATGATGATGCACGAGAAACAACAATTCAAAATAATTCTTGCGTTGGTCAAACTATAAAAATAAATTGTGCGACAACCACAACAATGAAAATTGAAACTTTAGTCATTAGATTGGATCAATATTTATCTCGACCAAGCGGTTATTAAATATGCAATCTACAATGATTTTTTGGGTACATTTTCTTAGAATTCATCGTAGAATTCTTATTCTAATTGCTTGGTTCATTTTTTTTTGTACTTACAAATTTACCCACTCTATTAGTCATATTTTCATATACAACTCAGCGGGCATTACGTTGTATTGTTTACAGTCGGCTTTCAATGTTCATGCATAACGTTGCTTTATGTTTATTGATACTCAATATTTTTATGGATTATATCCGTTAATTGGTTTGGGAGGAGAACCAACGTTTTTTTTTAGTAACACTAATTCAGAAATCGAATCCCCACATATTGTGGTAGCCTTTAAATAAATGAAATCGGTGAAAACCCCAATTTGTTACAAACACTAAAAAAATCCCCATTTAAATGCATATGCCAATATGAATGCCACTTGAAAAATTCCGGGACATACCAAACTTTTTGTAAACACCAAAGAAATTCCCTTCATACGATTTAAACTGGGTTGCCATACAACGTTGTATTTAAGTAAATGCATTTAAAATCATACACGTAATATACCTCAATAGCTCTAAAATTCAAATATCAATGGCCTGAACTGAATTGTAATTAACCAAAACAGATCTGTGAAAGTGAAAATATCAACCACTTCATTTAATTTTTAGAAAAAAATATCAATAACTTTTAAATTTAAAACTTTTAAAAACATTTTTTGTATTTTTTTTTTGTATTTCGTCATATTCACCTTTTAAAAAATTAATTTTTTGAGTTCAATTATCAGGTCAGTTGAGATGATCGTGTGATTTATTTTATTAAATTTAGCTAAATGATCAGAAAGGTTGTTATTGTCAATATTAATGGCAATTCATTGTCAGGGACTAGGATGACGCGTTTTTTAATTAATCTCTTTCCTTGCAATATCGTTCTTTTGACAGCTTACATTGTTAACACTCATTTTTTTACAAAAATGGTTGTTTCGTTTAAATAAAATATTAAAAAAAAATTACATAACTTTGCGCCACAATATCTGAATCATTTTGATATTTTACACAAAATTAAAAAAATTAAGAAAAAAAAACTAAAAATATATAAAACAGTGCACTGCCCCCAACCGAACGATGAAAACAAGATTCATATTCTGCACAGATTAAGGAACAACACAAGAGCAATATATTAAAAATAAAAAAAAAATTATAAAAAATAATGAAAGTTTATGAACATACAAATTACAAAAAAAAAATATTGAAAATATTAAAATTATCAAAAAAATAATAAAAAAAATTTATATTCATAATAAATAATATTCATATTTGTAATAAATCCAATATTGTCGATATTTTTAAACTTAATTTAAATATTTCTAATATTCAATGTTTTTAATATTTTAATATATTTAATAATTTTTAGTATTTTTAATATTTTTAATACATATTATTTATTATTTAAAAAATGATTTCAAGTATAAAAAATTAAAAAATATTTAAATTATAAAATATAGGAAAGTTTTTGAAAATACAAAAAATATTGAAATTATTAAAATAACACAATTTTGAAAATATATAAAAAATAGTTTTACAAAAAGAATTTAAAAATATTAAATATACTAAAAATATACTATACTATTATATTTTCAATATTTTCTAAACATTATTTTAATATTCTTAATATTTTTAAATTTTAAATTTTAAATTTCTAATATTTCAATGTTTATAATATTTTAATATATTTTATACTTTTAATATTTTAAGTATTTTTAATATTTTTAATATATTTAATATTTTCATTATTTTTAATATTTAATATTTTTAAAATTCAAATAAGAAAAAGTTATAAATGTTACGAACATTATTCATATTACTTATATATACAATATTTTAGTATTTCTAAACTTTATTTTAATATTTCCATGTTTTTAATATTTTAGATATTTTTTATATTTTAATATTTAATATTTTTAATGTTTGTAATATTTTTAATATTTGTAATATTTATAATGTTTAATATTTTTAAAATTCAAAAAAGTTTTTAATGTTACTAATAATATTCGTATTTCTAATAAATCCAATATTATCGATATTTCTAAACTTTATTTTAATATTTTTAAAAATCAAAAAATAAAATATTTTAAATGTTTCTATCAATATTCGTATTTCTAATAAATCCAATATTTTTGATATTTCTAAACTGTTTTTAAATATTTTTAACATTTTTAATGTTTTTAATATTTTAAATATTTTTAGTATATTTAATATTTTTAAATTCTTTTTATTAATTTTTAATGTTTTTAACATTTTTAATAATTTGTAAATATATTTTTTATATATTTCCAGTATTTTCAAATATGTCTTATTTTAATAATTTCAATATTTTTTGTATTTTCAAAAACTTTTCTATTTTCTAACATAATAACTATTTTTTTTTACATATTTTCAGTATTTCTAAATATTTAATTATTTTAAGTTTAAGTTTTTTTTAATAAAAATTAACGTTATAAAATTTTGTTTGAAATATTTGATATAATTTTTTTGTTAAATTTTTAATTTTAAATGCCAACATTTATTTATAAACAACACATAAACAAAGATGTTTATTGAAAAAAAAAGGGTTAAATAAAACAGCTGTTGTTTGTTGCTTAGATTAAAGGATGTATTTAAAAATTGACAATTTTTTATCTGTAAAAAATTATTTTTAATAAAAAATTTATTTTTTAGGTAGGTAGGTAAAAGTCTAGTAGAAACATCTCAAACAGCTAATGTTCGGATTTGTTTATAAAATGTAGGTCCCGCTGTATAAGTCTAAACATAGATAGCGTGTTAGTTCACAATAACGCCAGTAGCTATCCCAAACCTTATTCATAGGGCCGTTTTCTCATTAGGCGATTATCTTTTTTCTTAACGAAAAACTGTAGATTAAAGAATTTAGGTTTTCTCAATGTCTCACTTGATTTTGTTCATCTTCAGTGGTAAAATGTTGCCCACATTGTTTTTATCTGCCATTATTTAGTTTTATTTCGTTTTTATTAAATTTATGTGTTTTCTTATTTCGTATCACTTCGAAAATAACTGATTTATATCAAGACTTTGTCAACTGTCTCATCTATTTTTCGGGGTATTGCCAACTGAAAAATAATTTTTTGTCGGTATATTGAGAAAACCAAAATCGTTAACGGACAGTTTATCATTCTAACAAATTTATGTCGAGATTTAGTAACAGGAAGTTTGTCGATACATTGAACGGCCAATAGTGTGTAAAGAAAAATTAAGTTTTAAAGTTTTGTTCTATATTATTACATTTTATTGTTCTATTTTTTTTAGTAAAAAATATTTATTTAAAAAACTTTTAAAATATTTTAAATTTATAAAAAATTCCTTAAAGATATTTTTTTAATTTTTTAAATAATATTAAAACATATATTAAAATTAATGTTATCCTTTTTTAATTTCTGTTTTTTTTTTCAGTTAAAATAAAAACAAAATTTCCCAAAAGAGCATTTTGGGATAAAAATTAGTATTTAAAATTTTTATTTTTTATTTATAACTTTTGTCACCTTTAAAAAGCATTATGTCAAAATAAACGTATTTCCTTTCTAATTTTAATAACATTTTGCGAATAGTTCAAATGCAGTGATTTATATGCAAGTTAGTGTTAAAATAATTTGTGATGATTCATTCGATTTGTAAGCATTAGTTGTGATTCTTTTAAATGCTGTGTTGGCTTTTTTTTGTTTCGCATTATACTTTTTTTCAAATAAGGTAATACTTCCACGTTAGCTTTCAACCGATTTTTCTTATCTGAAAGTCTGTTTTCAGACAAATGTATTCCCTGTATTTCATGTGATTGCTCTGAATATTCCTATCGCTCCTATCAATATTCCCAATATGCGTTGAAGCACTGATTTCAATTCACTGTGTCCGCTTATCACTAAGTCATACAAATAAATTATTAATTTGTAAATTGTATTTTTATTATTTGTACTATTTTAAGATTATTTTCTTATCATTGCCAATCTTATTACAACAAATTATATTAAAATACTTAATATAAGAAATCATTTCTTCTTTTTCATGGACTGAAACAATGTTCAAAACAAAAACTGACGCTCATCGTCTTTCCTATATATTTGCATAATATCTGCAGCACAGACAAATGTTTATTTTTCAAATTTTCTTCATATTTATTTTTAAATATTTCCTTAAAGACGTATACACACTTCTTGCACAAGTTTCTTATATTTCTTATGGTTCAAAACTGCCTTACTTTGGTAGATAGTATCTTATGGATATTGGTAAATAATAATTTTCTGAGAAAATTTTCCTCTTTCAACCTATTTTGCTTACAAACGTTGGAAACCCTACCACATTCTGCGCTGAGTTCGTCAATATCAACAATAAAAGTGAGAGCCTCACACGCTTTAGCCACAGTCTCTCAGAATACTTTGCAAGTGCAAGACCACCGCGTCGAAATGACAAACAGCAAACCACTAAAACCTAATTTAGAAACGATTCTCAATGATGTGAATCGTTTCATAAACATCAAAAGAGACCGTCAGGCGTATGCCAATCATTTCGAGGAGTTGAAGAATCGTATATTTGACATATTACGACAAATGGAACCCTTTGGATACATCTTCAATGGCTACCAATTGGGTGGTTAGTATCAAGTGGCACTGTATACACTTCTGTTGTGGCAAAGCTGATCACAAAAAAAAGTTAATACATAATTAATATCAGTGACAGTTGAAAAATAAACAGAGTTTTCTTAGTTATAAAAGTATACAAAATTCCTTGAATTAAGTTGAAAATGTCAATTGTGAAGTGATTTCCTTTATACAAAAACCATACTGGCCACGTAATCGCTTTGTCCGAATATATAGAGAAATTGCATTTGATCGCTGCGTATGTCTGTGTTACTTTTGCATTTTGTGTAACTTAAAGTTATAAAGACGTATACATGCCGGCAACTGGAATTTATACCTTCTATCATTCATTACAAAAACAAATAGATTAGTGCATCGGCAACATTGTTAACGGAATTGGTCCTTCTCATAGGATATTTTAACACCAATTTAATTTGTTAAGCTCAAAAGAAATTAAAGAAAAATTCCAGTATCGTTTGGTTAAAAAACTTCAGTAGTGAAGAAATTACACAAGTTTGAAGAAAATAATAATTTATAAAATATGTGTCTATGCCTTTGTAATAATTTAAAATTGTTTATTGTAGTTTATATTATTAAAATACGAATTTTAAATGTTATGATCTCTTGGATATATATATAAAATAATATAATAAATAAAATAAATAAAATAAATAAAATAAATAAAATAAATAAAATAAATGAAATTAATAAAATAAATAAAATAAATAAAATAAAATAAATAAAATTAATAAAATAAATAAAAGAAATAAAATAATTAAATAAAACAAAAAAATTAATAAAATAAATAAAACAAGAAAAATTAATAAAAATAATTTAAATAAATAAAACAAGAAAAATAAATAAAATTTATAAAATAAATAAAACAAGAAAAATTCATAAAATAAGATATTGTCATGGTTCGGTTTGAGATCAGTTCTATTGGCAATTATTTATTATTGCCAATAGGTTTTTAGTCAAGAGTGTGAAATGTATTATGTTGACAGCAGGTTAGGCATATGACGTCATTTCGACATTAACGACAATGTCTCGTCAGCGTCCTTTGCTGTGCATCTCAAAGCTAATGATTAATTTTCCCAACGGTGCGAAGAAAGCATCCACGAAGCGCACAGCATGTCAACATAATACACACACAAGCACTTGCCTATGCATATGTCCATCGGACTTTGTACAATTGCACAGGAGTTTTGTTGTTGGCAAAGTGCCAACCCCGTTCTGCATACCGTCAGTGTATCATCGTTCTTGAGTTTGTTTTCTGTTGATCTGTATTGAATTATGATATTGTCATAGTTCGGTTTGAGATCAGTTCTATTGGCAATTATTTATTATTGCCAATAGGTTTTTAGTCAAGAGTGTGAAATGTATTATGTTGACAGGAGGTAGAACTAATCTCAAACCAAACTATGACAATATCATAATTCAATACAGTTCAACAAAAAACAAACTCAAGAACCATTAATAAAATAATTTAAATAAATAAATATAACATGAAAAATAAATAAAATAGATAAAATAAATAAAAATAATAAAATAAATAAAACAAGAAATATAATTTAAATAAATAAAACAAGAAAAATAAATAAAAGTAAAAAAGCTCAATTCATTATAAGCTTCAAATGTCTTTATTTCTAAACAGTTGCAGATATCTTATTGTCAAATATCATATCAGCATGCATTTTAATGCATTGAAAATACTCTTTCATACAATAAAAGTTCTATGTAGGACAAAAAAGTACTTTCAGTACAATAAAAATACTTTTAGGTATATTCCTCTATACCTATAACAAATATCTCTAATTTCTGCTTCCATCAATATATGAATTTTATCTTATTTGTAACATAAAATGTTTTTTTTTTTTGGTTTGTACTTTCATTTTCTGATAAAGATTTTGAAATTATACCTATCGTTTCATTTTATTTGCAGGAAGTTATGGAGACAATCTAAAAGTAACAACGCCTAATGAATTCGATTTGGTGTTTCACTTTAAATTCCCCGATAATCACTTGATTATTGTCGAAGAAGATTTAACACTACCGGGCAATGTGCTCATAGACTTGACCCACGTGCTCCATAAAATACGCAATGAAAAACAACATGCTGTAAGAATTAAATACTTCAAACAATGGATCGATGAAAATAACTACTTATCAGTTAAAGCATTACAGGCCTATTTTGAGAGTTGTTTTCATAAAACTTTACAAACAATGTCCTACAATGTAGAAATTAAAGGTGTCTCTGCTAAATTACGTTATACCAAAGAAGGACCGGCACATACCATACATGTCACTGGTCCCAACAAAATGAAATACTCCGTTGATTTTGTTCCTGGTCTATTGTTGCATGAAAGTCAAAGCGTTGTGCCGGAACATGTGGGCGAATGGGAGGCTATACCAAAACCTTTACCAAAACTAGGAAACTGTCACAATTCGTTTCGTTCGTCTTTTTATCGACAGGAACAGGTGTGGATAGGCGATAAAAAAAATTTAAAAAATGCCCTACGAATAATGAAGAAATTTCGTGATGCCCATTTGAATATGCACAAAATGAAGAGTTACTTTATTAAGACACTATTCCTTTGGAAAGCAAAAGAGAAACCGGGACAACAATATTGGAGGAATCCATTGGCCGTGATTATTGTAGATGTAAGTATTAAATACGTCAGTATGCAATAGATTTCCAACTATAGTTGAAACAGTTAAGGCTCACAGCATCGTAATTACCAACTTAAACTTAAAACTTAATTTCCCTTTGCACCCCATGAATGAGGTATGGGATAGCTTCTCGCGTTGTTGTGTATGAACCTGCGATCTCCCGCATGGTAGTCGCGTGTTCTAACCACTATGCCACGGCCGGTCCCCGTAATTACCAACGTGTACCATTAAAATAGTAATAATCGCATATTATTAATAATTTATTTTAATATGTATTATGTACTTACAGATGTTTCGTGCCATGGAAGATAGTCTGATAAGAGGAAGACTACAGTTCTTTTGGGATCCTCGCCTAGACATGTACGAAAACTATTCCGATAGACTCATTCGCGAAATGTTAGGAACCGTACAAGGTGCCAGAAAAACTTTGGAGGCTGCCTCGATAGAAATAACCGAATCATTACAAAGAAGAGTGTATGCGATATTTTGTAAGTTAGTAGTTTTCTTATTAAGTGACGGGCTAAAATGTATGTTTATAATTATTGAGACAGTGACCGAAGAGGAACGAAACCAGCCAAGTTTGCAAAACTTTGACCCCAGAACACTTTTTGAAGCCAGTGTAGCACAGGAGCCAAAGCCACAGCCTGAAGAAAAATCATGGTGTGCCATACAATGATTAGTAGTACTTCTAATTCCACAATATCGGCGACAAGGACTTTTTTTTATAATTTAGCAATAAAATAAATTTTTAATAAGTAATGAGTGTTTCAAAAAACTTGATCGTTCACAGAATTGCGTTACTCAGAGATGTGGCCAGATTTTTTCATAAACATAATAGTGGCAGCACTGCTTAAAAGAATTCAGTACATTTGTGGTCACAGTTCCAAGCTGACATATGCCAAGTATACGTCGTTATAGACATGGTTGTATGAAATGTGCAAAATTTAGAATAATAAAAATGGTTGGCGGGTTTAATCAAATTTTGAATTTAAATGATATTTAAAGCACCGCAACAACTGAAACACAAATTAGTGGCAACTCTAAAAATTTCAATATTTTCCAATGCTTTTATGCGCTAAATTTCAACTATAACGTAGATGATAATGACTTCCACATTTTATTTTCCAGAGTTATTGAATTAATAACAATTTCAAAACTTGGCAGTGTTTTTTTTTTATTTAACTAAAAAAACGCTTAACTACGACTAAAAATAATTGAGCTTTATTTTGTCGGTGTAGCTTACGGACATATGTGTTAGTATTTATGTAGCACCGTGAATCAAATAAAGCCGACTTTGGCTGAAATCATAGGAAAGTGTATAAATGGGTATGCGAAATTTTCAAGGTAAACAATAGCAAAAGGTAAATTAAACGTAGAAAAAAACGACCGAAGTGCTGAAAATTGGCGGATCACTGATTTGAAAAAAAATATACCATTTTCTTCGGTTTGGTCCACAAGCATCAGAATGGTATATCAAAGTTGGGGCCAAGGCTCTTGGGCCTCTCGGGTTCTAAGGTGGCTCCCTAAGTATATTTTTGAAACTAATCTAATGGTGTCCTATACAAGATTCTACGGACCCCCTGAAAACTTATCCTTGTTGGGTATATCCAACTATCGTCAATTTTGAGGCAAAAGTAGATTTTAACAAATATATATAAATATTCCAACTACGCCTTTTCCAGCATGACCACGTCCGGAGAAGTACAATTAAAATCTGATTTACACGCTATCCACCATATCCCCTATCTTTTGTCAAATCAGTACATTTTGATGTTCTATCCACCTTCCTATAGATCAATATTACTTTGCTATAATTTTGTAGTCTTTGCTTACTCCTACATGTTTTCTAATTAGGCTATCTCGCTCATGTTGTTGAGGGGATATGAGTAGATATGGGTAGATAGCGTGTAAACCATATTTAAACCACAAATATTTTTCTTGCGTCATTAATGTAGGTTTTAAATAAAATCTGATGGGCAGATATTTTGGGCTAACTATAGTTCTTATTTTGGCATACCATTGACAAAGGGTTCCAAAACAAAGACAATGAAATTATTTTTTCATATTGACCACCCGCCCCATATTTTTCATTTCAGCTCTTGCTTTGCAAAAAAAAAATCCTGGCCAACACGAAGACACTGACATCCTTATTTTCAAATCGCCGATTCGCCCTTATTTTCTGTACTTCATTCCTTCAAAATGATAATCCCCTAATGGCTCAATCAGTCTTGACTTAACTTAACAAAACAGAACTAAGCACAACGTAACAAAGTACAAAAATAGGTCATTATTTCGAACTTAAGAGACTTAAGAAACATTAACAGATGTTTAATCGATTAACTTTTCATAGTTTAGTTTTGCAATTCTTCTAAACGGCTGCAAATTCCCACCAAATTTTGCAAATAACAAAACAACAATACCAAATTTAATCAGCTGCTTCCCGTCAAACGTTAGAAACTTAAGCTAAATCTGTTTTCTGCATTTTCCAAAATTTTGTTAAGTTACGTTAAATGATTAATAACTACTTTAATACATAATGTATGTAGTGGATTCAATCAGCTGGTCTCTTATGTTAAGCAAAGAAAGTAAATTATACAAGAAGTCAAATAAGACCCCGGCGAAATGTAGTGTACTTACGCCCTTAAGTAACACTCTAGTAGATGTGAATGTAACATTTAATCTGCAATAAAATTTCATAATTTATTTTTTTAATTTTTGCATATTCACATCTACCAACCTACGCTCTTCTTCTACCAACCTACTGTAGTGTTATTTAATGATCAAAACAAACAGTTAATGTACTTCTTGTATATTTTACTTTCTTTGTGTTAGTAATCAAGACTGATTGAGCCATAATGAATTCTCATTTGCGCTGGCGATTCATTATGTGGTCGCGCCGTACAAATCAAACCCATCACATATGCTACCTGCAATTGCAACCTTGCAACTTCGAGAATCTTTGACAGTTTTGCTTCTCTTTGGATTATCTTCATATAATCAATTTCTGCGGGCAGTTTTCCACAATTTTTCCACACACAATTTTAATTCATTTGCGTAATGAATATAGGTTTCAGAAATTTCAAAACATTAAATGCGTTATACACAATAAAATTATCGCATCAACAATGTTCGGTGAGGACACTGTCGGCAATTGTGTCTAAACAGCCAGTCGAGGCTGATATAAACAATGGTCTGTCTCGTCGTCGGGTCAACAACACCGCCATCGACAACAATGTCGCCGTCATTGCCTTTGCGCAACGCCTGGCAGCCGGCAGGCGAATGGGTTACTATTGCCAGGTTAGGGGATATGCGAACTTTTCGCCAAAACCAGAGGAACGCGAAGAAAAGCTGAAGAAAGATGGGAAAAATGAGGATGAGAGTAAGCAAATGCCTGAACCGGAACAAAGTGAAAGGCGCACAATGCCGCGACTTATGAATTTTCCAGAGATAATGTGGCCCTCCCTGTTGAATTCCATCAAAAATTGGATTATGGTTCAGTTTATTATACGGCCGTATATGGATCGTGAATTTAATACAAGAGACTTTATTATGGGCGCTAAGAAAGCCATGCAGGTAGGTGTAATGAACTTCCTAACAGGTGTAATGAATAAGACACAAATGTGATGGGCTTAATGGCCTCTAAAGGATATGCTTAAAGCAATAAAAAGGGAGGCTATAATTGTCTGAAATAAAGGGAACATGCTCTTTATAGCGAATGCGACATATTTGTATAATTGGAGTGCTTCGTTGCATGAGATGTTAATATAACCAGTTATATACAGCAGCATTTGATATAGCAATATCTTAACTCTACTTTACCAAATGGCTGGAAAATCACTTAAAAATTGTAACCCATTGCCAACTATATCCCAAGGGATAAAATTAAACATAATCTTACTACGGAGTGGTGTAATTAACATGGTTGTGATAATGAGGGTTTTTTAGTTGGGTTATCAAAGAAGGGGCGCATTTTATTAAAAACTACGCCTTCCATTCAGTTAAACTTCAAACTATTTTTAACGAGGAGCTAAAGAACTATTACAAAGGCAAAAGTACGTGTTTTTAAAAATTCCAAATTTTTTCCTTATTGAAAAAATCTATCTATATTTATTTATTAAATTCTCTTTTTTTAAAGGAATCGTGTCACGGGTAACGTTTTAGTACAGAACAGCTTCTTGAAGGTAACATAGGCAGCGAGCAATGGCTTGAGATATTAGACTTATAAAAATAAGTTATTTTTTTAGAGTAACAGTGGTTTTGAAGATGGTTTCATAGAGAAGATTTTTCCAGATGATACTTTTCAATATAAAAATGTCTTCAAAAAAACTATTTTTTATAGGGTCGGAGAATTAATATCATATAAATAAATGTCTGGGAAAACTTATGTTCATATAGAAAGTAATTCAGAAAGAAACATTTTCCCATATTGAAATTCATCTTAAATGATATAATAAAAAGTCTTAGATGCCTATTCTTAAAGGCTAAGTTGTTTGGGTGTACAAAGCATTTTCGAAGACATTCCTCAATATGAAGAAGTATACTTAAATATTCCTATAATAAACATACAAGGCAGTTCTGTACAATAAATGAGTACGATCTTTCATAAAGGGGAGATTTTTCCAATAGGGGATATTTTTTTGGACATAATTTTGTTTGTTTTTCATATTGAAAAGCATTTTGAAAGAATACTTCTTCTACTGTATAGATATTTCTTAAATTTTCTATATATAATTCAGTATGTATTTGTAAGAAAATATTTTCTAGCTCTGAATTTTTTTACTCTATATTTTTTGTAGGCTTTTGCTATTTCATAATAACTCCTTAGAGTTATTTATTTATTTATTTGTACTTATATAAAAAAACCGAGCCCTTAGGGCCATACATGGTTTCAAAAAAACTTCAAAAATAAAATGAATATAATTATAAATCTTATATAAAAAATAATGACAAAAAAATTTTCTTTTTCTCTTAACCATAAATGCACATAGTACTCACAAATTGAACTATTACTCTGAGGACTACCCCAACAATCATATTAATAATGCATTTACATAAAATAAAATTACATAAATTAAAGAATTTTAAAAAAAACATACAATTTGGAAATTAATAATAATAAAATTAAACTTTTCTTTTTTTCTAAACCATAAATGCACATGGTACTTATAAAGTGAACTACTACTCTGGGAACTACTACATAGACATTCAAAATGCATTTAAATATTTATATATATATAATTTTTTTTTTTTTTTTTTTTATGACCCAACTTAGTAGATTGAAAGCAAACATGTGAAGGCTAAAACAAGACAAGGTGAAGCACTTCAAAACCAAATATAAACTGGAAGAGAACTTTTTGAACTAAATTTGATTATTTTGAACAAATTGGTATATGTTTTTCTTATATGTATTATTATTATTTATTCCTTTCTTAAATTGTTAAAGATTTTCGTAGGAAATATCCTTCAACTGTGATCATTCACTTCTATCTTTCCACCTTTAATAGCTGAAAAATTCATATCTATATCGTCGGTATTCTGCAAAGAGATCCCCAGTTTACTTTTTGTATTTCCGAGTTATTTGGGTTCATTGCGGCTTGTGTTTTGATACGATAAAAGTGCTTTAAAAAGACATGGGATTTTATAACGGGGCAAACATAGGACTTTTGGGACACTTGCAAAAAGTTCAAAAGTCCACCTTATGTCTTTTTGAGTTATTGATTATTTAAATTTTTGTTTTTTCAGGTGATAGACTATTACTTTTGGCACACTTTTTCACCATTAAGTCCATTTCACAAAAAAGTGTATTTAAGACCTTTTTTTGCAGGATAACGACGATATTTAAGTCTTATCTTCTAAAAAATTTCTATTCAATGTTGAAAAAACCCCTTTCACATGAACAAAACATTTCTTTTATTGCCGATCTGTCTTTAATGCTTTTCTCTTTTCGTCTTAGGTAATTTCTTCTAAACTTATGGATGGCGATTTCTCCCATCTTGGTGATTTGGTGACCTCAGATGCTATTAATGAACTTAAACCCGTCGTCCAAAAGTTGTCCGTGTCTCAGCGTCGGCAATTGGAAGTTAAAGAGAGCGATATCTACCTCACGTTTCCCTATCAAATTGGCATTATGTTTGACGAAAACAATGAAGAGGCCCAAAAACGATGGGTAGAAATCACCATGGTGTTCCATGTACTGCGTGGTCTCAAGGAAATGCGCGATTCTGGAGAGGAAATTCCCTGGAACATGGGCACTTTGCCCGAGTACCAAGATAAGGTATTCGTGTGCAACTATCGCTTCGTGAAAGAGTTCACCAAGGGCAAGGAATCCGACTGGACGGTGAACATTGTGAACCATTTCAAACCCATAGATCTAATCAATGAAATAAAGCCGCAATAAATAAAAGTAAAATAGTTGTGCTACGGCGCAACAATTATTCGATTCTATTTCTACATTTTGTTTTATGTTTTATGAAGAAAAAGAAAAGTTGTTGTTTTTGTGAAAATAAATCTCCATTTTTACAGAATCATCCTTGGTTTCTTATTACAAAAAAGAAAAAACAAATGGTTGTTTTGTAATTGTATTTTTTTAATAATGCTCAACATCAGATGTTTCTAAAATACAAAAAAAAGACAACTAGATACATTGCCTAGTAGATACATTTTACTTCTTGCCAGCGGTGGCAGCTTGGGCAGCAGCGAGTTCATCTTCCTTGGCGTGCATGATGATGAGTTCTTGCTTCTTGTTGGCAATACGCTCCTCGCGGCGCTTACGGGCCTCACGCACCTTCTGTCTTCTGGCCTCAGCTTGGTCGGACAACATCTTGCTGCGCTGCTTCTCGGCCTTCTTCTTGTGAATGTATTCCATGAGGACACGCTTGTTCTTGAAAACATTACCCTTGCACTTCATGTACAAGTCATGGTACAAGTGACGATCAATTTTCTTGCTGTCACGGTACTTCTTGAGCAAACGTCTGAGGACACGTTGGCGTTGCATCCACAGGAATTTGGTTGGCATACGGGCATTGGCTGTACCCTTGCGCTTACCAAAACCGCAGTGACGACCCTTGCGACGAGCTTCGGTGTTCTTGCGGACACGGTAGCGGGAGTGTACAACCACGGGCTTCTTGATGATCAAACCATCCTTAATCAATTTGCGGATGTTTTGGCCTAAAAATGGAGAGAAGAGAATAGATAATTAGAATGGGCAAGAAAAGGGAATACATACAGCAAATGGTTTATTTTTAAAACAAATGATAAGTGATGGGCTGAGATAGGCTATTCTAGTGGTTTTAGTGGGTTTATAGTAAGTTTTGGTTGTGCCAGAGACTGGAGCTGCATCTGTTGTTTTTGCCTAAAGTGCACAAGGGGACAATTTCCGTATGCTCTTATGTATTAACTCGTGTAAGATGTTTCTATTGTTACAGTTTCCAAATAGAAATTAGGCGCAAGGTTTTCCCTAAATGAATCAAGCGGTTTTAGGAGTACACCAAAATGTTGATTACCTTCAAACCAGCACTAGCTATTGCAGCTTATTAGTAACAAATTTCAAACTATAACAAATTATATTAAGACGGACGGACGGTCACTGTTTATTTCTGCTGAACCTGCTTCTTTTAACAATTGTGGATGAAGCACGCACCTGCAATGATTTCAACATGAAATGTTGGCCATAAGGAATATAAGACGGATTCTATTCGTTTAGGTCCTCAAATATCGAAATGGTAGGTCCAAGTAAAAGCCTGAACCTTTTATGGTGACAGGTCTTTGGCCCTACAGAATAAAATGTAAATCATCGGACCTTATGGCTGCTCCACAAGAAGTCCGAAGAATATGTTTTTATGTGTCACGGGATAAAATTATTCCAAACTTTGTCTCTCACTATTACAAAGAGTGAATGTTCCTTCTTACAGTACACAAGGCATCTCCAGTCATTACATTTTTTTTTTGCAGTTTAACACAGCCGGTTTCTTTTACATCAATTTATAGCATTATTTCTATAACCTCACTCCTACTAATACAACACTTGCCGCTAACCGAAGGGGGAACAAAAGAGGTAAACTAACACTTAATGTTTTGTTTTTGTTACCCGCACAGCACATTCGTAAGGGGTGCACGTTTTTTCATGATCGTCACCATTAATACCGTTGCGCTCTCTACCACCAACAATTTCATGACACCACTCACAAATTTTTGTTTAAAAAAAAATCCATAATTTTCTGCTCCTTTTTAAATACTTACGGGAGTTGGTGTTGGCAATTTCGTTGATTTCATTGGGATCCAACCAAACCTTCTTTTTGCCGCATCTCATTACTGAGGCTGCCAGCCTCTTTTGAAGTTTAAGCGAACTGCAATAAAAATATCACACATTAATTGATAAATTCCAATCTCTGCCATTAGTTGGCATTGCATTTATTTAATTTCTTTGTGTTTTTTCATTGTTTTGTCACTTTTTTAGGGTTTATTTACTAAAAAATCGTACCTCATGGTGTCGACCTGTATTCGTCGCTTTTCAGAAAGACAGGAAAAATTGTTGAACGGAAGCAGCAGCCATTTTCGAAGATTGTCAACAATCACATGTTCGAATTCGAAATGTCAAACACATGATTGACGATGAAACAGGGTTGTATTTGTCTAAAGTGGGTAGTGATGTATTTGATGTCGTGTGGGTCAGTGAGCGCTGGAGATGGTATTATGCAAATTGCGTACTAAACTAAATAAACTAAACTAAATAAGACAACAGAATGAAGCAAGTCATTCACGCACAAAATAACAGTTTTGAGTTAATGCGAGGAGAAACAAATCGTTTTGTATTTTCAAACCATACTAAGAACACTTCTTTTCTCAAAACCACAACAATAGAAACAATCTTCTATGTCCACCAATACAGTAAATTATTTTTATATTTTGAATTCTGCCTTTTCTTAGTTTGCTAGAATAGAATGACAGTCAGTGCTGTCGTTTTTGTATGTGGAAGAGATGCAAAAAGTACTTTTGACTAAATTAAAGTACTTTTCTTTAAAATAAATGAACTTTGTGGTACAATAAAATTATTTTTGTTGCAATTAAAGGGCATTTTAGTGCAACAAATGTACTTTATGGTTCCATAGAATTACTTTTTGGTACAATAAAAGTACTTTTTAGTAATATAAATTGAATTTCTGATACAATAGAAGTAATTTTTGGCACAGTAAATTTTATTTTTTTTGGTATATTATACTATTTTGTACAATAAATGTACTTTTTGGTACATGAATTGTCCTTTTTGGTACAAAAAGTACTTTTTTATACAATAATGGATAATAAATTTTCTTTTTTAAGGTCGTACTTTTGGTACAATAAATGCACTTCTTAATACAAAACAAGTACTTTTTGGAGCAATGAAAGGGCTTTTTAGTACAATAGAAGCGTTTTTTGGTACAATAAAAGTACTTTTTAGTACAATAAATTGAATTTTTGGCACAAAAGAAGAAAAGAATAAATTTTACTTTGTGGTATAATTATAAAACTTTTGGAGCAATAAATTTTACTTTTGTACAATTGAAGCGCTTTTTGGTACAATAAATTGTACTTTTTGGTATAAAAAATTGTACTTTTTGATAAAATTAAATTGGCACAATAAATTTCAATATTTGGTGTAATATATGCACTTTTTGGTACAATTAATTGTACTTTTTGATACATGAATTGTACTCTTTGATGCTAAATAAGTACATTTTAGTAAAATAAAAGTATCTTTTTTTTACAATAAAAGTGCTCTTTGATACAATATAAGTAATTTTTGATATAATAAAAATTCTTATTGCTACAGTAAAAGTACTTAAAAAAAAACTATAATTTTGATTTATTTAAAGTATTTATGGTATACCAAATTGTACTATTTAGTATAAAAAATACTTTTTGGAACATAAAAAGTGGTTTTGGATGCAATAAATGTCTTTTTTTGATACACTAAAGGTAGTTATTAGTACAAAAAAATTTACTTTTTGGTACATTAAAACTGATTTTTTAGTAAAATAAAAGTCTTTTTTAGTACAATAAAAGTATCTTTGGTACAATAAATCGTACCTTTAGTACATATAAAGAACGCTTTGGTACTAAAAATGTTACTATTCGGTACAATATATGAACTTGTTGATTAAATAGATGTACTTTTTGGCACAATAAAAGTAATTTTCGGTACACTAAAAGTACTTTCTAGTACAATAAATTGCAATATTTGGTACAAAAAAAAAACGCTACTTTTTGGAAATTTAAAAGTAGTTTTAAATACAATAAAAGTACTTTTTAATATAATAAAAGTTATTTTAAAATTAAAAAAAAATAAAAAAAATTCTTTTTGGTACAATAAAACTTCTTGTTGTGCCTTTTTAGTAAAATAAAAGTATATTTGGTACAATAAAAGTACTTTCAGGTACATTAAAAGTACTTTCAGGTACAAATAAAAAAATACTTTTTGGAAAATTAAAAGTAATTTTGGATACAGTAAAAATACTTTTTAATACAATTAAAGTACTTTTAAAGTTAATAAAAAAAATAAAAAAAAAATTACTTTTTGGTACAATAAATTGTACTTCTTTGTACAATAAAACTTCTTGTGGTGCCTTTTTACCAAAATAAAAGTATTTTT
This sequence comes from Muscina levida, assembly GCA_964034835.1. NCBI lineage: Eukaryota > Metazoa > Arthropoda > Insecta > Diptera > Muscidae > Muscina > Muscina levida. The sequence goes on along the minus strand of OZ035884.1, from coordinate 20,968,791 downwards.
TGGTACAATTAAAGGTATTTGGTACAATAAAAGTACTTTCAGGTTCAATAAATTGTAATATTTGATACAAAAAAAAACTACTTTTTGGAAAATTAAAAGTAGTTTTGGATACAGTAAAAGTACTTTTTAATACAATAAAAATACTTTTAAAATTAAAAAAAAAATACTTTTTGGTACAATAAATTGTACTTCTACTTACAATAAAATTTGTTATGGTAACTTTCTAGTAAAATAAAAGTATTTTTTGGTACAATAAAAGTACTTTTCGATGCACTAAAAGTACTTTCTAATACAATAAATTGTAATATGTGGTACAAAAAAAAACTACTTTTTGGAAAATTAAAAGTAGTTTTGGATACAGTAAAAGTACTTTTTAATACAATAAAATTACTGATAAAATTAAAAAAATAAATAAAAAACTTACTTTTTGGTACAATAAATTGTACTTCTTTGTACAATAAAACTTCTTATGGTACCTTTTTAGTAAAATAAAAGTATTTTTTTGTACAATAAAAGTTCTTTTCGGTGCACTAAAATACTTTCTAGTACAATAAATTGTTATATTTCGTACAAAAACAAAACTACTTTTTGATGCAATAAAAATAATTTTAAAATTAAAAATATACACAAATTTACTTTTTAGTACAATAAATTGTACTTCGTACAATAAAACTTCTTATGGTACCTTTTTAGTAAAATAAAAGTATTTTTTTGTACAATAAAAATACTTTTTGCTGCAATAAAAAGTACTTTCAGGTACAATAAATTGTACTATTTGGTACAAAAAAAACTACTTTTGGGAACATTGAAAGTAGTTTTGGTTACAATAAAAAACTTTTTGATACGCTAAAGTATAAAAAATTTCACTTTTTGGTACAATAAATTGTACTTCTTACAATAAAATTTCTTATGGTACCTTTTTAGTAAAATAAAAGTATTTGTTTGTACAATAAAAGTTCTTTTCGGTGCACTAAAATACTTTCTAGTACAATAAATTGTAATATTTCGTACAAAAACAAAACTACTTTTTGGAACATTTAAAGTAGTTTTGGATACAATATAATTACTTTTTAATACAATAAAAATAATTTTAAAATTGAAAAATATCCAAAATATTCTGTCCCCGCTTAAACAGCCTTAGTTTAAAAGCTATCGAGCTAAAATTGGGTATACAAACTTCTATCCTCTAATCTGAGAATAAACTTTAAGATGAGAAAAATCGAACAAAAACTTCTAACCCTCCTATTTGGGGGTTAAAAATTTCATAACAATATTCCCAGGTCATATAAAAAACTGTTTTTTTTTTTTAAATAAAAGCTATATTTTTTATTTGTACATCATATTTTTTCTAAAATTAATGTAAAAATTTAATTTTAATGGAAACACAAATACACTGTCGAAATTTTGGAAGAAAATTTCATCCAGAATAAAAAAGGAGAATATTTACCACAATTTAACGTTTTTATATAAAAATTTTACTGATAGTATTCCAGTTTTCCCATAATAAACTCTCCCACAGATGCTTCAGTTTTTGCTGCTACCACACAATGACGACAGCTAAATAAACATTTATTCACTTGACCAAAGTAAACATTTTATTAAACATTTGAAAATAAATTGTCAAAATTGTCTGTAAATTAAACTTGAAATGTTCCCAAAATGACATCAACGCTATACAAAAGTAAATATTATTCTGCGAAGCGCTTTGTTGTGCTTTTATTGACCATCCACAGCACATTAATGCATTTACATTGCATTTAGCACCTCAGGGCAGTAAGAAAGTGTTTATGTAGTTCTTTAATAAAAAAAGTAAGCTGTCAAGGTTAAAAACTCACATAAAAGTTGACGAAATTAAAAACGTAAAAATAAATTAAAATAAAAAAAGGAAATAAATTAAAGTAAAAATATAAAGTAAGGAAATTTGTCAAGGCAATTTAATTATTATTTTTATACATATATGTATGTATTCAATTTATTAAGAAGACATTTGAATTTAGTGCCTTTTTTATATGTGGTATAAAATCAAATATTAAGTAGAACAAACAACAAGATGAAATCTAGTCTTTTTTTTGGCAAAAGTTGATGTGTCAAATTTTTATAATTTTACAGAAAGCCGATATAAAGTTTTGAAATTATATTACAGCATAAGAATATATCAGCTTTTTATACATTCAATGGACTTACTGAAGATGATATCAAGCAAAAAAAATATTTAAAAAAAGGACATATCTATTATTGCCATAACGGTCTAGAATTAAGAAAGCGGCATTCTGTTTAAATAGATTGTGAAAAGTTACAGTATACTTTTCTTCAACTTAATGGGTGATAATTTAGCAAACTAATTGAATTTCCACCTTTATCCAACGGCCACAGACTTTCCACACTTACCTCGTAATAGTCTAACTATCTGCACATGGCAAAATCGATATATTGTAAGTAAATAATATCGTCATGAGAAGGGCAACCGGAAATAGGCACTAAAAGTCGTGTTTAATGCGCTTAAAATATGCTCTCAAAATCAACAAAAATATGCTCTATAGAATTTAAGTCTCAAATTTTTTCTTCTTCTTGATCGTTTCATGGACTTAGGACCTTTAAAATACATAAATAATTGTTGGCATAGTAATTAACTGATTCAAGTCATTTTCCTAAACGTGTAGTTACAGGTCTGGAAACATTTTTTTAAAAAGTTCCACTCTACTAGGAGCTATCAAAAATACCTTCATGACATTAGAAATAGCTTTATTCGCGTTTTCATATAAATTCCTGAAACATTCACACAATCGATAGAGACCATAAGCAATACATGTCATTTTGTAAAAGGGGATGTCAGCAGATCATCAAGATGTCAGCACAGTTTTTCCGGAAAATCATGTTCTTTTGAGAAGTTAAGTTAACAAACAAAAAAAACGTAAAATCAGTCTTGTCACCATCCAGCTCTCAAGTGGTAAGCTGCAAGCTTCCTCCCAATAAAACTACTTTGGAATAAACCATAATTTTTTGCATTTCTTCTCAAATCATATAATTTCCCAACATCTATGATAAATTATCTTCTGAAATTGCTGCTTTTGCCGTTTTAGCTTTAGGCATTATGTCCAGGATCGAAATCGGTGGTTGTTAAAAAACTTTTTTATGAATTTTTTATAAATATGAAATATGCTTCAAATGGGAAATTTTTAAAAAAAATATGCTTTAAAAAATGTGAAATATTCTTAAAAAGGGCTAAAACATGCAAAAATATGTTCTAACAAATAGTTTCCAAAACACTTGTAAGAGTATGAAACATATAAATACTTTACCCATTTGTTAATATCTCGTTCTAAAAAAAAAAAAATGTGCATATTTAAATTTTCCGGTTTAATCTAAAAATCCAGGTCTCGAGCGGTGAGCTCCAAGCTTCCTCCCAATAAAACTACTATGGAACTAAAAATTAATGTGAAAAATATAAAATATGCTTCAAAAGGGAAATTTTTTAAAAATATGCTCTAAATAATATGAAATATGTTTAAACGGGATTTTTTTTTGAAAAATATGCTTTAAAAAATATTAAATATGCTTAAAAAGGGTCATTTTTTAAAAAATATGCTCTTAAAACCAAAATATACTAAAATATGACTTTATAGGTAAAATATGCAAAAATATGCTCTAACAAATAGTTGTCAAAGCACTTGTAAGAGTATGAAACAGATAAATACCTTACTCATTTGTTAATATCTCGTTCTAAAAAAACATGAATTTTCATATTTTCGGTTGCCCTGATTATTCAAATTTGAATTTTCCGGTTTATTCAAAAAATACATTTTTCTAACAATTCGGTTTTTGAATTGCAATAATCGGTCATGTCACTATCCAGCTCTCAAGCGGTAAGCTCCAAGCTTGCTCCCAATAAAACTACTATGGAACCAAAAATGTATGTGAAAAATATGAAATATGCTTTAAAAAGGGAAATTTTTTAAAAAACATGCTTTTAAAAATATGAAGTATGCTTAAAAGAGGCTATTTTTATTTTTTAAAAATATGCTCTTGAAACCAAAATATGCTAAAATATGACTTTTAGGTAAAATATGCAAAAATATGCTCTAACAAATAGTTTCCAAAACACTTGCAAGAGTATGAAACCGATAAATACCTTACTCCTTTGTTAATATCTCGTTCTAAAAAAAAACATGCATTTGTATATTTTCGGTTGTCCTGATCATGACTATAGTGTTAAAATACTTGAATTATTCATTTCATTTTTCATTTTCCGGTTTATTCAAAAAATAATTTTTTCTAACAATTCGATTTTTGTATTGCAAAAATCGGTCATGTCACCATCCAGCTCTCAAGCGGTAAGCTTTAAGCTTCCTCCCAGTAAAACTACTATGGAACCAAAAATTTATGTGAATAATATGAAATATGCTTTAAATGGGAAATTTTTAAAAAATATGCTTTAAAAAATATGAAATATGCTTAATAAAGGCAATTTTTTTTAATATGCTCTTAAAACCAAAATATGACTTTATAGGTAAAAAATGCAAAAATATGCTCTAATCAATAGTTGTCAAAACACTTGTAAGAGTATGAAACAGATAAATACCTTACTCATTTGTTAATATCTGGTTCTAAAAAAAACTTGCCTTCGCATATTTTTGGTTGCCCTGATCATGACTTTAGTGTTTAAATAGTTGAATTTTTGAGAAAACCTGTTTCCAGTTTATTCGAAAAATACCTTTTTATAATAATTCGGTTTTTGAATTGCAAAAATCGGTCATGTCACTATCCAGCTTTCAAGCGGTAAGCTCCAAGCTTCCTCCCAATAAAACTACTATGGAACAAAAAATTTGTATAAAAAATATTAAATAAGCTTTAAATGGGAAATTTGTTAAAAAATATGTTCTAAAAAATATGAAACATGCTCAAAAAAGGCTATTTAAAAAAATATGCTCTTAAAACCAAAATATGCTTAAATATGACTTTATAGGTAAAATCAGCTCTCAAGCGGTAAGCTCCAAGCTTTTTTTTTTTTTTTTTTTATTTATTGTATAGTTTCAATTACCGAGCCTATAGGGCCTTATAAATATCTACTCATAATAAAAATACACCCAATAAAAATACTATGGAACCAAAAAATAATGTGAAAAATATGAAATATGCTTCAAAAGGGAAATTTTTTAAAAAATATGCTTTACGAAATATGAAATGTGTTTAAATAAAGCCTATTTTTATTAAAATATGCTTAATTATGACTTTATAGGTAAAATATGCAAAAATATGCTCTAACAACTAGTTTCCAAAGACTTGTAAGAGTATGATACCGATAAATACCTTACTCATTTTTTAATATCTCGTTGCATTTGCATATTTGTTGTCCTGATCATGACTGTAGTGTTCAAATACTTGAATTATTCAAAATTTGAATTTTCCAGTTTATTAAAAAAAACCTTATTCTAACAATTCGGTCATGTCACCATCCAGCTCTCAAGCGGTAAGCTCCAAGCTTCCTCCAGATAAAACTACTATGGAACCAAAAATGTATGTATAAAATATGAAATATGCTTTAAAAGGGAATTTTTTAAAAAAATATGCTTTAACAAATATGAAGTATACTTAAAAGAGGCTATTTTTTAAAATATGCTCTTAAAACCAAAATATGCTAAAATATGACATTATAGGTAAGATATGCAAAAATATGCTCTAACAAATAGTTGTCAAAACACATGTAAGAGTATGAAACAGATAAATACCTTACTTGTTTGTTAATATCACGTTCCAAAAAAAACATGCATTTGCATATTTCCGGTTGCCCTGACTACAGTGTTTAAATACTTGAATTATTCAAAATTTGAATTTTCTGGTTTATTCGAAAAATATTTTTTTCTTAAAATTCGGTTTTTGAATTCCAAATTTAGTAAAAATCGGCTTAACCGTTTTCGTTCGGTTTTTCGGAAATAGGAAAATAATGCCTACTTCTACAAACCTAGCATTGTTCTGTGAAAATTCTCCTTTTAGAAAAACCGGTTAACAGAGATTAAAAAAACCGGTCAAGCCGAGTGTTCGAAATCGTAATTTTTTAAAAAAAAACAGGCATACGGTTTCGGAGAAAAAACCCGGTTAGACGGTTTTCGGGTTTGAACACTCTAGTCATGACATATTACCCACTTACAGACTTACATACAGCTACTTTAAGTTTGTTTTTTTTTTTGGTGACGCCAAGATTTCATTTTCATTTTAGAGTTTATACAAAGTGTAGTGATTACTCATCAGCACCTTCACCTGTCTGGGATCCCATACAAGCAGGCAATACCTGCCCTGGGTAGTTCAAGGGGCTGCTGCTATCGATGTTGAAATCGAAAAGGTGTTAAATACATAACAAAACTGATGTTTATTTAACGAGGGATGTATGACAATCGTAAAGTCTTGAAATGAGGCAAACAATAACAATTTGAAAAAAAAATAAACTTACGCATGCAACTACTGTCAAGTAACTAAAAGTCTTAGTCGAAGACCTTAATGTTATATATATTGATATTGCAGTCATTGTATCCTTGAGTATCTTCCTTGTGGATAACAATAAACTGCATAGTACTGTTTGTTTTTATTTGTTACCTTAAAAACTTATTCATTAATTCAAACACATCAACGAATTTACTTGTTTAATATACCACCCCTCTTAGTTAGTTATTTTTTTTTCATTATTTATTTTAAGCAGCCGAGACCCTAGAGATCCGACTTGTATGTTTTTTTTCTGTTTTTTTATCTTGTCCATTATATTTACATAAATATATTTGTATGCGAAAATAAAAATCTCCGCTATTTACACATAAATTGAGATGATTCTTTGAACTCTCAACAGTAATTAACATACATACATCTGTATGTATGTATAAATGTCTGTATGTTTTAATGTGTGTAGACGTATAAGTCTATAAAATGACTTTAGCGTTCCTAGAAATTCAAGTTAACAAAAAAAAAAAAAAAGGTTCAAGGGTTTATTTTTATTAAGTACCAAAACCTGTCATTGTGCGCATGCGCAATTAAATTGTTGCAATGACGTTGAAAGATGCCAAAGTGATAGTGGAAATAAAATTAAATAAAATGAATTTAAGCAATGATGATATATCCGTTGGAGTACAAAGACTAAAATAGCTTAAAATTAACTTTTAAGTTTTTTTTAAGACTTTTATACTAAAATTTTTGATATTTAATTTATTCTGATTTTATTGTTATTGAAAAAATCTCCGCAAGTGAAAAATATATTGAAAATGTTGATACATACTCAAAATCGATTGTTCTTAAGACATTTTTAAGACGACGCCAGCAATTGAAATTCAAAGAAAATCAATTGAAGCTCAAAAATATTGCTGTGTTTAAGTTTAGTCGACCTTTTCAATTTTATTTTGATAGACTTGGTTAGGCTTGAGTAACTTGAGGAAAAACACATTGATATCAGTTGATTTGCTTTATTTTAAATTCCAATATTTCGATCGACATCGTCAATCATCTTCAGGAAAAGTATCTATATAAAGTTCACAAAATATATATACATATTTGTTTTTTAAGCATAACATTTGAAATGCAAAAAACAGTAATTGTATTTCAAAGCTTCTATTTTAATTTTGATGAATGCCAATCGTCGATTAATGAGTTTAAAATTTCAATTGAAAAATGTTAAATTTTAATTGATGTTTTTAGAATTTTAAATTGAATCATTGAATATCAAGTGGAAAATTTGAATTTGAATTGATGTAAAGCGCCAGATGTAATTTTGTTGATGTTGTTGTAAAGTTGTCTATAACATCAAGAATTCATTAAATAAAACTGGCAAAAGGAAAGGATATTTTGAATTTAAATATTTTTTAATTAATATTACACAGCTGTTAAATGAACAAAAAAAAATATTAATGAACGTAAGGAGTAACCTTGTGCTTGGCTTAGGTCCCGTTGAGTACAATATGAATCTGTATACCAAAGTTTCCTAACACCCTTAAAATCTTGACTTATGGTTCAAAAAACGGGGCTGCGGGTCTTTCCTCTCCTATGAACTGATGACTCAGTGAGTTCTAAACCAATTTTTGATTCTTTAACGGTTTTTAAATGAAGAATAATAGACCTTTCCTATGGTATACATATATATACATATACAAAAGTGATAAATTTATCCAAATTTTAGGATAGCCATAGTTTGAGCACGATTAGAGTATGTTAACCCGTGCCGCTTTGGGCTTAAAGTTTTTAAGCTCCTACAGCCACGTTTGGGGGTCATAACTCAAGAAAGACCAGTCCAATTTGTATGAAACTAAAATCTTAATTGTCTCATTTTGTTCACAGGTTATGTGACATTACAAAAAACTAGTAAGACTTGACACTTTTTTCCGTTTTGGATTTTTTATTATTTTTTAAATTTAAAAAATTGATTTTTTAGGCAAATTTTTAATTTTTTTTCATAAATTTATTTATAACTACAAAACTGTTATTTATAAATACGAAACTGATTATGCAGAAAAATTATATATGAACAGATTAAAGGACTTCTAATTTTATTTTAATTTAATAATTTCGGATTTTTGTTTCATCAAAATTGGACTGGGCTTTCTTGTGTTATGCCCCCAAACGTGGCTGTAGGAGCTTAAAAACTTTAAGCGGCAAACCAAAAGCGGCACAGGTTAACATACTCTAATCGTGCTCAAACTTTGGCTATTCTAAAATCTGCATAGATTTATCATTGGAATTTATAAAAAAAAATGGAATTTCATCTAAATCGGTCACGCCCACCGCTCATACATTCCAAATCGATTTCTTCGCATAAAATGTTTCCTATCCGCACAAAAGTCTTCAAATTTGGTGCATACACTTTCTAGAATAAACCAGTACAGAAATTTCAGCCAGGTAAACTGACTGAAAACTAACATCACTCAATATAAGATATTTTTAATGTCTTGTTTTATTAAAATTAACCGATTTTTAATTAAAATTATTTGCCTGCTTGTGAAGCGTAAACTGTTGTAGACCAAACTGTCAGTGTGTATTCAAAAAGTTATTTATATGGGAGGTACCAAAAGGGGTGAGTCAAATGGTTAGATTTTCTAAGATTTTGTCTCATATCACAAGGTAAATTCACTGACCAAATTTCATTAACCCCCAGGTGTCCGTTTTGAAGTTATGAGAGAAATATTAATTTTGCAAAAATAGGTCATTTTGTATGGGTGGTACCAGAAGGGGTGAACCGATATAGTCTATATTCATTTCCCAGTCAAATTTTCATAAACGTACATCTTGCGTAAAATTTTACTGAATTCAAGGTTATTTTTACAAATGATATGAATGTAAAACTATGAGAGTCAATTCGGTCATTTGCATGGGAGGTACCAGAAGGGGTGTGGCAAAGGTTTTGGCAGTTATGAAAGAAAAATTATTTATCCAAAAATAGGTAGTTTTGTATGGGAGGTACCAGAAGGGGTGGGGCTATTCTGCCCATTTAGAATTCCATAAGTTCGTTTTGAAAAATATTAATACAGGTAAATTTTCATATCGATACGTTAAGATTTACTCGAGTTATCCTGCTCACCAGATATCCAGCCAGCCAGCCAGACAGACGAACATAGCTCATTCATCTTAAAAAGTCCTGAAACGAATTTGGTCTTAAGATACTTGGGGTCTAAGTCGTCTCCTTTAATGCGTTACACTTTTTTTTCGTATCAAATGATATATAACCTCATCCCTAAGGGTGATGGTATAAAAAAAAATAATGATGCAATTCTCTTAACTGAACAATTCTCTACAAAACTGCATAATTGAATTTTTCATATTTTACACTCGAAAAACGGATTTTTTGCCATGAAAATACCACAGTGCGGCGCCTCGACCCCTTTTTGCCAACTTGGTTACAAATAATCTGGTTATATGTATCTCGACTATACTATGATATTTTCGGGACGATCTAACTGTTATTATGGCTGTTATAACGTTTTCTTTTAAATGGAGCTTGGCACAGCTCACCTCCACTCTGGCTATTATTCATACTGTACCAACAACACATATCAAATATCAGCTTTATATATGAGATACATCCGTTTAAAGTTTTATACCACACCTAATGATCCGATCCCGGTCATTGTTTGTTGGACCACTTTCACCCTGGCTGTAATTCATACTGTACAAACAACACATACCAAATATCATCTTTATACCTCTTACAGTTTATGAGATACAGCCGTTTTAAGTTTCAAGTTTTATACCACGCCCACTGATCGGATCCCGACCATTTTTTTTTGTTGGACCACGAACTTTGTTGCCAAATACATTCACAACATTTTTCAAGTCGATAAGGTCCTTAAACCAGTAAGAAAGTTTCAGTTGGGCAACCCGACTTACATATACCCCCACCCTCAGTAAAACCTAAAATTTTCTATTATATTAATATTATTACTCGATTTCTAAAGTGTATGGGAGGTAAAAAAGGGGCGGGGTTAGACTTCCAGTTTTTTTCTCAAAAACTTTATCCAGTTATAGCTTCACAAAATACAGAATTTGGGCACGATTATGTCAAGTGTATTGATATTATTACTCCATCTCCAAAGTGGGCGGAGTGGTACATTTGAATGGGGGGTACCAGTAGAGGCGTGTCTAGACTTCCAGATCTTTTCTACAAAACTTTAACCTGTTATAGCTTTACTACAAACAGAATTTGGGCACGATTGTGTTAGGTCTATTTATAATATTAATCGATTTTTAAAGTGGGCGGTACCAGATGGTTATGGGAGGTACCAAATGGGGCGCTGTTATAGCTTTACTAAAAAAACGTTGGATTGATTGATATTATTACTCCATATCTATAGTGGGCGGAAAGGAACATTTGGATGGAAGGTACCAGAAGGGGCGTGGATAGACTAGCTTTACTAAATACAGAATTTGGGAGCGATCCCGTTGGGTGTATTGATATTATTACTCGATTTCTAAAGTAGGCGGAATGATGTATTTGTATGGGAGGTACTAGAAGGGGCGGGGTAATGTAGCCCATTTGCAATACCGTAAGTAGTTTTGGGAAAATATTAACCCGTGCAAAATTTTAAAACATTTGGTTGCGTCTTTCAAAAATTATCGTGCGTACCAGCCGGACCACCAGACAAGCAGACGGACGGACATGGCTCAAACTGCTTAAAAAGTCATGAATCGAATTTGGTTTACAGAAACCTATAGTCTAAAGTGACTCCTACTATGTGTTACACTTTTGGGTCGTATCAAATGATATATACCCTCCAATCCGTAGGGTGTGGGTATAAATAGGGTTCAATGAGGAGGGCACGCCACTTGATATATAAAAAATTCACATTTTGTGAAAAGTTCAAAAAGAATGGTAGTCGTTTTTGAGTCTATACTGTACTAAAAAAATGCAAACAAACAAAGACAAACTCATATTCATATACATTAGGGCGGGTCGATTTAATAATCGCCCATGGCTCAGGGAAAATCGTATTCTAGGGATCAAAATAAGAAACTTTGCCGAAGGAACCATACCTCTAAAACGAATTCTACTACCCCCCAACTGTTGACTTTTGTCCCATAGGGTCAAGTTTTGAAAAATCCCACTTTGACCCATTTAGAGTGCCCCAATCGAGTCCAAATGTATGACCGACCCCCACTAACTTTGGAGGGCCGATCCACCCATGCCAGTGGCACACCCCCTGGAACTCCCCTGGGGGGTTCCCCATACAAAAATTTAAAAAAATCACCATTTTTGGCACTTTATTTTATTATTTTTTATTTATTTTAATAATTTTTTTTAATAATTATTTTTTCTCTTTAGAGAATTTTGATTTGACCTTTGACCTCTTTGGGGCACGGCTTAAAGTCATCCGACTTTGCCATAATTTAGACCATAGCTATTTTATTATAACAACTGACACAATACTCCACTTGAACATTACCGAAAATCCAAAGTTGAATGTATAAAAAGAAAATCAAAAAAAAATATTATTACTTTTTTTCTAAAAAAATATTTTTTAAAAAAATATCACCATTTTTTTTTTTTTTAAAAATTAATTTTGAATAAATATCCCCTGAATATGTATCAAATTTTTATATTTTTTTTTTTAAAGAATTACTGAAAAAAATTATAATATTTATAAACATTTTTTATATTTTTTTTTAATAAATTTTATAATTACTGAAAAAATTGTTTTCGAAAAATTTATAATATAAACATTTTTTATATTATTTTTTTTTAACGAATTAGTGAGTACATTATTTTCAAAAATTTTAAAGTGTAAAAATTTTTTAAAAGTACATTTAATTTTTATATTATTATTTTTTTTTTAAATTACTAAAAAAAATTTATAAAAAAAAAAATTTTTCATTTTTCAAATGTTGTATTTTCGTATAAATTCTCTAAAATCTATTTTAAGATTATCGTTATTTTCTTAGGCAAGTGAACACAAAAGCAAAGCTTAAAAATCGTCAATATTTGTTACGAACACTCTCAGCGCCACTGTCAAGTTTGAAGTGCTTTGTAAAAGCATAACAATTATTTACGTACGAAAATCTATTGAATTCTAAATGTAAACAAAGATGAATCAAAAAACTAATAAGAATAAAAGGAAAACAGTATAATAAAAACCGTTCGACGAAATCACAGTAAATTTAAAAAAAAATACGGAAATTACTATTGAACTAATTAGTCACCTAAAATAATTTACACCTAAAGAGCAGTTCCCACAAGTTACGCTTATTATCGTTGAATGTAAATGTGTAGTGCACAATGGAAAAAACAGGATGCAACGCAATATTTTTTTGTTTTTTTTTTGACATCGCATTTCCCCCTTTATGTCTATCAGAATTAACGTATAAACTACCAGCTGCCATTGAAGGACTTTCAATATGCTGCAGCCTGAGAGGGATTTACCGCGACGCTTGAAAGCTTTATGTCATGGGGTTTCCCCACAATAACATTACACATGTAACCACAACAACAACAATAGCACATTCTCTCTTGCTAGTGTACGTAATATTATGGCCTATAAACATGGATGTTTCTCGTCGTTGTAATGGAGGATTTAAATTAAACTAGTTCGCACTAGTTTTCACAACACAATTACATATTACCAAAGTTTGCATGACAAGCTGACACATGGTTTCCTTGTCAATAATTCGTATTGTCTGTTGTTGGCTCACTGGACACATGCATATATCTTCCTTGATTTTCGTTTTTTTTGTATGGATTTTAAATTTAGTTACCTTTAAACCCAGACTGTCAGTTCTTTAGCTTAATTGTCTTGGGTTTTTGTTTCTTTACAGACAAATGCGAATTGGACACGTCGTTTTTGTTTCGACACTATGTCTGCCGCATTAAGAAAACCCCCTTCTCTAGCGGACTAAAAGAAATTTACAAACAAAAAAAAAACAAAAACACGAAAAAAGAGCAAAGCTTAACTTAGCCCCAAGTAAATAAATCATGTAGATGAGGAGAGGGGCAACGAAAGCGTGAAATTTTGGTAGTTCCAAGACGTCACTACTCTCTACACTACTAACCGACCAACAAAGAGGCCATCAAGAAGAAATAATAATGGCTTAAAGTCGCATACAAAATATTGAGTTAGTGGGCAACCGGTTTTAACAAGCTTTTCTCAAACATAGCACTGAGAGAAATTGTGGATAATGAATGGTAGTGGCGGATGGGTGTTTTCGGATAAATATAATATTAAATGAAGACAAGTACAATTTTGTGGCCGTCGGTGGTGTAATAGGAAGCGTGCGCGCCTGTTATTCATTAGATCGTGGGTTCGAATCCCGGTCAGACCACTTTACATTTCTTTCGACGACGGTCACCTCGCTTAGTGCCGGCGACACTATCGAGTATAATTAGCCATGAAAAAGCTTCTTAATTCCGTTCGGAACCGGTGTAAAACTGTAGGTCCCAATCAGTGTGTCTAAAAAATAGAAAGCGCACAGCTCATTGATTGCGAGAAGCTCTCCCCTATCCCTCCATGGGATGTAATGGGAAAAAAAAAATTTAAGTACAATTTTTAAAATGGGAAAATTAGTCAGTTGAATATTGACATGCTTTTTTGATTAAATTATGGGGATACAAGATTTTGCTTCGGTCTAATATGTTACGAATATAATAATGGTACTGCAAAAGTATGACCGCAATCCATTAACAAATTGAGATGGTTCGGCAGGTGCGTATTCATCAGTTGGATTCGCTTATATTCACGTCGGCCCATATGCTAAAATAGAGATGCGTACGAGACTGCCATTATATTCTTATCGTTAATGTACAAATTTCTCGCCAATAATGATATCCTCTCAGATATCAACCCCAACTTGATAATAATGAAATGTAATATTTTTATAATAATTTGAGTTTTACGACAAAAACGTATGCCAAAAAAATTATGTCCGCGAAATAAATAACTTAATTAACGTCTAAAATGTAAAATTATTTAAAAAAAACCGAAGAAAATTATTCTTAGGATTTAAAAATAATATCATAATAAAATAAATCCAAGATAAGAATTAAAAATACCAATAAAACCCAAAAAATATTATTTCATAATCTAAAAGAAAATCTAAATAATCTATCGGGCAAATAAACACAGAAATTTAAATACTTTTTAAACAAAAATAATAAAAATAAATCAAATTTTTCATAGCTAAAAAAATATCTATAATAGCTGATATAAAATCAATAAAATACCATGAATTATGAGCACAAAAACAAGATACATCGAAACTTAAATAATAATAAATTTATATACATAGTTTTAATTCTGTTGAAAAAATATCTCTTTTAATATTTCAGCATTAGACTGATAAAATTTGATATAAAGATGGTATTCAGCACAACAATTATAAATTTACTGACGAAATTTTTAATGAGCGTTTGTGGGCGTTGCGGAACAGTTCTTAAGCACTAGAGAGATAAAATTCGGTACACAGACAGCTCTCGGCCGCACGAGTTTACATCTTCAGACGAAATTTTTATTTTCAATCAGTTTAGGGAGGGGGCATGGTAAAAGTGTTTTTGATCCCATAGAGATAAAATTAGATACACAACCAGAAAGTTTCAGTCGGGCAACCCGACTTATATACCCTCACCCTCAGTAAAACATAAAATTTTCTATTATATTGACATTATTACTCGATTTCTTATGTGGGCGGAGTGATATATTTGTATGGGAGGTACCAGAAGAGGCGCGGCTAGACTTCCAGTTTATTTCTACAAAACTTTATTCTGCTATAGCTTAACAAAATACAGAATTTGGGCACGATGGTGTCGAGTGTATTGATGTTATTACTTCATCCCCAAAGTGGGCGGAGAGGTGCATTTATATGGGAGGTACCAGAAGTTTCGTGTCTAGACTTCCAAATTTTTCTCCAAAACTTTATCCTGTTATACCTTTACTAAATACAGAATTTGGGCACGATCGCTTTGGGTGTATTGATATTATTGGTACATTTGTATAGTAAGTACCATAAGGGGAGTCGTTAGACTTCAAATTTTTTTCTCAAAACTTTATCCTGTTATAGCTGAACAAAATACAGAATTTGGGCACAATGGTGTCAAGTGTATTGATATTATTACTCCATATCTAAAGTGGGTGGGATGGTACATTTGTATGGGGGTACCAAAAGGGGCGTGGCTAGACTTCCAATTTTTTTCTCTTAAACTTTATCCTGTTATAGCTTTACTAAATACAGAATTTTGGTACGATCCCGTTGGGTGTATTGATATTATTATTTGTATGGAAGGTACCAGAAGAGGCGGGGCCATGCAGCCCATTTGCAATTCCGTAAGTAGTTTTGTAGAAATATTAACTCGTGGAAAATTTCAAAAAATTTGGTTGCGTCTTTCGTATGTTATCGCATGCGCACCAGCCGGACAGCCAGACAGACAGACAGACAGACAGACGGAGCTTAAACGATTTAAAAAGTCATGAATCGAATAAGGACTAAAGTGACTCATTCTATGTGTTACACTTTTGGGTCGTATCAAATGATATATACCCTCCTACCCGTTGGCTGAGGGTATAAATAGGACTCGGTTCTACAGATATGAGTATGCAGGTGAAATTTTTATTTTCGTTCAGGGGGCCCAAACTACTGCACATCGGATCAAAGATGGTGTTGAAAGGAAATAAATCCACTACAAGCCCCCAAATGGCCCCGAGGAATAAAATGTATGACCCTATCTTCAAGTAAAGGGGTAAAATGCATGTTCGCCAGCACCAACTTTTTCCTTATAACAATTTTCCTTTTTGTCACCTGTGACCCCTTAACCCACACAATAATAAAATTTATATAAAATTTCCTCCCACCGCTCTAACTGCTCCAAAGGTGCCCCTAAAGTAGTCAAATGTATCACCGACCTCCCATATTTTTGCAACTCCAACAGTTTCTCAAAAGAAATCTTCCCCCTATCTTTAACCCATACATTTCTTTTTAATTTTTAAATTTTATATGGAATCATCTCATGTCGCTCCCATTGTGCCTCCAAGATGTGCAAAATGTATGTACATACATTTCTAACATTTTACCTGAACAAAAATACACCCATCTTTAACACCTAAAGGGGCTCCCATACAATAATCAAAATGTTAAAAAATATGCTCCCAATTGTTCTAAGTGCCCCAAAGATGCCCTATAGAGGAGTCAAATGAATGATTGACCCCCAATATTTTTGAAAAACCCCCAGTTTCTCAGAACATATTTACCCTCTAATGTCAAGGCTTTTTTTTTAAATTTTTTTATGAAATCTGTTTCTGTCGCTCCAATGGTGCCTCCTTGAGCGACGGTCACCATACACTTATTTTTTCCTTAAAACATTTTTCCCAAACATACCTTCCCTATATTTTCACCCCCTAAGGGGGCTCCCATATAAAAAGATATAAAAGGTAAAGGACCGGCCGTGGCATAGTGGTTAGAACACGCGACTACCATGCGGGAGATCGCAGGTTCAAACCTGGCTCCAGTCATCTTAAAAGAAAAAAATAAAATTTTCTTTCATTGTCGGCTCCCCTCGAATGTTGTTTGACAGCAACTTCGCAGTATTAAGCGTCGATTCAATCGTCGTGTCTAGTAAGAGCTTCTCAAAACAGTGACGTTCGCATTCGTCGATAAACAAGTAGGTGCCGTTAGTTGTGAATCTAAAAATAGAAAGCGTGTTATTTCACAACAACGCGAGAAGCTATCCCATACCTCATTCATGGGGTGCAAAGGGAAATTAAGTTAAGATATAAAATTTGCTCCCACTGCTCTTACTGCCACCAAGATGCCCCTAGAGATGTCAAATGTGTGACCGACCCTCAATATTTTTGAAACCCAAACATTTCAAAACAAAAAAAAAATACAAAAAATAATTGTTTAATCTGTTTGTTGTTTCCTTGGGTTAAATGTAAAACCGGCCCACTTTTATTTCTATCTCCCAACATTTTTTCGAACAGTCCAAAACAAAATGAACTTAAACCGACCAAAACAAAAAAAAAAAAAATTCTCACAAAAAAAATTTCCGTTCAAATTTTTATATTATACGTTTTCTCACCAAAAACGATTACTTTTCGGGAATCAATTTAAATATTATTTTCATAATAATTTATATGCGGCATTTTAAAAAATTCACACTTTGATCGATTTTGAAAACATCGAACTTAAATCGTACAGATATCAATTGCGGGCATGCTTTTGATTAACTAAATTTTTGTAAAAGCTAATGCATATCTGACTTTTTAATGTTAATTCGGAGAAATGACATCGTTCTTTCTAGATGCTGGGCAATCTAAATATCCTCCTTAATAAGGCTGCCAGTAACTTTGGAAAGAGCTTTCCTCATATATGTAAATATGTGATCAAGTTGCCGGTAGTGTCCTTATAGGAGAAGAATTCAAATTTGCTGTATCTTTCTATAAACTCTTGCTCTATTTGCTTTAAACAATTTTAACTTCCTTTTAAATATACTGCTATAATTCTCTCGCTCTCTCTCTCTCTTAATATTACGCGTTACAACGGTTGGAGCATTGCCATTAACATAGCACAGTTTTGTCGAATTTTCCAATTGTTGGGTTTCGCATTTTTAGAGAATTTTTACATTACGACGGGTTTTTTGAAACAACCAATATCAGTTCCAGTAATTCCCAACAGGGAGTTCTTTAAATATAACATTTCGAAACTTACGGTTCAGTTATTTTTGTAACAAGCAATATAAAACTTACATCAAAGCATTACATAAGAAAACCCTCGTGTAACTACATCGTCAAATGTACAAAGAGATGTAATCCCACATATGGACCCGCGCTTTATACAAAGTTTTTCCAAGAAATCCTCATATTTGTCATATTTATTATTATTATTGTCATATTTATGACAATTACCAATATGATTCCTGGAATCACATACCATTCAACATCAACTTGTTTCTTTTCGTGCGCCCGCATGCGCAAGTTAGCTGTAAATTTTTCACAGTGTATTTGTGGCAATTCATTTGGTATATAAAGACATAAGAAAATCAAATTGAGTCTAAGTGTTGTTTAAGCTTTTAAGCATAACAGTTTACAATCCAAAAGAAGTAAGTTAGCACAAAAAATGAAAAAGGAAAAAAACACACACACCAACATTATTTTAATTAAAAGGCGAAATAAAAGAAAAAATTAAATAAAAAAAATAAATAATATTCGGAAATTTAACTAAAAAATATAGATAACAAAAAACTAAAGGGAAAATCGCAGTGATTTGGCAAAAAGTGGAAATATGTTTGTAATTTAAAATCAAAAAACAATAATATGATTAAATACATAAATACAAATTATATATATTATTTGTATTAGAAATATATATTTTAATTTTAAAAATATATACAAATTTTTTTTAACATTTAATTTAAAGTGACTTAAGGCAGTAATTTTCAAAATTTCTTGTCCTTAAAAGTGTTGTTATATAACCAAAACAAAAAGTACAATATGTTAATAGGTTTTAGTTGTTAATATGTGGAAACATGTTGTTACTTTAACCCGACAGTTTATGGTGTTTTAATTTACGTAACTGCTGTGCTTAACTAAAGTTCGGAGTATTCATATGAGTAGCTGCCTCATTTGCCAAAACGCTTGACTCCGTTTGGAAATTTATAAATTGCTGTTTTAAAATAAATTGCTGTTTACAAAACATTAGTTTGATTAATGTTTGCAGTGATGCTCATTTGTAATATTAAAACGCGTTGTTCAAAACGATTTGCATATTTATTTAATTTATTGTAGCTTAAGCCATCAATGTCTGTTGGTGTGTTTTTATGAAGGTGTTGTTTGAAGCGTGTAATATGCAGTTTGTTTTAGTTTACACAGCTTTAGCTAATGAGCTTTTGTACAGAAGCAGTGATGTGGGAACTATTAAAATAATGTATGCAAGAGATAAATTATGGGCTTTCCTAAAGCATATTAATTTCAATTGTTTAAAAAATTTAAAAAATCAAAATTTCAAAGGATAATTTTTTTTTTACAAACACTTACTATTGAGTAAAGATATAGAACATTGAACACAGTGTCAGCAGTTGATTTAATTTTTGTTGCTTTTTTGGATTATTAATTTTCATTTTCACATCAAGACCTAACCTACGATCTCACTGTAGTTTAATGTAGTTTTAAAGGCATATCGTAGTCCGGAGATTTATTTGCTCCATATGAAATTTTGATAGTTTTGAGTTAATGATGCTATACCGTGTTATTGATACCACATTTTTCAAATCTGCAATCCGTTTTTGGCTATCTCTTCTAAAAACTGAGGTAGCCAAGCTTGTTCACTTTGCTCTATATTTCTTTCAAACTTTAACTTCGATTCACTTAAAATTATTTTTTGCCTATAGAGCATACGAATCCCCGGACGAAGATGTGCGTTAAAACCTCACGATGCATTACATCTTGATGTTTGATAAGGTTGTAGAAACAAAATGTCGTTAGTACGTATGTATTCCACAGACATACGCAAACGCTGTGTAGAGGATGTGATATACAACTTTTTTTACATGTATATACAAATTACTAATTTTATGACAGTTGAGCCAACAGTTAGCGGGAAATTCCTGCATCGAGCACTATAGTGAAACAGTGCCGTCAGAGGGGCTACTTATCACATGTGTTTTAATGATCAAATTGAAAGATTATTTTGTTAGCCATAGAAATACTATGGTCCGCAAATTTTATCGTCTTTATAAAATCTATTATACTGCCCGACTAAGGGGTGATTCATTTATAACTTTTTGTTTAATTTTCAAATAAAACACAAACTAGAATGGGATATTGGATTCTTTATTATGAATAGCAATCTCTGGCATTTATATTTTAAATATGGTACCTTCAAGAGGGATAAAATGTATGATCAACCCCTAAACATAACTACCCTCTATCTTCATCCTATAAGGGGGCTTCCATACAAAAATCCAAAGTGTTATAAAATTTTGCTCGCCACTGCCCTAACTGTCAGAATGTGCTCCTAGATAGCCGAATATCAACATTGTTACAACCCCTACAGTTTTTCATAACAAATCTTACCTCTATTTTCAACCCATAAGGCTTATTTTTTAAATTTTTTTTTATGAAATTGTAAACAGGGGTAAATTGTATGACCGACCCCCACATATTTTAAAGATTATTTCATTAAAATGTTATACGCTACTAAGTCGTAGGTGTTCTATACGGAAAGTCCTACTTTTCAACTTTTCTTTATAGCATTACCACTACCATCTCTCGAATTATGTTGCGAGTAATGTTGCCTTCCAAGTCTGTCAACGTAAACTTTTGATTACACATACCCCAAAGAAAAAAACCAGGGAGAGAGTATCTATGTGGCCAGTTGACACGTCCAAAATGCAAATTAACTTAATAAAAACTTAATTTCCCTTTACACCACCTGAATGAGGTATGGGATAGCTTTTTCGCGTTGTTGTGAATTAACACGCTATTTCTATTTTTATATTCATAACTAACGGCACCTACTTGTTTATCGACGACGAATGCGAACGTCACTGTTTGAGAAGCTTTTTACAAGACATGTCGATTTATTCGATACTATACTGTAAAGTTGCTGTCGACAACATCGCGGGTACCGGCAATGAAAGAAAAATTTAAATGACTTGAGACGGGAATCGAATCCGGGATTTTCCGCATGATAGTCGCGTGTTCGGACCATAATGCCACTGCCGGTCCCGAAATGCAAATTAGATGTTGAATGAGTTTAACTTTGTATGCCTTTAAATCAAGATCTTTTCGTAAAGTTTGGTGATTACAAGAGACCAAGTGTGAGTTTTGATTAAAACAGTGTTTTGTAAAATAATTCACTTAAATTTGTTATGCACGACAGTATATCATTCAAAACATAATTTATTTGTGCCAGAAAATCTGTTTATTGTACCAAAAATTATTTGTATTACACAAAAAAAGTACTTATATTGTACTAAATAGCACAATTTATTGTGCCATTTTGTTGTACCAAATAAAAGTACAATTTATTGTACTTTGTTATTAATTGTACCTAGAAGTACTATTAATTGTACCCAAAAGTGAAATGTATACATAAGTACTTATTTTACCAAAAAAGTACTTATATTATGAAAAAGTACTTTTATTGGACAAAAATATATATATTGTAACCAAAAGTACTTTTTTCTACCAAATCGCACAACTTATTGTTCTAAAAAGTAAAATTTATTGTATCAGAAATTAAAATGTATTTTACCAGAAAGTACAATTTACTATTTATTGAACCAAAAAGTAAAATTTGTGGTGCCAAATGGTACCAAAAAGTACACTTTATGGTACCGAAAAGTATAATTTACTGTACAAAAAGTTCTTTTTTATACAATATTCTATAACAAAATGTACTTTTATTTTACAAAAAGTACAGTTTGTATTACCAAAAAGTACTTAAATTTTACAAAAATATACATATGTTGTAACCAAAAGTACTTTATTGTATCAAATAGTACAATTTATAGTACTAAAAAGTAAAATTTATTTTACACAATAGTAAAATTTATTGAATCTAAAGTACAATATATTGAACCAAAAGTAAAATTTATGGTACCAAAAAGTACACTCTATGGTAACAAAAAGTATACTTTATTGTACAAAAAAGTATAATTTATTGTACCAAAAATGCAAATTATTGTATCAAAAAGTACTTTCATCGAACAAAAAGTACAATTTATTTTACCAACAAGTACTTATATGGGACAAAAATATACATGTATTGCACCAAAAAATACTTTATGTTATAGTACCAAATATTAAAATATATTGTACCAAATAGTACAATTTATAGTACTAAAGAGTTCAATTTATTGAACGGAAAAGTACAATTTATTGTATTAAACTTACAATTTATTACCAATAACAACACAATTTACTGAGCTAAAAAGCACTTTTATTGTACCAAAGAGTACTTTTATTGTAGCAAAATTAAAATTTATTGTACCACAAGCTTTTATTGTATTTATTGACCAAAAAGTACTTAAATTGGACAAAAATATACATATATTTTTCCCTAAAGTACTTTATTGTACCAAATAGTACAATTATTTGTACCAAAAAGTAGTTTATTTTACCAAATAGTACATTTTTTTACTAAAATGTACAATTTAATGTACCAAATAGTACGATTTATTGTACCAGGAAGGACAATTATTGAATCTAAAGTAAAATTTTTGGTACCAAAAAATACACCTTATTGTACAGAAATGTACAACTAATTGTACCACAAAATACAATATTTTACCAAAAAGCACTAATATTGTTCCAAAAAGTTCTATTATTTAAAAAGTAATTTTTTTTATACCGAAAAGTGATATTTATTGTCCCAAAAGTACTTTTATTGTACAAAAAATATTTTATATGTGGCAAAAGTTATTTTTATTAAAGTTAGAAGCATAACTCATGACTGACTAGTCCAATTTTGATGAAACAAAAATCCGAAATTCACAAAATTTAATTGTGAATCAAAGGAAGACGGGTAAAATTTTATACTTTTTCCGTTTTGAATTTTTTATTATTTTTTATATATAAAAAAAATTGCATTTTTTATATTTCTTCTTCACAAATTTATTTATAACTTCGAAAGTGTTGATTATGCAGAGAAATTATATATGAACAGATTAAAGGAATTTTTTAATTTCAGATTTTTCTTTCATCGAGTTATGCCTCCCAAACGTGGGAACTTATAAACTTTAAGCCCAAAGCTGCACGGGCTAACATACTTCAATCGTGCTCAAACTTTGGCTATCCTTTTCAAGAGTTTTCATTTCTGGAGGTTGGCACCGACGATTTTAACGACCACCCTAGACAGCGCTGATTGTCACTCTATTCTAGCAAAATAGGAAAAAACTGACTTCAAATCATTCTAATGATTTACAGCATTCAGTGACATAGCAGCTTTTGTTGTTTTGGTCTCTATAGAAGAGAGCTTATCGTCATACCCCTTCTGGTCCCTGTCATACAAAATGACCTATGACAGGTGCCTCTCATACAAATGACCGAATTCGGGAAAAATTATTTTCATTAAAGCTACAAGTACTTTTATTTTATCAAAAGTTACGCTGTTGTAGTGACAGCATTGATTGTCACTCTATTCTAGCAAAATAAAAAAGGCAGACTTTTAAACATTCAAATAATTTATAGCACTCATTGACGTAACAGCTTAATTGTTTTGGTATTGAGAGAAGAGAGCTTGTCGCCTTCTGGTCCCTGACATACTAAATGATCTATGACTATATATCTCCCATATCTTTCAAACGGAAATCTGGAGGATTAGATGTGATTAGATGTGATCAATTTAGTTATTTTGCTGTAGTAGGCAGAATGTGAGAAAGCCGTAACATTTGCCATACCCCTATTGGTAACTCTCACACAAATGGTCAAATTCTCCCAAATACATTAACATTAATGTGTAATGTATGTATATGGCAACAAAGATATTATGTTTGATGCAAATACACTAAATACAGTCAAATTCCTCATAATCTAATCGTTTATTGAACGTTGACTTTTAAATAAAACAGGACCTTGTTGTGCCGCCCATGCTAATAATTTTCATACAAATTAGCATATCTTCTGAATTTTAATATTTTCCCAATAATTTAGAAAATGAACTCTTTATTTTTCGGCGAGTTCATTAACAATTTTTACACCGTAACAATTTCTATAGTTTTAACATAACCTGCAGACGTCTGGTCATATGCCAGAAAGTCTTATTTTCAACCATTTACACTCCACAAGCGGGCAAAGAGTAAGTAATTTCTTTTAAATCAAAGTTAAACAATTTCCACCACAAAAGACATACGGTGAGGGTATTTTTCAGTCAGTTTACCGGATTCAGATTTCTCTATTGGTTTGTGTTCATTTTCATTAACAACTTTGTTAATTTAAAACTTTAGATGATTAATAAGAAATCAGTAAAAAAATAATATTTTGAAAAATATAAATTAAAAAAAAAAAAATTTTTTTTTGTTTAGATTATTTTAAAATTTTAATTAAAGCATTATTTCTTTGTATACAGTTGAAAATGAAGTACATCAATAAATATGATTTAGAACGCGGTTTAATGTATTTATTATTTCTTTTTATTATTATAAGTTTATTAATATTATAAACCAATACGAATTGAAAAAAAATTAACCCCTTATTAAAGATTAACATATCATTAAACGTTATTTAGCGTTATATAGCGCCAATAGAGACATTTGATTTTAAGTTTAATTTAGTTACTTCATGTCTGGAAAGATGTTAATGAGTTCAAATTTAAACACAACTTGTGTTTGCTACGGTCTCGTACGATCATCTGAAATACATTAGTTGAGAAGTAATAAATTAGTTCAAATAAAAAAATAAATAAATCAAGAAATTTGGACAACATACATATTTGCTCTAAAACACTTTTCGAATAAAACCTTAAAAGTTTACAGAATTGCTCTTACAATGTATCGCTCTTACGTTTGTAATATTTCTCCGTGTTTCTATTTTTCGCTACTATGTACCATGTTTCGCTATCCAATAGCTTTTCTAATTTGGTTTTCTTTAAGCTTTTTGCTTATGTCCAATTTCTGTCATCTGCATATGAGGATTACTACAATGTCATTCGGCTGTAAATGGATTTTTTGTCTCGAAATGAGTCTTAAGTTCAAATATACGTTTTTCCTCCACATGTTTTTGTGGTTGTTGTTTTAAACAAATTATATATCACCGTAAATCGCACAATGTGATGTGTAATGGTTTTGTTGTGTAAATACAATGATATTTTGTATGCACTTCAGGTTTACACCGACTGGCTGACTGTCTGAATGTTCACTGTGTGACAGCGGCAACGGCGATGTTTGTTGGTCATTATTGTTTATGGCATTTCATTGCTGCTTTTTTTTTGTTTTGGTATTTTTATAAGAAAGAAATCCATTGAACAAAAAGTACCTTGATTTGATTTACAAAATCGATAATCAAACATACACACACATACAAACACACTGTTACATATGGTCACAGTGGGAACCCCAATATTATGCAATCAAACGGACAGCAACGTGTTTTTCATTAATTGCACTGGGTTTTAGCGTTTTAAAAACCTGTCACATATCGTTTAAACCATCTTAAATAGCGATAGAGCGAGAGAGAGAGAGGGAGGAGGGGAATGACTGCATAGGTGGAGGGAGGGTGTTGCTATTTACCATACCTTCTTTAGCTCTGTTTGGGGGTTTCATCATAAACACAATTACCACTTTGACTACCACCATGTGCTTAAACATCATGGTAGTAGCTACCAAGTTCCCGCTCTGTTTTCGTATTTTTTTCTTTTGGTTAAATATATAAGCCACATTTCGTCTTAACCACATTTCGCTTTTCGTTTCAATTCCAGACACACACATACACACACACACAGCTATGAAAACCACCTTAGCCTGTTTATTGTTGGCCACCATCTGTGTGGGTCTGTCCGCCGCCGACCAGAAATACACCAGCAGATTCGATAATGTGGATGTGGACAGCGTCTTGGGTAACAATCGCATATTGGGCAATTACATCAAGTGCCTGATGGAAAAAGGACCTTGTACACCCGAAGGACGTGAACTGAAAAGTAAGTATTAAGAGAGAGAGGGAGAAAAAAAATCCCTTTCAAAAAAGTGAATGGGTCGGGTCATCTGGTTTAAAGCAGATTTCACTAGAAAATTTGACCACAAAAACTAAACGAGATAAATGGGTGAAATTAACCTGGTTTTGTGATTTAATGACTTATGCTATTTAAAGTTTATTAAAACAAAGATTGGAAATTTGCAGAGAATTCCAGTTTAAGAGATCGTTACACAATATATTAAATGGTTTTATCAGTGTTGTTTGTAAATTAATTCTTTTATATATAGTTGATTATAACTAAAGAAGAAATTTGCGCAATATCCAATTCAAGATATCATTAAGCTAAATAAGGGACCGTTTATAAAAAGACCATATGACATATGACAATATCTTATGACCAAATTCGTATCGGGAATTTCTAAGGCGCATGCGTCATGTCCGTCTGTCTGGATAACTCGAGTAAACCAACACAGATCCCTATGAAAATTTACCAGTAATAATATTTTCCTTAATGTACTTATGACATGGTAATTAGGCATAATAGCGTAAGCCCCACTGGTTCCGCCCATACAAAATAACTTTTTTTGTGGAACTAATATTTATCCCATAATTTTTTAAAAAAAAAACTTAATTTCCCTTTGCACCCCATGAATGAGGTATGGAATAGCTTCTCGCGTTGTTGTGAATTAACACGCTTTCAATTTTTAGATTCACAACTAACGGCACCTACATTTGCCACACCCCTTTCGATACATCTCATACAAATGACCGATTTTACCCATTCTCGTTTACATACCAATGTTTAAAGCAAAGGCACTGAATACAGTCAAATATCTCATAATGTAATCGTTTATTAAACGTTGACTTTGATATAAAACAGGACATTGTTGTGCTGCCCTACTGGTAACTTCCATACAAATTAGCAGATTTACTGAAATTTAACATATTCTAAAACAATCTCTTTATTTGTTTGAGTATTCATTACAAATCTCTAAACTGTAAGCATTTCTATAGTTTTAGTACATGTCTGCAATAGTCCTTAAGAGAGAAAGTCTTATCTCACACCGTTTACGCCCCACAAGCGGTCATAAAATATACATAATGAATTTGCTTAAAAATTGGTTAATTTCATTAACTCCGAGTTAAACATAATCCATTCACCACAATAGACATAGAGTGAGGTGATTTGTCAGTCACTGATATATTTATAAATTAATATTTTTATTTTATTTTATTTTTTTTTCTTTTATATTTTTATATTTTTATATTTTTATATTTTTATATTTTAATATTTTAATATTTTTATATTTTTATATTTTTATATTTTTATATTTTTATATTTTTATATTTTTATATTTTTATATTTTTATATTTTTATATTTTTATATTTTTATATTTTTATATTTTTATATTTTTATATTTTTATATTTTTATATTTTTATATTTTTATATTTTTATATTTTAATATTTTTATATTTTAATATTTTAATATTTTTATATTTTTATATTTTTATATTTTTATATTTTTATATTTTTATATTTTTATATTTTTATATTTTTATATTTTTATATTTTTATATTTTTATATTTTTATATTTTTATATTTTTATATTTTTATATTTTTATATTTTTATATTTTTATATTTTTATATTTTTATATTTTTATATTTTTATATTTTTATATTTTTATATTTTTATATTTTTATATTTTAATATTTTAATATTTTTATATTTTTATATGTTTATATTTTTATACTTTTATATTTTTATATTTTTATATTTTTATATTTTTATATTTTTATATTTTAATATTTTTATATTTTAATATTTTAATATTTTTATATTTTTATATTTTTATATTTTTATATTTTTATATTTTTATATTTTTATATTTTTATATTTTTATATTTTTATATTTTTATATTTTTATATTTTTATATTTTTATATTTTTATATTTTTATATTTTTATATTTTTATATTTTTATATTTTTATATTTTTATATTTTTATATTTTTATATTTTTATATTTTTATATTTTTATATTTTTATATTTTTATATTTTTATATTTTTATATTTTTATATTTTTATATTTTTATATTTTTATATTTTTATATTTTTATATTTTTATATTTTTATATTTTTATATTTTTATATTTTTATATTTTTATATTTTTATATTTTTATATTTTTATATTTTTATATTTTTATATTTTTATATTTTAATATTTTAATATTTTTATATTTTTATATGTTTATATTTTTATACTTTTATATTTTTATATTTTTATATTTTTATATTTTTATATTTTTATATTTTTATATTTTTATATTTTTATATTTTTATATTTTTATA
Source organism: Muscina levida (assembly GCA_964034835.1). NCBI lineage: Eukaryota > Metazoa > Arthropoda > Insecta > Diptera > Muscidae > Muscina > Muscina levida. The sequence goes on along the minus strand of OZ035884.1, from coordinate 20,940,367 downwards.
TTTTTATATTTTTATATTTTTATATTTTTATATTTTTATATTTTTATATTTTTATATTTTTATATTTTTATATTTTTATATTTTTATATTTTTATATTTTTATATTTTTATATTTTTATATTTTTATATTTTTATATTTTTATATTTTTATATTTTTATATTTTTATATTTTTATATTTTTATATTTTTATATCTTCATATTTTTATATTTTAATATTTTCATATTTTAATATTTTAATATTTTTATATTTTTAAATTTTTATATTTTTATATTTTTATATTTTTATATTTTTATATTTTTATATTTTTATATTTTTATATTTTTATATTTTTATATTTTTATATTTTTATATTTTTATATTTTTATATTTTTATATTTTTATATTTTTATATTTTTATATTTTGATATTTTGATATTTTTATATTTTTATATTTTTATATCTTTATCTATAATATAAAAATAAGTCGCTGAATGTGTTGCTAAGCGCAAAACTCGAGAACGGTTGGACCGATTTGGCTCAATTTTTTTTTTCAGTTATTCGTAATTGCCAGGAGTAGGTTTTTACGAAAGAAAATTTTGGAAAACCTTCCGGAAAAGTCGGGAAATTGGAAAAATCGAAAATTGCCTTTTTGTATGGAGTTTTGTGTGCAATTGTTACAGAATGGCTTTTTGAATAGAAAAATGGAAATTTTTTTTTGAAAAATGCGGAAAATTCTGGAAAAATTCGAAAAATTTTAATTTTTTTTTTTACGAAATTTTGCATATTATCGTGTGACTTTATAGTTTTGGACGATGTAACAGTGAAATATTTTGGATAATTATTCCAAAATGACTTTCCGAATGGGAAAATAGAAAAATTTTCGGTGGAAAACTCGGAAAATTCAGGAAAAACTCGAAAAATTTGGATTTTTTCGGAAACATTTTGCATCGCAAATTGAATTTTTGTATTACATTTTGGTTGGAAAATTATGAAAAAATTCCAAAAATTTAACTTTTTGTTCGACGAAATTTTACATTTTATTGTAAGTTTTGATAATTTTGAATGATGTAAATGTGAAAAATTTCGGATAATTATTCCGAAATGACTTTTCGAATGGAAAATTAGAAAATTCTTGGTGGAAAACTCGGAAAATTCCGAAAAAAACTCGAAAATTTTTGATTTTTTCAACGAAATTTTTCATTGTATCGCTTGATTTGATGATTTTAGACGACGTAAAGATGAAAAATTCGTTATGATGCTTGAATAATTTCGGAATATTGTGAAATTTGTTATGTTTAAAGATTAATGCAAAATGGTAGAACAATTTTAAAATCTTCTGCATAAGCATAACGCATCGGGCCGATTGTTCAAAACCGCATTGAATACAATGCATTATGACGTCCACATAATCATTATCAGAGCAGACAAGAGACCCTCTGGATGCCATGTAAGACAATTCAATGCTCCCACTATAAATGAAGACGCAGTGGTGATTGTTGCGGAGGATGTGGAATCACGTGATATTGCTCTCAAGCTTCGGGATGGTGGACAAGTTAGACGAGATGGCTGACGACATTTGCACAGAGTTCGCACGACAACATCCAATTTCGATCTTGAAATTATCTTCTGATCAAAGACATGTGCGTGCTAATGTGCGGCAGTCTACTGTCGAAATTGGGAATACCGGCGCCAAATCGTTCAATGCATGATGCATTCAATCGCGAATTGCAACAAGAACAAGACTTTGATCGAGCACATTCCGCTTTCTTCTCCCGGTTGACAACACAACGTATAGCGAAATTGTTGCGAAAATGCTAAATCATTATTTGGAATGTATGCACGATGGCGCATAAACGAGCATTGGAGGCAGACGAACGATGAATAATTTTCGAGGTCATTTAACTAAAATGAGGCGACCAACTATTCAACTGAATTTTTTAACTCTTTGTGCCAGTTGTGCATAATTTGCAGCTGAAGGTGGGATCGATCATGATCATTTTGCGGAAACTGAATCATTCGAAATTGTAATTAAAGCGACGATCATCAAGGGATAATGCAAAGGAAATTAAGTCCTTATCCCTCGAATCTATTATTCCAACAGATCTTCCCTTCCAATTCAACTCCCCATTCGATTGGCTTTTGCGATAACAATCAATAGATCGTAAGGCCAATCATTAGAAATTTGTGGAATCAGCCTCGAATTTCCCTGCTTTTCACACGGTCAGCTGTGCGTTGCCTGTTGGCAAACAGTCTTCATTGTTTGTTTTTACGCCGGAAACAAATCAGAAAACATTGTATATCAGATCGCTCTTCACAGATTTCGATTGAATTCAAGTAAATCAGATTAAAACTTAAACTATCTGTGTTTTACAATTATAAAAAGGCGTTACCTTAGGAGCGAGACGAAGTTTGCCGGGTCCAAAGATGTATGGCAGAACAACGTTTGCCGGGTCAGCTAGTATTTTTATATTTTTATGTTTTATATATTAATTACAGTGAATTTTCGTATACATATTTTGTTGTTGTTGTACATAATTTCCTCTCTTACCTACTTTTCTTATATTAATCACAATTCCCTTTATTTATGTTTCCAGAACTTTTACCCGATGCTTTGCAATCTGATTGCAGCAAATGTACCGACATCCAAAGGAAGAACTCCCAAAAGGTCATCACCTTCTTGCGTGCCAATCGTCCCGGAGAATGGAAAATTCTCTTGGACAAATACGATCCCAATGGTGCCTACAGAGCCAAACATCACATTTAAGTGAAAAAAAATAACAAGAACCCACCACCACCCACCCCTTCCAATAGGATGCATACATACATTCACTCACGAATTTAAATTAAAACAGGAAGAAGACCTCATTATAGATAGTTTGGAACCCATCCATTAAAAAACATAGAAAGAAGAAAGCAAACAACATTTAACATTTCTTAAAAATTTTAGAATTTTTACCAAAATTTTTTCTTACACTCTATATTTATAGATATATTTGTATGTATAACCTATATGTACTTTTTGTTTTGTATTCTTTACCATCTAAATGATTTGATAAAAATTATAATAATAAAAAAAAACTACAACTAAACTATAAACTAACTAAATGAATGAACTTTTGGCCTTTTCTCTAGATTCTGATAGGATTGCGGAATATTTGTCAAAGGCCTCCTTGAAGGTCATGTTCTTAAGTAGTAAAAAGATTTTAAGGAAACTAAGTAGGGCTACTAGGAAGAATACGGCAATTAAAATTGGCTGTAGTACTGGTACAATGAAGACACTGAGGCGCATAAGGAATATGATCTGGGGTGGATATTCTTCCAGGTCCTGAGAAAGAATGAAGGTAAAGGGTTTAATTGCTAATCAAGATTGCAGAGGATCAAATTTACTTACATATTCATACCAAAAGGACGGCACTACCACATTGCTAAGTTTGGCTAAATCTGCTCGATAGCCCTGCATGTTGGGCATGGGTATGTTTGATTGGAAACGATATTTCTCGGCTAAAGGTGTACCGGTATTGGGTTCCAGTATGATGTGAGCCTCATGTTTCTCACGGTCCGGTGATAAACCCGTAAAGTGCTCTGAATAGTTATAGGATGAGTCTAAAAAGTGGGGAGCCGAAAATGCGGATGGAACATCATCTGTAAGTAGTAGGGAAAGGAGAGATTGTAAAATAATTATAAGGTAGGTGAGAAATTTAAAAGGTTAAAATTGTTGCATGCGAATTACATCACCGGCCACAGGGCTAAAACTAGGATTATGAAATCTGTGAGTGGGCTGTTACTACCTACACAAATTAAGAAGGAAGGAATTATAAGTATCAAACGACTGAAGCTAGCTAGCACAGTGGTAACTCTAAATAAAATAGATTACAGCCACAAATTGAATATAATAATTTTGTATATTTTCATATTTTTCTATTTTTCTATTTTTCTATTTTTCTATTTTTCTATTTTTATATTTTTATATTTTTATATTTTTATATTTTTATATTTTTATATTTTTATATTTTTAAATTTTTATATTTTTATATTTTTATATTTTTTATATTTTTATAACTGAATATAATAATTTTATATATTAAATTTATTTTTATATTTTTTATATTTTTATATTTTTATATTTTTATATTTTTATATTTTTATATTTTTATATTTTTATATTTTTATATTTTTATATTTTTATATTTTTATATTTTTATATTTTTATATTTTTATATTTTTATATTTTTATATTTTTATATTTTTATATTTTTATATTTTTATATTTTTATATTTTCTCATTATACCCTCACTCCCACGTAATACGTACTTATCAGACACTTGGACACATCGTACATGCCCTTGTGCAGCTGAATACCCATGGATTTGTCCAAGCAACTGGGCTCCTCATTCCGTTCACCCAATACATAGCGGTAACCCTGGAATCCATATCGTTCAGCCGGTCCATCGTAGTGCAATTTCATGGTGCGACACACCTCCATCGCAACAATGTTCAAATCATGTTCGGGTGTCAAATACGGTGGAAATAGGGAATTATCGAAAGCGTCAACGACATCTACAGGACAATATTTGCCATCGGCATCTCTTAATATTGGTTTTTGCTCTGGGAACATGGTTTGGTTATTGAGTGTCTGCACACGGAAGAAATTCTGGAAACCATTGTTTACACCAATTTTCACATTGTAAACTTCTTCGCGCGAGCGTAGAGCCTGGAAGCGGGGGAGAAGAAATTAATTAGTAAACATGTAATAACAGAACTAGTGAAGTAATTATCTTTGGCTATGCCGAAGATCAGATACCCTTCACCATTAGTAAAAATGGTCATAAAACTGATTATTTGCCTCACAACTATTATATATTTTATTAAACTTTTTACCACAAAAGAGGGGAGTTTGTAAGAGAGGTGGACGTTACTTTTAGCCTCTCACATCCATTCTTTGTCAATAATTTTTTTATGTCATATACTGACCTTGAATTGTTTGTATGAGCTGAACATAACATATCTTAGAACATAAACTCTGCTTAGAGAAAGAAAGCTAGAATAACAAAATGAAGTTCGATATTACTTAAACTATGGCTGTAATCGCGGTTACAGATAGACTGATAAAGAATGAGTTTGTGTGGGAGGTTTGAGCAGTTTTTGTCCGATCATGCTCATCTTAGAACTTAACCTCCACATATTGGGTAGAAGCTTGCATAGCAAATTTCAGCTCGTTGGTTCTTAAACTGCGGCTGTAATCCTGGGCACAGACGAACGGACGGACAGACACAGACCGACAGGCAGACAAACGGACAGACATGTTTAAATCGTCTAACATGCTTAAAGTAGAGACAATCCTACTTTAACTTATTGGAGATATGAATCGTTTATGAATATTATTTTTTCGAAATTTGCTTAAAAAGGGTTTATAAACCTTTTATAAGATTTTATGAATAAGGTCGTAAGAGTTTGAACCGATTTCAATGAAATTTGGTAGACTGTATGAAAATAAGCGTAGGCTATGTAAATTTTAATTTATATTTTTGGCCATATGTACTGTACTGTATTTCAGTCCTAGAGTGATGAAAATTGATACCCAGATAGTACTCGATAACACGAATATGAATATAAAGATGAAATTTTAATTTTGAATCAGTGGCGGAGTTGTCGTGGCTAAACTGTATTTAAGCCCTATATAGAAACAATTTGATATTTAGATAGTACTCGGCACTACAATAACATAATTTCGATCAGTGGTCGTGGCCGTGGTACACGGCACTGAAGGTGCAAATTATCAGACGAAATTATTTTAACGGTAATACAGTAATGACATATGTTATTGGTTTTTTTATGTGTCTTACTTCTACATGACAGTAAGTTAATAAAAGTACGCAAAGTACTTTTGTTGTTCCAAATGGTAGATTTATTGTTGTAAAAAGTATAAATTATTGTACCAAAAAGTACATTTATTGTACTTAAAGGTACAATTTATTGTAATAAATAATTTAATTTGCTGCACCAAAAAGTAAATTTATTGTACCAAAAGGAAATTTATTGTATTAAAAAGTATTATTTACTGTACAAAAATGTAAATTTATTGTACCAAAACGTAAATTTCGTCAATATCCTGTAGGAAGGTTTCAAGTTCACTTTTTTGTGAAATTAATTTAAGGATGCAAAAGTGTCCTTAATGTCATGGTCTATGCTGTGGAAAAAAATCCATAGTCTCTTTAAAGTAGTTTTATAGTTATTGCATCAAAACATAGGCGGCCATAAACTTTAAATCATCAATAACTCAGAAACATAAAATGGGACTTAAGAACATTTTGCAAAAGTGTCCCAAAAGTCAAAGTCTATGCTCTGCAAAAAATAAACCCTTGTCTATTAAAAGTAGTTTTATAGTTATTGTATCCAAATTTAGGCGGCCATAAGCTTTATTTGTACAACAAAGCTCTTTTATTGTACCCAAAAGTACTTATATTCTACAGAAAATAACATTAATTGAACCTAGAAGTACTTTATTGTACCAAAAAGTACATTTATTGTACCAAAACGGACGTTATTTGGCAAATTCTGATCATTTACATGATGCTGACACATTTTGAAGGGAAATACTGACAAAGATGTTAGTAGTGTAAATGAGCTTTTATAGTGCTTGGCACTATATTCGGTACTTTAATTGTACCGAAAAATACTTTAATTGTACCAAAAAGTATATCTATTGCACCAAAAAGAACATTAATTGTACTTATATTCAGCTAAAAAGTACTTGTGTTGTATCAAAAAGCACTATAGTTATTCCAAAAAGTTCCTTATTTGTACTACAAAGCTCTTTTATTGTACCAGAAAGTACTTATACTCTACAGAAATGAACTTTAATATTAATTAGAAGTACTTTACTGTGCCAAAAAGTAAATTTTTTCTGACGAAACAATTTCATTTACATGATGCTGACACATTTTGAAGGAAAACTCTGACAAAGATCTCAGTAGTGTAAATGAACTTTTATAGCGCTTTGCAATGCAGACATGTTATATTATGTTTATTTTTGAAATATTTGACAACTTTGTAATAGCGAAGAATTGCAGGGTGCACTAGTGTATATGTCTACACCATATCTACCATATCTCATATCATATGTACCACGCCTCCTTACGGGCATTACAAATGGAAGAACAAACCTCTAGGGGCTTCTTTAGTGAAGTTAGAGCGGTTGGAGCAAACTTTATAAAAATTTAATTTTTGTATGGAAACCCCTTTAGGGGTTGATGATGGGGGGTAGGTATGTTTGCGAAAAATGTAAGATGGAAAAAAACGACTGGGGGTCAGTCACTTATTTGAACCCTCTAGGATCGATTACGGGGCAGTGGCTTGTTGTGCATTTTTTCCCCAGTACTTTCGTATTGTATTCTCGTTAATAACCGGGGCTCGATTTCGATTGCACAGTGGTTGTCGTTCCATAGAAAGAGCGGCCAAAAATAGCACGAGTTATCATAGGTGAATAATATTTGGAACATCTCACAGTCTTTTTTAAATGACACCAAAATCTAAAATTTGGAAAATCTAGAATATGGAAGGATTCAAGGACCTCTCTTAGATTCTGAAAATTTAAATTGCATAGTAGGCACACAAAAGTCGGCATATCCATTGATACCGTCAATCTATGACTAATTCTAACATTTTGTCAATGTCGGACAAAGGATTCAAGGACCTCACATAGTTCCTGAAAATTTAAATTGCATAGTAGGCACACAAAAGTCGGCATATCCATTGATACCGTCAATCTATGACTAAATCTAACATTTTGTCAATATCGGACAAAGAATTCAAGGACCTCGCATAGTTCCCGAAAATTTAAATTTCATAGTAGGCAAACGTCTCTTAAAGTACACAATCAAAAAAAAGACACCAAAAACGGTGAGGCCGCTTTGTTCTATTAAGGATAACTTAACATACCGCAAATTTCCGCAGCTGAAATTTACGTCACATAATCTGTAAATATTGGTAAACATTTTACTACAAATTTGGTTGTCAACTTCAATCGACGTCGGAACTAAAACTCTAAGTGCAATAAAAGTCTACACACGAGTTAGTACTGAAATAGGCACATATAATAAATGCATTTAATAAAATAGACATAACATGCTGAGAAGTTTTTAATTCTTTTAAATAATAGTTAATACCTTTCTTTATAATATTTAATTCTTCCATTGTTTAATCAATCTTTTTTAAATAGGTTTTTACGTTTTATTTTGGACCTTCACTTGACAGTTACTCACTCTCCGAAACAAAATTATGTTCGTGGTCTGCCTTTTGCAGCTATTCTTAAAAAGGACAGGTGGAATAAAGCAAAACCAAAAGAAATTTGAAAGATCAAAAACTATAGTGAGATAGTGTTGCCACAGTTTTACTCAGAATTTTGACTTAATTTTTTTTATTTTTGGCCAATGGGGACGGCCACTGTGCAATGGTTTCTTGGGTAAATTTTCTTAGAATTTATCGTAGATTACGATATAGATAATCGATGGGTCGAGAAAAAAATTGTCCCACTCTTATATACAGATAACGTTGCGCCGACCAAAACAGTCATGTGTTTATTAATTACTTTTAAGGAGAGCCAAAAATATTGTTCATTTTCCAACATTTTTCATATATTCACTTTACTGATCTTGTTAACTTCGAAACCAATCAATTTCTTTAAAAAATTGCAATAAAAAAATTCGAAAAATTACATATAACTGATTTGGTTGGCGCACCGACGATATGTCTTCTTATTTTCTTTTGTGTTAACTTAATGTTTGTTATATACTTTAACTCTTTAAAAATTTTTCATTCTTTTGGAGTTTATTTTACTACGTCACACCCGTCGTAAAATTGTGTCAAACCCGTCTTTTTTTCTAAAATGTTTTTTATAAAAAAATAGTAGTTTTTTTTTTGCGAGCAGTACAGTACTTAAAACAATCAAAAACAATATAAACAATTACCTACATCACAATAATTGAAGACTTTCTACCGAAAATTTTACAGATTTTTACCTAAAAGTCATAATTTTATAAAAGCTTAAATTTCTAAGGTCACAACCGTCGTTGTCTTTGTTCAGTGTCTACCTGTTACTTCACGTTTGAAAAACTTAAACTTAACATTCTTGGTATTCACAGCTTTTTTTTAATAATAAATTTATCTATTTATGAATTATAACCAAAAATCTGAGTAACATGGTCACACCCGTCCAAATGGAATTGTCCATATGTTTTTTGTTGAGATTTTTTTTTTAATTTATTTTTTTACTTATTTTATTGGCATGTCATAATATTGCATATTTTGATATTTTTCCGAATATTAGTTCAGTGGTACCGAAGCAATGCGTAGCAAACAGAAAACTTCAAGAAGAACTTATTTTTCTTGCTTAAAAAACTTTTTAATCTTGAGAAGCATCCGTAGACGCTGCTATTATTTTTTTTTTAGAAACATTTCCCTGTAATTCTATTAAAGATTCAACAAAACCAAAACGGATTTACCACCCAATCTTATCAATGTGCCAAGTAATGAAAATTATTTATTATCATCACACTTGGTGACGTCCAAAGATAACCAAAATTGCTAATTCATTAATTTACTCAATGAATTTGTTCTGTGTATGCACATACACATCTATAACACTAATGCAATATTTTTGTGTTTACTAACACATAATTAAAAATATTATTTATACATTTTAATTACGTTTTTTTTTATCGCTGACTTATCGAACTGCCCTCGTCTAATTTTAATGGTTTAATGGTTTTCATTAATTGTCTGTGTTATTGCCATTGCAATGCGATAATTTAATGACCCTTGTTAGTACATATTTTGTTTTTGAAAATTGCGTGAGCTATAGCACCAGACGCACGTATAGACAGACAGACGGACGAACGAGTTTTGATAAGAACTTGAAGAATTGTCAGTTGGAACTATTTCTGAATGGAAGAGAACATTTAAATGAATAATTTATTATGGGGTGATGTTTGTATTTCCTATGGCTGATGTTAGTGTTGGATGTTACCAGTTCAAATATTAACTAATTTTGTTAAAGATTTAACTTTTTTTTAAATATGTTTTTCAAAATTTTGTAACAGATTTACTGCAACAGTTTGCAAAAGCTTGACCTTTTCACTTTTTTTGAATTCCGGAATATGGCTCGATTATTGCGGCAGTTTTACATTGATACAATTTTTACACTGTTTCTATATAATTCCACCTTATCAATTTCGATTGCACTTTTTGATCTGTACACCCGTTTAAATACTGTCGTAACATTTGATGGCGTTTCGCTTGACTGTTCTTTGGTAATGGCTGTGTCTGAGCACGTTTTATTTTATTTTTCTTATATTTGTTCACTTGACTGCCGATACTTACATTGTACAACAGCCCACAGTTGGACTTAATATTGGGCACATATTTGGACAGAACATCCAGGAACTGCACTTTGAAATCCCACAAAAAGTAATAAATACTTTTGGTCAAAAACACTGGGTGGCCCATGGTCACTATGTTAAAAGTGGAGCGCACCGGTACAACCCAATCGTGGAATTTGGCAGCAGCTCCCAACAACACCAGATTGGGCATAGTGATGGTCTGATTTAAAATATCTGGTGCTACACTGGCCACGGGATCAAATTCGATCAAATGATTGCGCACTTTGCGATAGGTCAACGTGTCCTCGTCCTGATGCAAGACTTCATTGTGGCCATTCATGCGATAGACCACAGGACCAACTTCTTCGATGTGCATGCGCGCATCAGTGCCGCTAATGAACTCTTTGGCATTGGTTACATTGAACAGATATATCCTAAGGTGACCCAAAGGACTGTCAATCCAATTCGTTTGCGAAAAAAGTCCTTTGCGAAATCTTAAATGCTCCTTGCTCAATTCTTGTTGATAGTCGACGCATATGGAGATCAGGAAAAGGGCGGTGCAAAAGACGCCACAGAAAGCTAACGACACAAGTTTGCCTACAAAAAGATAATGGACGTTTTAACATAAGAGGTGGCCAAGGCTTTACAATCGTTTGGTCACTAACACTTAAAACATTTGTCTCCAGACATTTTTCGGCGTTCTGGCTGAGAAGCCCAAAATCAATTTGTACTAGCAAAGTGAAAGCAAAAAATCAAACTTTAGCAAATAAACAACAAGTGTCCGATACTGGTAATCCCGTGTAATATTTTTAAACGGACGCGGTGTTATTGGTTTCAAGACGCGAAAAACACTACTAAGCCCTGACGATCAGTCATGTTGAGATTTTAATTCAAAAAAAAAAAAACCTCAACAAAAATTCTCAATATCGCCGGCGTCAATTTTGAAGTGAAACGAAATTAAAAAAAAAAAAAACGAAAAATAAACTGAAATAGTTCTTATCATTTGTTAGCTCTTCTTAAAGAAATGCATACACTTAGAGAAACACAAGTATATAAAATCTGAGACAAAAACGTGTAATCAGTAAAATCGTAACAATTCCATATTCTTATCATTAAGTAGCTGTTAGATGAAAAAAAAAATATTTTCTAAAGTTGGTCAAAAATAAAATGATTTCACACCTGTTTTTCGGCTTAACGGCTAACTTGTGTGTTCCAGCTCATTTTAAATAAAGCATTCGGCTAGAGATGTCACATACAATGTTTTCATTTCTATTATTGAAAGGCAAATGTCTAGACATAGCAATATTCGAAAAATGCATATATGATATATGATTTAATTTAATGTAATCAATATTTCATAGAAGCGTTACTTAGTTACTTTTGATTAAGATAATAAGAGTTTTTATTAGCATAGTAAAAAAATTGTTTTTACGATTTTCGATTTCGAAATTTTATGATATGATTTCATAATTCTGTTTGAGATCGTTTTTTAAGCCAATCGAAATTCTCATATGGAGACACATAATAAAATACTTGATACAAATGTACAAATCTACGGCGATAATCTGTGATTTTAAACTTGTCCCAATGTCTTTGAAATAGAAAATTTAAATCATTTGTTTTTTTTTTAATTTTAATTTTGTATAAGAAATTGTAATTTTTTTACAATAAATAGTACTTTGGTACATGAAATTTTACTTTATGGTGAAATAAATTGTGCTATTTGGTATAAGAAATTGTACTTTTTAGTACAATAATTTGTAATTTTTGGTACAATAAATGTTCCGTTTTTTACTATAAATGTACTTTTGGTATAAGAAATTGTAATTTTTGGTACAATAAATTGTACTTTATGGTAAAATAAATAGTACTATTTGGTATATGAAACTGTACTTTTCGGTATAATAAATTGTACTACACTTCTACTTTTTGTACAAGAAATTTTTCTTTATGGTAACATAAATTTTACTTTTTGGCACAACAAATTGTACTATTTGGTAAAATATAAGTACTTTTTGACACAATAATAAATTTTAATAGTTGGCACAATAAAAGTAATTTTTGGTAATTGTACTGTTTGGTGCAATAAATGTCCATTTTTTACTATAAATGTACTTTTGGTATAAGAAATATTAATACTTGGTACAATAAATTGTACCATTTGGTATAAGAAATTGTACTTTTTGGTACCATATCATCATTTTGTTTACAATAAATTGTACTGTTTGGTACAAAAAATCTTAATTTTTTTACTATAAATGTACTTTGAGTATAAGAAATTGTTATTTTTGGTACAATAAATTGGTACAAGAAATTTCACTTTATGGTAAAATAAATTGTGCTATTCTGCATAAGAAATTGTACTTTTTGGAACAATAAAATTTACTTTTTTTTACCACAAGTTGCCCTTTTTGGTACAAGAAATGGTACTTTAAAGTAAAAAATTTGGAATACTTTGTAAAATATAAGTACTTTTTTGTGCAATAAATTTTAAAACTTGGTACGCTTAAAGTATTTTTTTTTTAAATAACAACAAATTGTACTATTTGGTTCAATAAAAGTACTTTTTGGTACAATAATTTTACTTTGTGATACAATTAATTGTGCTATTTGGTACAATAAACTTACTTAATGACCTCTATATAAAAAACTTTGTTTAGAATCATTTAATGTTTTGATCAAAATTCACATTCTTTCGCTCTTAGGACGAGGCCAAACAATGAGGGCAGATCGGTGAGCGGCAGAGGGGTAAGCGGCAACAAATTAAAACATATGAAATACTGTTGAAGTGGTCACGCAATGAGCGACATTTCTGAGCGGCTGAGCGGCGCTATTTTATATGTTGTAACATGTTGCCGCTCGTCATGGTGCCGCTCATTGCGTGGCCTTAGCCTTTCGCTCTGGTCTTTTGTTTTGTTTCTTTACCAAAACGACACCGTTGTCATGTATATGTCTAGTTCGAAGAATCAAAACAATCAAATGAGTTGAAGCCGTTTCAAGGGCTTAAGTTCTTATATACACTAAAGAACTTTTTCAGCAAAAAAAAACTAAATAATAATATTTATTTATTTAGTAATGAAAAAAACTAGTAAGAAAATTTCAGTCGGGAAAACCAACTTACATATACTCTCACCCCCAGTAAAACATACAATTTTCTAGTATATTGATATTATTACTCGAATTCTAAAGTGGGCGGAGTGGTACATTTGTTTGGGGGTACCAGAAGGGGCGTAGCTAGACTTCCAGTTTTTTCCCCAAAATTGTATCCTAATTAAGCTTTACTAAATACAGAACCTGGGGCACGATCACGTTGGGTGTATTGATATTACTTCTCCATTTTTAAAGTGGTCGGAATGGTACATGTGTATGGGAGGTACCAAGAGGGGCGTGTCTATACTTCCAGTTTTTTTTTCCAAAACTTAATCCTTATTAAGCTTTACAAGACTTCCAATTTGTTCTCCAAAACTTTATCCTGCTTAAGCTTTACTAAATACATAATTTTGTAACGATCGCGTTGGATCTATTAATAGTATTAATCGTGGACGGTACCTGATGGGGCGTGGCTAGACTTCCAGTTTTTTCTCCAAAACTTTATCCTGTTATTGTTATAATAAATATAGAATTTGGAAACGATCGCGTTGGATGTATTGATATTAATGCTGGATTTTTAAAGTAGGCGAAATGGTACATTTGTATGGGAAGTACCAGAAGGGGCGTGACCATGTAGCCCATTTTCAATACCGTAAATAGTTTTTGGGAAATATTAACTCATGCAATGTTTCAAAACATTTGGTTTCTTCTTTCGAAAGTTTTCGTACGTACCAGCCGGACCGAGAGACGGACAAACTAAGGTCTACAGTGACTCCTTCTATGTGTTACATTTTTGGGTCGTATCAAATGATATGTACCCTTCTACCTGTAGGGTGAGGATAAAAACAGCATTAAAGAGTTATTTGGCGGTTTGTCCCGGTGATTACAGTTGTAATTTGATTGCAGCCGTAGTTTAAAAAATATTGAACTGCAATTTGATATGCAAGCTTATATCCTCTAAGCGGAGGTTAAGTTCGGACAATAACTATCTCTACATCCCATACAAACACCACATTTTTTGGGATATCCGTCTGTCTCACCCCGCTAATACAACAGTAGTTTAAGATCTATCGAACTTAAATTTGGTATGTAAGCTTCTATCCCTCAATCGGAGGTTGTTGTAATATAAGCAAAATCAGACACAAACTACTCCCATACAAATTTCGCTTTTTTGGGGTGTCCGTCTGTCTGCCAGTATCAGTAGTTTAAGAGACATCGAGTTGAAATTCCGGAGGTTATGTTCTGAGAAGAGTAATGTCGGACATGAATTACTCTCACCTACCATAAATACTGTCCTTTTTTGGGGGTGTCCGTCTGTCTGTCTCTTCGATTACAGTCCTAATATAAATGCTATAGAGCTGAAATGACCAATTTCAGCCACATACATACATTTATATGCATATCTTTTTTGCGGGTCCACCGACTTCAGTTTATCTTTGTACAAGCTAAATTAAAAATAATGAATCTTTTAAGATTTTTGAACGAATTACTTAAAACTTTTCCTAACTTCTTAATTGGTACCGTAAAAGACCCTTTCTGTACCCCTGTACAAAATAACCACATGCCCAGAGATATTGAATTGACTTAGTTTTCATTTTTTTAGCGAATTCAAATACACATTTGACACTGTAACATATTCTACAGATTAACTACATGTCTGTTTTCGTCTGGACATACGACCGAAAGCTCTATTTTCAGCCGTTTATGTTCCACAAGTTGGCAAATAATAAAACATAAGTAATTTCATCTAATAATCATGTACCAGAGTGTAGGGCAAGAAGGACCCTCTTCAGTCGCATTTGTATACACTTTCAACTTTTCTCTACTTACATGATACAGCAGTCCAGCTTTAGCATCAATATTTGGCACAAATTGTGACACCATCTTCAACACAGGCACTTCATAGTCCCACAAAAAGTAATGAATACTATTGTTCAAAAATAAAGGTTCATTTATGGTAACCGCATTGAAGCCATAACGTATGGGTAGCACCCAATCGTGTAGTTTGGCTGCAGCCATGAGTAACACAATGTTTGGCAACATTACAGTTTGATTGAGTATATCCGGTGCCACACTAGACTCAGGATCGAATTCAATAAGACTATTTCGTATTTTACGAAAGATCAATGTGTCATCATCTTGATAAAGAACTTCATGGCGAATCTCCAGACGATATACAATGGGGCCAACTTCTTGCAGATGCAAGCGGGAGTCTTTGCCCTGCAGAAACTCTTCGGAATTGGTGACATTAAAAAGATAATAATATAGGCGGCCATTGCTGTAACCTCCGGTCCAAATCTGTTGAGAGGGAAATCCATGGCGAAATCGCACGTGCTCTTTGGTCATCTCATGCTGATAGCTAATGCACAGGGAGGTGATAAAGAGAACGGTGCACAATGCACCAGCTACAGATAGTGCAACAAGTTTACCTGCAAAGCAAAACGATAACGGATGTTATAGAAGAAGAGACAAAATAAACACGTTGACGTCGGATCTAGTTGAAGCTAACATTTAAAACACTTGTCGGCGGCAGACATGTTAACACAAATAATTACGGTCAGTGTCAATCTTTTAATGGCAACGAAACGTGAGGTGCGCTCTATTGGTCTTCAGACCCTAAGAATACGAGTACTACTAATCCATAGCATTGTTGTGATTTTTATTAATCTACAATTCAAATTATCGGCGTGCATTTTGGAGGCCATAAAAAGAATTCTAAAAATTGTCTTCAACGGATCTTATCTCTCTTAGCCTATGCTCTAACAAATCAAAATACAGATAGAAAAATTAATGGTTAAATGGGTTAGGATCAGAGAGGCGATTATAGCAAAGAGCTTAGACAGATCAAAATAGACATTGAAAACTCTCTCTCCCTCCCTTGTTTGTTAAAGGAACAAAAAAACAATGTCTAGTCACTTGCCTTGCCCTCAGTGGCACTTACGGTATAAATAACATTGCTGAAAATCACCTCATATTAAAAATTATACAAAAATGTAATACAAATTTGAAATTTTGTATCAAATCTTAATATTGGACACCCAATTGTTCAATTGTAGGCCACTTATGCCCATTGAAACTAAACTTTCCTTAGCGCCAAAAAAAAAAAAAAAAATATTGGACTTAAAGTGAAGTTAACTTTTTAACACTCTACCCATTAATTTCTCTAAGTGTTAGTGCTGAGTATTTATGTTGCTGCTCTAAACTGTCTTATCACAGCTGAACCGCATAATGCTTATCACTCAAGCTTAAAACTTTTTTAAATCCACAGAGAGAGAGAAAGAGAGAGAGAGTAAAAATTCATTCACATTCATGTTGTGTTGGTGTCTTCACAAAAAAAGAGCGGCCGACGCAAGGCCGGTCGGATAGCGGGCAAACAGTGGACATACCCAATAGACCGACAGTCAGACAAGTGTCAGCGATGTCACACCGCCACTGATATTTTATGTCATTGAATTTCTTTTTGTCTCAGCAAATATTTTATATTTGTTTAATAGACTGTTTATTTGCTTATGACAGTTGGGCTGATAAGTTACGATTTTGGGCAACGAGAAAAACAAATGCATATAGAAGGAATCACCTTATCTCAATGATTAGCTTTGACGTCGTTAGATGGGAATCGAAAACATATCGAATGTTTTTAAATTCGAACAACGTAAATGTTCGTATTGTTCGAATTTCGAAACGTTCGACATTAAAGTGGGTGTGTTTTAACATATGTAGGAGACATTTAACAGCGTGTGATGATGAATGAAATGGAACTAATCAATGGTTTAGACTCCGTTGTAAGTCTCATCATGTAAGTCTCATCATAATCATAAATGCTGACAAGCGTTTAGTTTGTTTTCTATATGTTTTGCTCAGTGCTGTCAATCATTGCTGACTTAGTCAAGGGATTATCAGCTAAGTGATAGCGTTTCCTGAAAAGGCTAAAGAGCAAGGATATATGTAAAAACTATTAAATAAAAAATAATATATATAAGAAAAACTACAATAATATTTTAAAATGTAAAAATATAGAAATATAAAAATATAAAAATATATAAATATAAAAATATAAAAATATAAAAATATAAAAATATAAAAATATAAATATATAAAAATATAAAAATATAAAAATATAAAAATATAAAAATATAAAAATATAAAAATATAAAAATATAAAAATATAAAAATATAAAAATATAAAAATATAAAAATATAAAAATATAAAAATATATGTTCAGCTTAAATGGACCCCAGCTCGCGCGGTATCTGGGGGGGAAAGAGGCGTGGGTAAAAATAAAAATATAAAAATATAAAAATATAATAATATAAAAATATAAAAATATAAAAATATAAAAATATAAAAATATAAAAATATAAAAATATAAAAATATAAAAATATAAAAATATAATAATATAAAAATGTAAAAATTTTAATATATAAAAATATAAAAATATTAAAATATAAAAGTATAAAAATATAAAAAAAAAATAAAAAAATATAAAAATATAAAAATATATAAATATAAAAATATAATAATATAAAAATATAAAAATATAAAAATATTCAAAGTATTAAAAATATAAAAATATTCAAAGTATTAAAATATAAAAATATCAAAATATAAAAATATCAAAATATAAAATTATCAAAATATGAAAATAAAAAAATATAAAAATATAAAAATATAAAAATGTATAAATATATAATTATAAAAATATAAAAATATAAAATTATAAAAATATCAAAATATCAAAATATAAATATATAAAAATATAAAAATAAAAAAATATAAAAATATGAAAATATAAAAATATAAAAATATAAAAATATAAAAATATAAAAATATGAAAATATAAAAATATAAAAATATAAAAATAAAAAAATATAAAAATATACAAATATACAAATATAAAAATATAAAAATATAAAAATATAACAATATAAAAATATAAAAATATAAAGATATTATAATATTAAAAAATAAAAATATATAAAAATATAAAAACATAAAAACATAAAAACATAAAAATATAAAAATATAAAAATATAAAAATTTAAAAATATAAAAATATAAAAATATAAAAATATAAAAATATAAATTATTTTTGTTTTGGTTTATTTATTCGGTCTGTTAATTTGAACGTTGATTTAGAATTTATTTCAAGCTCAAGACCATATGAAAGAAGTTTTTTAGCAGAATGATATTCTCATAATGCCAGGCAGTCTGTACAGCTGTTTCGGATTCAGCCACGAATCCTCATCAGCAGACTTTGGTATAATGATTGCAAAATGTTTATCAAGTCTTATGCACCAGAATTCACAACAAAATGAGAATTCTTTCTTGAGTACATGGACTCGAAAAACTTCGCAACCATTCACTATAAGAAACCATCTGCTAAACTTCTTTCTTGTTTGTTTGTTTATGTTGAGGGCCGCAAAGCTGCAATAATGCTTATGGCAAATCTGTTGGTTGCGAAACCAACAACAAAAACATGTTGTTTGAAAGCCGACGGCTTTCTCAACATAAACAAACAAACAAGAAAGAAGTTTAGCAGATGGTTTCTTATAGTGAATGGTTGCGAAGTTTTTCGAGTCCATGTACTCAAGAAAGAATTCTCATTTTGTTGTGAATTCTGGTGCATAAGACTTGATAAACATTTTGCAATCATTATACCAAAGTCTGCTGATGAGGATTCGTGGCTGAATCCGAAACAGCTGTACAGACTGCCTGGCATTATGAGAATATCATTCTGCTAAAAAACTTCTTTCATATGGTCTTGAGCTTGAAATAAATTCTAAATCAACGTTCAAATTAACAGACCGAATAAATAAACCAAAACAAAAATAATGATGACGTAGAGCACGACGGGCCGCAAAGCTGCAATAATGCTTATGGCAAATCTGTTGGTTGCGAAACCAACACCAAAAACATGTTGTTTGAAAGCCGACGGCTTTCTCAACATAAACAAACAAACAAGAAAGAAGTTTAGCAGATGGTTTCTTATAGTGAATGGTTGCGAAGTTTTTCGAGTCCATGTACTCAAGAAAGAATTCTCATTTTGTTGTGAATTCTGGTGCATAAGACTTGATAAACATTTTGCAATCATTATACCAAAGTCTGCTGATGAGGATTCGTGGCTGAATCCGAAACAGCTGTACAGACTGCCTGGCATTATGAGAATATCATTCTGCTAAAAAACTTCTTTCATATGGTCTTGAGCTTGAAATAAATTCTAAATCAACATAAAAATATAAAAATATAAAAATATTATAATATTATAATATAAAAATATAAAAATATAAAAATATAAAAAATATAACAATATAACAATATAAAAATATAGAAATATCAAAATATAAAAATATAACAATATAAAAATATAAAAATATGAAAATATAAAAATAAAAAAAATATAAAAATACAAAAATACAAAAATATAAAAATATAAAAATATAAAAATATAAAAATATAAAAATATAAAAATATAAAAATATAAAAATATAAAAATATAAAAATATAAAAATATAAAGATATAAAAATATAAAAATATAAAAATATAAAAATATAAAAATATTAAAACATATAAATGTATATAATTTTAAAAATATTAAAATTAAAAAAAAAAAACTTAATTTCCCCTTACACCCCATGCATGAGATATGGGATAACTTCTCCCGTTGTTGCGAATTAACACGCTTTCTATTTTACATTCGCAACAAACGGCACCTACTTGTTTATCAACGAATGCGAACGTCACTGTTTGAGAATCATTTACTAGACATGCCGATTGACTCGAATAAAAAAATAGTAAAAATACTAAAAATATTAAAAGTATTAAATATTAAAAATGTTAAAAATATTAAAAATATTAAAAATATTTAAAATATTAAAAACATTAAAAATATTAAAAATATTAAAAATGTTAAAAGTATTAAAAATATTAAATATATTGAAAAAATTAAAAATATTAAAAATAAAAAAATTATTGAAAATAATAAAAATATTAAAAAAATGTTATTTATATTATAATTATTGAAAATATTAAAAATACTAGTGGACCCGAAAATGCTTCGCTATTGCGTAATTGACTAATTTTCAAATATATAACTTTAAAAAATACACAAATATCTATTAGAATTGATTCACAGTTATAAAAGCTATGCATATGCCATTTTAAAACATAATTTGACAACCGTTCCTTCACTCGATAATAATATGTTTGACTTGCTTTCTTAATGGGATAATTTTAAGCGTTAATTTTATTTCCTCTGTAAACAATTCGTTTCCCCAAGTCAAACAGAAGCGTTTTATTGTGTCGAATGTTATTTCTCACTATGACCATCCGCCCACTGATCTAGTACCATCTGTACATCAAATTTCATGTCTCTAGGATAAAAACATTAAAATTGTCGTCTGCAATGTTGTAATCTGTGTATCAAATTTTATTTTTTCAGGGCTAATTTTCGATTTAAGTAAGTATCCGCCCGCTGTTGTGCATAGTATTATCTATTTATTGTGTTGCATCTCTCTAGGGCTAAAATACAAATAAAATTTCATCCGAAAATTTGTAATTGTATTGCCAAGTGCTTTATGTGTATCAAATGTTATCTTTTAAGGTCTTAAATAAAGTTTAGCCAGGCCCCTCCACCCACAAAAAAAAATTTGGTCAGAAAATGTTCCTCCACGTTAAAAATTTGAATATATTAAAAATATTAAGATTTTCAAATATTAATAACATTAAAAATATTAAATATAAAAAAATATTAAATAAATTAAAAATTTGGAAAATATTAAAGACATTAGAAATATCAAAAACATTTGAAATAATAAAATTATTATATTATTATTATTATATAAAATTTTACATGAAAATTCAATTTTTTTGTGTTAAATAATTTCGATTTATTGTATTTTTTTTTTGCTTTACCATAAAATCGACGTGCTTCCACTTACATCAGCAAAGTCCTGTAACACCTCCACTAATTTCCAGTCACAACATTATTTTCAAAACAACAACATCCCTCTAAACCACTATGCCCTGCCGATTATCGCTTCAATAATCTATCTACCACAATTACATTCTTCACCAATCTCAAGAATTCGAATAAAGTCGTTCGTTCAGTACCCCTTCCATAAACTTCACATGCGGAAGTGTCAATATCCCTCCAAATTTACAACCATATCGTTGTAAGTGAGCAATACACTTGTTGCAATCACAATTATCATGTTTTGTGCTCCACTCTCACTACTGTCAGAAGTGGCAACCACCTGATACCGGTTCTTCGGTTGGCAAAAAGCTTTAAGCTAACATTCATTATCTACGCTCAAGTTTACATTAAACTTCAATTGCCAAGAGCTTTTGTTGGCACCTGAACACATTGAACACAATGAGCGTTACGGTTCAACAGTTTTTAATTATTTGAATAATCGAATTTCCATAAATATTACTGAAGTTGACAGCTTAATGATTCTTGGTAATCAGCAGGCAGATTATTTTTAATTGCTATGCGTAGGGATTTTTTTTAATTAATTTATAATACATATTTTGTTTTATTAAATGTGATAAACATTACGCCGCAAAAATAATTCTAGAAGACACCTGAAGGTCTAGAGCCACTGTTGTGGCTCATAAATTTCTAACAGGAATGATGATGATTTTTTTTCGCATCTAACATTTGACTGCATCTGGGAGAATTCCAATGCTATGTATGCCAAAGGCAATGACAACGGCATCTAGATTATCAATGCAAATTACCTAGTCTAGACTAAAGCCCATGATAATTGAGGTTACCGAAATAGCGCGTACAGATAGCCAAGTGTACGTCTATTTGCCTAACCGTCCGTCTGCTCACTTGGTTGCTGGAATATTTAAAGATTTTATTTCAAATAAATTGTTGCAATTAAAATAATCATTAAAGACACCAATCCACCTTATCACCTTTTCTTTATTTGGTAGATCCCTGTTGGAAAAGATTTTCGAAAGAAAAAAATCACTAAAATTTGCGATAATACATTGTCATGCAAATACTTCGTAATGCATATGTATGCACATGTCCATGCATGCATTCATATTATACAAACGATAGATAATAATAGATGTGAGAGTGAGTGGTGGGGGATCGGTCATCTCCATGAGGCAGATCAAGTCTTTGTGGAAGTGATCGATGGCGGATGATTACAAATGGCGCAATAATAAAATCTGTTTGTTATTTGTAAACTTTAATTAATCGCATAAAAAATTAAACGGTAGTTGTAATTAAATAAGTCATAATTGCGGCGCTGTTGTTGCATTTTGTTGTTGCTGTTTTCTATAACAATAAATGTTATATTACATATGTACAATGTACATCTATCTGTACAATTCGTTTCTAATCAAATCATATCAATCAAGGTGGCTTAGTGTGAGCTAAGAGGAAATTATTACTAAGTGCAGCTTAACGTGCTACAGTGGGCTGGGAGTGTTGAAATGCGAATAGGTTTGACCGAAGAATTAGTTGGCTGAAGAATGATAGT
Organism: Muscina levida; assembly: GCA_964034835.1. Classification (NCBI taxonomy): domain Eukaryota; kingdom Metazoa; phylum Arthropoda; class Insecta; order Diptera; family Muscidae; genus Muscina; species Muscina levida. The sequence goes on along the minus strand of OZ035884.1, from coordinate 20,917,419 downwards.
GGTTGGGGTTTAAAGGATACCGGGAATAATTTTAATATTTTTGATCTTTTTAATATATATACATATTTAATATTTTTAAAGTTTTTTAAATATTTTCAATATTATTAATTATTTATTATTATTATTATTTTTAATGTTTTAAATTTTTTTATATTTTTATTTTTTTCAATATATTTAATACTTTTTTTATTTATAGTATTTTTAATATTTTTAATATGTTTAATATTTTTAATATTTTTAATATTTTTAATATTTTTAATATTGTTGATCTTTAATGAATTATGATATTGTCATAGTTCGGTTTGAGATCATTTCTATTGGCAATTATTTATTATTGCCAATAGCTTTTTACTCAAGAGTGTGAAATGTATTATGTTGACAGCAGGTTAGGCGTAAAACTATTGGCAATAATAAATAATTGCCAATAGAAATGATCTCAAACCGAACTATGACAATATCATAATTCATTAAAGATCAACAAAAAACAAAATCAAGAACAACGAAACACTGACGGTAGGCAGAACGGGGTTGGCACTTTGTCAGCAACAAAACTCCTGTGCAATTGTGTCCGATGGACACATGCATAGGCAAGGGCTTGTGTGTGTATTATGCTGGCATGTTGTGCGCTTCGAGGATGCTTTCTTCGCACCGTTGGGAAAAGTTCTCATTAACTTTGAGATGCTTTCTTCCCTTAAGGTTTGCGATGAGAGAGGAGAAGGCACAGCAAAGGGCGCTGACGAGGCATTGTGGTGAATGCCGAAATAACGTTATACGCCTAACCTGCTGTCAACATAATACATTTCACACTCTTGAGTAAAAAGCTATTGGCAATAATAAATAATTGCCAATAGAAATGATCTCAAACCGAACTATGACAAAATCATTTTTAATATTTTTAATATTTTTGATATTTTTGATATTTTTAATATTTTTAATATTTTTAATATTTTTAATATTTTTAATATATTTAATATTTTTAATACTTTTAATAATTGAATATGTTTTTCATTGTTCTATTTTCTACTATCGCTAATAGAATTTGGGATTTACAATAGTATGTGTGAAATGAATTATGTTGACAGCTGGCAGAGCGGATAGCTTTTTCGATAGTTGCCAAACTATCTCATCAGCACCCTTAGCTGTGCCTTTTCCACACATTATCACAACCTTAAGTGTTAAAAGCTTCAAGAAACCATCGGAAAGACCAAACACACCGGTGCGAAAATGGTATCAACGAAGATCACACGTTAAAATAACCCACACAAGCTTTTTGGCTGATATCTACTTCGCATGTACATGTTTGACATAATTGTAGATATATAAACAGCTGATGATGTACCATTTTGCATCAGTTCCGTCACAAAAGGGTCTGAAGATGAACAACGCGTCATCCTAGTGCGTGACACACTGAATTTGACGAAAATATCAAACAATAAAAACACTTTTCTGATCGTTAGCCGAATCATAAAATTTTAAATTTTATAATTTTTAATATTTTTGATATTTGTTAAAGTATTTATATCTTAATTTATTTCCATATTATTAAATATTTTTAATGATTGTAATATTTCTAAAATTTTTAATATTTTTAAAATATTGAGCCGTTGAGCCGGCTTTGAATTGATGGTAAGAGCACGCTACTATCATGTGGCAGATTAATTGATCGATTCCTGTCACAGTCATCTATGTTTCTTTTATCGAAGTTGCCCTTAGATGTTGTCGACGGCAGCTTCGGTGACGCTGGCTTCAGACGGATGCCAGCGACAGCTGTTTGAGAAACTCGACAGTTGGTGCCATTGTGCAAGTCTACAAATAGATAATAGAATACACAATAACGCAATAATCTATTGCATACCCTTTGTTGTAACGGGAAATTAAGTAAGGAGTTGTAATGGTTTTTATATTTTTATATTTTTAAAATTTTTAAATTTTTAAATTTTTATATTTTTATATTTTTATATTTTTATATTTTCATATTTTTATATTTTTATATTTTTATATTTTTATATTTTTATATTTTTATATTTTTATATTTTTATATTTTTATATTTTTATATTTTTATATTTTTATATTTTTATATTTTTATATTTTTATATTTTTATATTTTTATATTTTTATATATTTATATTTTTATATCTTTATATTTTTATATTTTTATATTTTTATATTTTTATATTTTTATATTTTTATATTTTCATATTTTTATATTTTTATATTTTTATATTTTTATATTTTTATATTTTTATATTTTTATATTTTTATATATTTATATTTTTATATTTTTATATTTTTATATTTTTATATTTTTATATTTTTATATTTTTATATTTTTACCCACGCCTCTTTCCCCCCCAGATACCGCGCGAGCTGGGGTCCATTGAAGCTGAACATGACGGTGGTCTCGGCCACAAGTCACTTCAGCACTTCATGTTAAAGTGTTTTTTTTTTGAGTTGAATTGATTTGATTTGAATTATATTGAATAGAATTGAATTTATAATATAAAAGTTATAATTGATCATTTCCACATATCACTGTTTTACGACGTGGGGCGTAACATCAGCCTAAAAACATCCTCATAATCCGACATGTTCCCAAGGCAATGGCTTTCGACATTTCATGTAAAAGATATGAAAGTCCCAATTCGTCGAGATGTTGCGTAACAGAATTTACCACAATACCAGTACTCGATATTACAATTGGGATAGTCTGCACAGTTGTTAGATGTTCCCTTTGCTTTACTTCAAACGCTAGATCTGCATATTTGGATATTTTTTCACTTATGGTACGATTCACGTTATCCGAAAGTGGAACTGCGACATCTAGGATGTATCCAACCCTTCTGCGTATGTCTATCCATATTATATCTGGTCTGTTGGCGATGATTGTCCGATCAGTTGACATTGTTCGGTCCCAATAAAGTTTAAAATTTCTGCTCACTAACACTGCCTCAGGTTCATACCTGTAATATGGAAGTTTTTCTTCCAAGAAACCGCTTCTTACAGCAAGGCTATGGTGGATTATTTTCGCCACGTCGTTATGTCTTTTGAGGTATGCCGTACTCGCCATTATCGAACAACCATTTATGATGTGTTCCGTAGTCTCCGCTGCCTGACCACATCGCCGGCAACGGTTATCAATGTCTTCATGCAGGATAACTCGGCGGAAATGCTTGGTGTGCATTATCCCATCCTGTATGGCCATTAAAAATCCTTCCGTTTCCGGAGACAGTTGTCCGTATTGGAAACATATAGTGGAGGCATGTTTATCCACATTTTCGAGGTCCAGTTGCTGTGGAAATTTGCCATGTATGGCCTTATGCTTCCATTGCTCCACTATATCGGCATCACTAGTTACATTTTCCAGGGGTGCAAAACTAGGTGTTGATAGTTTAAGTGGGGTGTGGTTTGCGTCCAGATTTACCAGGATGGAGTGTCGGTCAATCTCCGATGCAGTTTCATAGAAAAATTCCCGGAGATTGTGAATCTGGCTATAATTTTGGTTTTTAATGTTAACCACACCCTGTCCGCCCAGATTACGTGGCAACATTTATATTTTTATATTTTATATTTTTATATTTTTATATTCTTATATTTTTATATTTTTATATTTTATATTTTATATTTTATATTTTATATTTTATATTTTATATTTTATATTTTATATTTTATATTTTATATTTTATATTTTATATTTTATATTTTATATTTTATATTTTATATTTTATATTTTATATTTTATATTTTATATTTTATATTTTATATTTTATATTTTATATTTTATATTTTATATTTTATATTTTATATTTTATATTTTATATTTTATATTTTATATTTTATATTTTATATTTTATATTTTATATTTTATATTTTATATTTTATATTTTATATTTTATATTTTATATTTTATATTTTATATTTTATATTTTATATTTTATATTTTATATTTTATATTTTATATTTTATATTTTATATTTTATATTTTATATTTTATATTTTACTAGTGGGCCCGGCAATGCTTCGCTATTGCATAAAACTTGTAATATATTTCACATTTAGGTCTACAAAGTACTTTAAAACGGTACTTAAGCTCGACAATAATATGTTGAGTTTATTTACTTATGTAACTTATTTAAAATAACTCCTTAACATTAAAGTTAACTAATTAAGTTTTATTGTTGTAAATGCTAATAAAAAGTTCATCAGCAAAGTCATATCTATAGTTTCGACATGTAGATTAAGTTTTGTCTGTATGTAGGGAGAAAAAACACTTCTTTCACAAATCGGAAACAGAAATTTCTCTAAAGATCAAAATTCAATTTTTATATTTATCTGTAGAAGCGGGAACCGTCTGTATACTATCTATGTCTTTGGGCGTAAAAATCGTTTTTGTTAGCATTCTCCTCCTATTGACCGCAAATGAAAATTTCGTTTGAAGCTTCATGTCTTTAGCCATAAAAACCTCCTTTGCCATGTCTTCTTCTCATACGAACCAAGAATATACCCGAATACTTTCTATATATTGAACTCGTATTACCATTTTTTGAGATAATTCGGTCACCAACGTTTGCTTAACAAAGTGATGATCTCACGCGCTGCATGGCATATTACGCCGTCGTGTTGGAACCATTTCTCCTTCAAATAATTTGCAATGATATGATAAATAAAAAAAATCAATTGATCATCCACTTGCTCTAGTTCTTCTACCAGTTGGATTTTATATAAATGTAGACCAAGATCTTTTCTCAGCATTTGCAGAGACCGAGTTGCTGAGAACGGCGACGGTTCCATAAATTCTAGTCCCCTGTCACACTTACGTTTACAGCGTCGATGACTTCTATTAGCTGCTCAGATGGGTGATTATATGCACCCTAAACTTCACCAAGGGCTTCTATATGATTTATTACCGATTCGCTCTCCTGAATTGGTGAAATTTTCTAACACTTCATCTTAGATTCCGATTTTGGTTACGATTTTTGCGAATAAAAAAATGGGCCCACCCCACTATTCATATCTCTAGGCGAACAGCAATATACTGTGGAATTTTGACAGTTATAACTACTTATTTTGAAAGGGTTTAGCAAAGCCCACTTCCACCCTTACTGTAATTCATACTTCATCAATAACATCTGTAACAAATTACATCTTCATACCTCTGATAGTTCATGAGATATAGCCTTTTTTAATTTGAAGTTGCATGGGCGGTGCCACGCTCCTTTATCCAATCAGAACTAAGTTCAGCCAGAGACTAACAACAGGTCATCAGTACCACTTTCCAAAATTATCTTATAAATCGGTCTATTAGAAAAGCCGTTAGAGCGATTTTTGAAAAGGGGGCGTGGCACCGCCCACTTCTACCTTGGCTGAAATTAATACTGCTTCAACAACATATATACCAAATCTCATCTTCATACCTCTGACAGTTCATGAGATATAGCCCTTTTGATTTTCAAGTTGTATGGGCGGTGCCACGCCCCTTTGTCCAATTGGACCGAATTGTAAATCTAAACCATCCGGTGCGCCACCCAAACGCATACAAAAAAATTTATGCAAATTGGTACAGCCGTTTAGGAGGAGTTCAGTCACAACACACGTACGGTAGAATTTTATATATAAAGATTTTATATTTTATATTTTATATTTTATATTTTATATTTTATATTTTATATTTTATATTTTATATTTTATATTTTATATTTTATATTTTATATTTTATATTTTATATTTTATATTTTATATTTTATATTTTATATTTTATATTTTATATTTTATATTTTATATTTTATATTTTATATTTTATATTTTATATTTTATATTTTATATTTTATATTTTATATTTTATATTTTATATTTTATATTTTATATTTTATATTTTATATTTTATATTTTATATTTTATATTTTATATTTTATATTTTATATTTTATATTTTATATTTTATATTTTATATTTTATATTTTATATTTTATATTTTATATTTTATATTTTATATTTTATATTTTATATTTTATATTTTATATTTTATATTTTATATTTTATATTTTATATTTTATATTTTATATTTTATATTTTATATTTTATATTTTATATTTTATATTTTATATTTTATATTTTATATTTTATATTTTATATTTTATATTTTATATTTTATATTTTATATTTTATATTTTATATTTTATATTTTATATTTTATATTTTATATTTTATATTTTATATTTTATATTTTATATTTTATATTTTATATTTTATATTTTATATTTTATATTTTATATTTTATATTTTATATTTTATATTTTATATTTTTATATTTTTATATTCTTATGTTTTTATATTTTGATATTTTCATAATTATATATTTGTCCAATATTTTTTATAAATTTTAAAATTTTTGAACATTTTGAATTTGTTGTAATATTTTTATAGTTTGAAACTTTCGACCCACTGTCGTTTTAGTTTGTACAACTAGTTGGTGTTGTACACATCGTACAGAAAAATCGTACATCGTACATTGAACAGAAAAATCGAGTTTTGTTTTTAAACATCAAGTGGATTTCCTTTCCTTGCTTACATTGTCATCATCTTTTAGTGTTTCGTATCGTGATTTCTTGATTGTTTTTCTCAATATCATCATTAGATTGCTGCCTTTTTGAAAAACGCGTCGTTAATGGCGGCTCATGGCAGCTTTTATTAATAAACAATTTATATTTTGCATTTGATACTTTCAATTATTGTGCAAATTGATTATTTATTTGTATTATTTTTGTTGTTGGTGACTATAAAACTCGTTAAGGGATCTTCTGAGCTCGTCGAATTATTGGAATTTATTTAATATTCACAAGAGGTGATGATGATGGCATCACAGTCATAAAGAAATATCTTTCCCGTGACTCCGGGTTATTAAAGGTTTTGTGTGTGTGTTAATAATAAAGTAAAAAAAGTGTCAACAGAAATGATGTATACTGTTGCTACAATGTTTCTGTAAGGGTATTGTATGATAATAAGACAGATTTCAGATATTATGAATATCAAATTTATATAATGGTTACAGTACCTCTTACCTAGTAACACAAATTTTAAACGTTTTAAAACGAAGATACTCTTTATAAGTACACGCAGGTGCCTGGTACACAACTTAGACTCTAACACAGACAACAAGCCAATATTCACACACAAACTATACCTGACATCTAGGGAATAATCTGCGAAATTTTAATTGTAATCGATTCAATCACCTAGGAGCGAATATGGAACACACAGACACACAACAAATACGATATTAAATACGTCCGAAATAAAAAATAAAATTTATTATTTTTAGAAAATTATATATATAGTATTTAGATACACTGTAAGAAGGCAACACAATATTTATATTTTGATTTAAAAATCTTGGGTTAACCTAAGGATATGTTCAACACACCCTCTTCTGCATTCTACAAAAATGGAATGCAATTCGTTGAGCTAATCACCTAAATGCCAAACAATAAAATGTTGATAATAACAAATTTAATGCACAAAATATTTTTTTGTTACGTCCTGATATTACCGGATGACTCAATCAATGGCTTTTTGCAACAAAGCTGAGTTGTGTAAAGAATTTGTGATAAATAACCCGAAATGGAATAAATAAATTGGTTTGCAAAACAAATAAACTTTATAAACGAGGGTCGAGTATGGGTAAAAAAAAAATGTAAATCCTGTATATAATATGAGGGATGGAGGAGAATTCCTGCAACAAAAGTAACGAAAATCCAAAAAAAAATTTTTGATTGGGAATAGAAAAAAATGTTTCAAAATATAAAAATATAAATATAAAAAAATATAAAAATAAAAAATATAAAAATATTTAGATATTAAAATATAAAGATATAAAAATATGAATATATAAAAATATCTATATATATAAAAATGGTGGCAAAAATATATAGTAATTCATCAATTGAGAACGGCTGTGCCGATTTTGCTCAAACTTTTTTTCAGTTGCTCGTTATTGCCAGGAGAAGGTTTATGTAAAAAAAATGTTTGGGAAAATCTTCCGGAAAAGTAGGATAAAAATCGAAAATTGCCTTTTTGTATGGAATTTTGTGAGCAATTGTTACAGAATGGCTTTTCGAATAAAAAATGGAAAATTTTTGTTGAAAAGTGTGGATAATTCCGGAAAAGTACAAAAAGTTTGAATTTGTTTTTTCGACGAAATTCAACATTTTATAGTATGATTTAATAAATTTGGACGATGGAACTGTGAAAAATTTCGGATAGTTATTCCAAAATGACTTTTCGAATGGAATAATAGAAAAATTTTTGGTGGAAAACTGGGAAAATACCGGAAAAACTTGGATTTTTCTATAAAATTTTGCATTGTATCGCTTGATTTGAAAAAAATAGATAATTGAATTTTTGTTTAAAATTTTGTGTGCAATTATTTCGTAGTGGCTTTACGAATGGAAAAATATAAATTTTTTGTCGAAAAATTACGGAAAATGCCAACAAATTTAATTTTTTTTTGACAAAATTTTTAATTTTATTGTGTGATTGATAATTTTGGACGATGTTAATCTGTAATATTTCGGATAATAGAAAAATTCTTGATGGAAAACTCGAAGTATTCCATAAAAACTCGAAAAATTTAAAATTTTCGACGAAATTTTGCACTGCATTGCTTGATTTAATGATTTCTGTCGACGTAATTGTAGAAAATTCGTTATGATGCTTGGAATATTTGGGATTATTATGTTGAAATGTTAAACACGAAATGATCGAACAATTTTAAAATCTTCTTCATGAGAATAACGCATTGGTCCGATTGTTCAAAACCGCATTGAATACAATGCATTCCGACGACCATGCAGGACAATTCAATGCTTCCACTATAAAGGAAGTCGCAGTAGTGGTTGTTGGGAAGAATGTGGAATCACGCGATATTGTTCTCAAGCGTCGGGATGGTAGACAACTGAGTCATGACTCATCGGTCATATGATGCACTTCAATGCCCGTTGATTTTCTGTCGTAGAGAGGATGGATATCATCTCAATTTAAAAATGGTCAATAGAACAAAAGGTTTGTTTACAAGTTATCACTGCTTTCTCATTCTCCATTTAAATTTGAATTTCGATCTTGGAATTTACTTCTGATCGAAGACATGTGCGTGCTCATTAGAGTGGCCATAGTGGAAATTTTTTTGAAAAGTTAAATTTTTCGCACTGAAAAATATGAGGTTGGGGATAAAAATAATTATGCATATTTTTTTTTTTTTTTTTTTTGATTCCGAGTACCTCCGGGTTGAGCCCAAACTTTAATTACATTACCCATTTAGGCTGAAGTGCAGAATATGGGGCGGGAGCCCGATTAAAAACCAAAAATATGCCATTGTCTTCATCTTGGCCCCCAAACATCGGAATGGTAGGTCAAAGTTGGCGCTCAGGCCCATGGGGCCCGGGGGGTCAAAAAAGGGGCCCCTTTCGGTTCTATGATGACCCCCCAGGTGCGGGTACTCAAGTGAAAGATATTTTCGAGACGAATCCAACGATGTTATTTTTAGGTTCCTACGGGTCTCCTGGACCGAGTTAGAGCCATTTCCGGGATATACCAAGAAAAAAAAATTATTTTTAACTAAATTTAAAAAATTATAAAAAAATTTTTGCGTGCGGCGCTACTAAACCCAACATAGGTGTACCGTCATTTCGCCCAATGTCATTTCGCCCAAAAATAACCATGACATATCGCCCAAAACTTGTCATTTCGACCAAAAACCTAACTACAACATGACATATCGCCCAAATGCTATGGCAGAAGACCCAACTCAATTTTTTTGGGCGAAATGTCAGACTCATGACGACGGCACGCCCTGCTGCATACGTCGCAGTCAGTCTTGTACTCTCTCTCTCGGTGGGGGGCACGCCCTCGCCGCATACGTCGTAGTCAGACTCGCTACTCTCTCTCTTTCTCTGGCATTATTAAAACACGAATGCGGTGGGGGGCACGCCCCCCTAAGGCGGGGGCAAGAGTACAAGACTGACTGCGACGTATGCAGCAGCGCGTGCCGTTGTCATGAGTCTGACATTTTGCCCACAAAAATTGAGTTCGGTCTTATGTCATAGCATTTGGGCGATATGTCATGTTGTAGTTAGGTTTTTGGTCGAAATTACATGTTTTGGGCGATATGTCATGGTTGTTTTTGTGCGAAATGACATTGGGCGAAATGACGGTACGCCTATGTTGGGTTTAGAAGCGCCGCAAGCAAAATTTTTTTTAAAATTTTTTAAATTTAGTTAAAAATAATTTTTTTTTCTTGGTATATCCCGGAAATGGCTCTTACTCGGTCCAGGAGACCCGTAGGGACCTAAAAATAACATCGTTGGATTCGTCTCGAAAATATCTTTCACTTGAGTACCCGCACCTGGGGGGTCATCATAGAACCGAAAGGGGCCCCTTTTTTGACCCCCCGGGCCCCATGGGCCTGAGCGCCAACTTTGACCTACCATTCCGATGTTTGGGGGCCAAGATGAAGACAATGGCATATTTTTGGTTTTTAATCGGGCTCCCGCCCCATATTCTGCACTTCAGCCTAAATGGGTAATGTAATAAAAGTTTGGGCTCAACCCGGAGGTACTCGGAATCAAAAAAAAAAAAAAAAAAATATGCATAATTATTTTCATCCCCAACCTCATATTTTTCAGTGCGAAAACTTTTGGATTTCACATTTTTAATTTTTTCTATATAACGCTATGGCCAGTCTAGTGCTCATGTGCGGCAGTCTACTGCCAAAATTGGAATATCAGCGTCAAATCGTTCGATGCACGATACATTCAATCGCGAATTGCAACGAGATCAAGCATTGATCGAGATGAGCTGACTGAAAGAGTCCGAAAAAATGTGCCGCCATTGAATGCCAAGCAAACGAACGTGTACGATTCGCTGATGGAGGTTGTTGACGATGGAACGGGAGGCATTTACTTTCTCGATGCTCCCCCAGGCAAGACATTCGTCATATCTTTGCTTCTGGCAACATTTGGTCAAGATCGCAAATTCCGTTAGCTGTTGCATCCGCTGGTATTTCTGACACATTGTTGAAAAGCGGTCGACCTGCACTTTCCGCTTTGAAGCTGCTGATGAATCTTCTCACGGTTGACAAGCCAACGTGCAGTGAAATTGTTGCGAGAAATGAATGCACGATGGCACATAAACGAGTTTTGGAGGCAGTTGACCGAACGATTAAGGATTTACGAGGTGATTCGAGATGATTTGGTGTGGCTATGGTATTTTCGTCAAACGCTTCCCGTCATCCCAAAATCTACTGCTGCTTATGAAATTAGTGCATGCCTGAAATCGTCATCTTTGTGTTACTGAATTTTCAAGACAACTACTGGCAGTTGGTAATGGCCAAATTCCTGTTGATGTTTCAACTGGATTGATGACGTTCCCGGCAAATTTTTTCGAGTTTACATCGTCAAAGGAGGAACTCATCACCAAAGTTTTCCCCGGCAATGCAAAAAATTATAAAAATCTAGATTGGATAAGTGAACGGGCCATACTAGCAGCGAAGAATAAGGTCGTCAATAGTTTGAATGTTATTATTCAAAGTCGAATCGATGGAGAACTGCATGCATACGAATCTGTTGACAGTGTGACCAATGAGAATGAGGCGACCAACTATCCGACAGAATTTTTGATTTTTTAGATGTGCCAGGAACTCCGCCGCATAATTTACAAACCGTCTCCATTGTTTGTGTTTACGCCGGAAAACACATCGAAAAACATTGTTAATCAGATCGCTCGGCACCACTCTTCACTAATTTCGATTAAATTCAAATAAATCACATTAAAACATGAACTAACTGTGTTTTACTATAACCCTGGAGCTTATATTAATTCGTTACCTTAGGAGCGAGACTAAGTTTGCCGGGTCCGAAGTTGTATGGCAGAACAACTTTTGCCGGGTCAGCTAGTAAAAATATAAAAATATCTATATATATAAAAATGATATGGTCCACGTATGTTATACCATCACTTAAGAACGGCTGGAGCGATTTGGCTGATTTTTTTTTATTCGATTCGAAATTTTCCGTAAAATCCAGGTGGCGCTAGGGTGGATTTATATCGAAAATTTTAATGCATGTACCAATTCAATTGAAATTTAGAATGGATATTCGCTTGATCATGAGAAAACATTTTATGTACAAATGGACCCGGTGGCGCTGGGATCGGTTTACAATCAAAATTTTAACGAATGGGCCAATTTAACTGAAATTCAGAATCTATGTTTGTTTGATCATCAGAAAAAAATGTATGTACAAATGCTACCGGTAGATGGCGCTAGGGCGGATTTATATCGAAAATTTTAATGCATGTACCAATATAACTGAAATTTAGTATTTATGTTTGTGGAACCTTGAGAAAAAATTGTTTGTATAAATTGACCCGGTAGGTGTCGCTGGGATGGAATTATAATGAAAATTTTAACGAATTAAACAATTTGTCTGAAATTAAGAATGTATATTTTTTTTATAACGAGTATTTTTTGTATAAATGGACCCGCTGTTGAAGTGGTCGGAGCTGAATTATTTTGAAAATTTATATCGATTGTCCGATTTTACTTAACATTAAAATGTATGCATTTTTGGACATGAGAAAATTTTGGATGTATGTACGGATTCAGTTGATGGAGTTTATATTATGATATACTTAATTCTTTGAAAGTCATCAAAGTAACATCAAAATTATTGAAAACTCTTTATATATAAAAATAGATTACCATTTTGATGACACCACTAATTGCGAAAACGGTTAAACCGATTTTGACCAAAATTGCAGTGAAAGTTGGGGATGGGCTGTAGATGGTCACCCAGACCGCAAACGGCGCACTTCCTATATAAATAGAGAGCTTCACAAAAAGGTTTTTCGCATTTCGAACTTTTAGGGGACAAACCCGAAAATGGGAAAAACTGTTGCTATCACCCAGACCAAATGGTAATAGAGTTGTCGAGCCAAATGAAGGGATTTTTGGAAATTCGTACTCCTTGGAATAAAAAGAGGCAAAGTGTTATCATTACTCCAACAGATAATGTTATGTCAGTCAATCGGCTTAAAAATTTTTGTTTTAGAATATATGCCTAACAATAAGTAAGTCTTCATCATATCATGGACGACACTGCTGTTCCATTTTAGCAATTCTAAGAGTAATATATAATAATCTTTTAAATATATGAAGTACAAAATTTATCCAGAAAAACCTTGCCCTTTAAATTGAAATATTTCAGAGGCCAATGTAATGAACCAATCGGAATTAGATTTCAACTGCACTCAACATCTTTTAAAATAATTTGGAGGCAGGACGAAGTCTGCCGGGCCAGCTAGTAAAAATATAAAAATATAAAAATATATTTATTATATTGGTAAGTTTTATTATCTTGTTATAATAAACAAATCCTAAGAAAACTGAAACCAAACCCCTTCTGGTACTTCTCATACAATATAATCAAATTTTGTACAATCTAAACGTTTATTCGACATTGCTTTATGAATAAAAATGGGCCATTCTGCGTTGCACCTACTTGTACATCCCATACAAATAAATCAATTTCCCGAAAATGAATATTTTTCCAATAGTTTCCTTTTATTATTTAATATTTATAGTTAGAATCTAAGAATAAAAAAGATAATAATCCCAATGTAAAGAAATGATAATTTCCTTTGGGATTTTTTGAGCAAATTAATTATTTCTCAAAATTACCATACATCCAGAGATATGATATTGAACTTTTTACATTTATTGGCGAATTCAGTAACACTTTCAACACTGTAACCTTTTCAAAAGGTTTAGTATATGTCCTCAAAAGCCTGGTCATATGACCGAAAGTCCTATCTCCAACTGTTTAAGCTGCGCAAGGAGGCAAAGAATAATAGATTAAAAAAACAATTAATTTCAATAAATCAGAGTTAACTAATATATACCAGTGTTGTGGTAGAAGGGCACAGAGTGAGGGTCAGTTCACCTGACTAAAATTTTTTAATTTAGCTCGATCCAGTCAAGCATTCTGCCGCTTTATGATCAGTCATTGAGTGATTCCGCCATATGTAGCGGAAATTGCTAAACGACTTTATCTATTATCTAAGCTTTCGCACATATTCTCTACACAAGAATTCTCCTTCCCTCCTATTTTTTTAAAATAAAAAGTCGTATTACCTTTATCTCTATTAAGTAGTGGAGTACTTCCTTTGACCACCAAAATCCTTGATCTCGCCAAGTGTTTCAGCCGCGCTGGAAACTTGGCGCTGTTTATGCGCATATTACGCGTGTCGTGTTTTTTCCGCTGCACACTTCGTTAGATGGTATCGCAAGCATAAATAAATCATTGAACCCATGGCAAATGTGCTGCTGCCTTCTAATTTTTTTTTGTGTTAATCCACATTAATCCACGAAACAACAATCTTAATTTATCATACAAAACTGCCATTGTATTAGTGCTTCGGTCGCCCGGCGAATACCCTCGTATTGATGCTATGGTTTGCTGGGTTACAGACCTCTTATCTAGTTCAAATTTAGCATAAAGCCGCCGCATTTATCGTTCGAATGTATGCAAAATACATACATATATGGAGGCTATTCGAACTTGATTCAAGATTTTTATTTTCAAGTTCTTTTGTGTACGCGCGTCTCTTGTGTTTTTCGTCGTTGCCGCCTCAAGTTTGTGACAAACGCAAACAAAGCTTCTTTTTGTTATCATCTCATGGACATGAGGAGCTGGCAGCATCGAATTGAAGACTTTTGGGCAAATCAAATTCAAATTAAGAAAAACAAAAGATGAACAGCGTTATGTATTATACACTTTTGGTATATGAGTTGCGGACATTTGAAGTATGATTTAAACCACTTCGATAGTTGTTTACATGGCCGTTTACAAATGCAAACGTATTAGTTTATGTAACAAAGAATTCCCAGCGTTTTGGCGGCCATATCCGGTTCTTGTGCAGCTGAATGTGCCTAAGGTGTGGCATGGGTTCTTCTATTGTGGGGCTATTGCTTCGTGACGGAGCATTTTTTGCCTAATAACAAACAGGTGAGGTAAATGATGTGTTGTTTGATGATCATTATTATGTTATTATTAGATAAAGCATCTTCTCGTGGTTTCTAATTTGTATGTTGATGATAAGCGTTATTCATCAATATAATTGGTTATTTTCCTCTAGAAGATGTATTGGGCTGTGACAGTTGCTTGGGAAATTTCAAGTCATCCTGCGCTATGTACCACGGATTGCTTAACTTAATGTTCAATAAACTATTAGATTGTGCGAAATTTGACTGGATTTAGTACATTTGCAACAAACATACAAACGTATGTAAATGTATATGGGTGAATTCGGTCATTTGTATGAGAGATGCCAGATGAAAGGTGTGGTAAATATTGCTGTTTTCTGAGATTCCGTATGCTGTTGCAAGATAATAAAATTGACCAAATTCTAATATCCTCCACTTTTTCGTTTGAAAGACCCCCAAATACAAAATTACCTATTTTGGAAAAAATAGTATTTCTCCCATAACTTCCAAGCCGAAAACTTCATGATATTTGAATATGATTGGTTTAATTATATTGTATAGACAATAATTATATAGACAATATCTCAGAAAAACGAAAGATTTGCCAAACCCCATCGGACTTAATTCTGAGAATTGCACGTGAAAGTAGTTCCAAAAAGAAGAAATTCTGCATTATTCGTTTTGTGAAGTTACATGCCACAATAATTTAATATCGATTTGATGTTAGTAAGTATCGTATACGGGAATTTTTCACGTTGTAGGCCTATTTAGATGAAACAACTTTAAAAAAAAATTAAGAATAACAATTCCTTTTATCTGTTCATATAACGTTTCCCTAAAAGCAACAGTTTCACTTTTCCATTCATATTTGAGGAAAAGTAATATAACTCCCGTACACCCAAAAAGGGGGGTTTGTATTAGAGGTGGGATTAGTTTTTGACCTTTCTTGCTTATCTTAGAACCTAATGTCCGCTAAGAAAAAAAGCATCCATACTAAATTTCCGCTTGATAGCTCTTAAACTACGGCTGAAATCGCGGAGACAGTAATATCCCTTTACACCCCATGAATGAGGTATAAGGTAAGGGGTAGCTTCTGTTGTTGTGAATTAACACGCTTTCTATTTTGGATTCACAACTATCGGCACCTACTTGTTTATAGACGAATGCGAACGTCATTGTTTTAGAAGTTTTTACTAGATATGCCGAGTAACTCGATGCTTATACTGCGAAGTTGCTGTCGACAACATAAAGGGGGCCGGTGATGAAAAAAAATTGTAGAAGACTGTAGCCGGGAATCAACCCACGGACCTTCCGCATGGTAGTCGCGTGTTTTACCCACTATGCCACGACCGGTCCCCAGACAGACTGACTACCCTTAATAAAGTTGCATAGGAGGTTGGAGTCGTGCTCGTCCGATCGGTCTCCAGACATACAGACTACCCTAAATATGGGAAAGTTGTATGGGAGGTTGGAGTCGTGCTCGTCCGATCTTTACTTAAAAACTTAATTTCCCTTTGCAACCCATGAATGAGGTTTGGGATAGCTTCTCGCGTTGTTTTGAATAAACACGCTTTCTATTTTTAGATTCACAACTAACGGCACCTACTTATTTATCGACGAATGCGAACGTCACTGTTTTGAGAAGCTCTTACTAGACACGACGATTAAATCGACGCTTAATACTGCGAAGTTGCAGTCAAACAACATTCGAGGGAAGCCGACAATGAAAGAAAATTTTATTTATTTTTTTCTTTTAAGATGACTGGAGCCAGGTTTGAACCTGCGATCTCCCGCATGGTAGTCGCGTGTTCTAACCACTATGCCACGGCCGGTCCCGTCCGATCTTGCTCCTCTTAAAACTTAACCTCCGTTTAGAGAATAGAAGCTTCCATACAAAATTTCAGCTTGATAGCTTTTAAACTACTGCTGTAATCGCGGGGGCAGATAGAAGGACACCCCCAAAAAGGGGGAGTTTTGTATGGCAGGTGCGAGTAGTTTTTGTCCGATCTTGCTCATCATCTAAAATCTGCCTAGAGAATATAAGCTGATATAAGTGGAGGAAGTTTTTGACCGATCTTAGAGCTAAACCTCCGTTTGGAAGATATAAGCTTGTTTGCTCTTAAAATACGGCAGTAATCGTGGAATTAGCCAAACGGCCACCCCAAAAAGGGAATTTTTGTATGGGAATTGGAAGTAATGTTTGACGGATCTTGCTCATCTTAGAGCATAACCCCCGATTTTTCTTATCTTAAAACCTTAACCGTAGGTTTGAGGGTGAAGCTTGCATTCCAAATTTCAGCTTGATATCTCTTAAACTAGGACTGTTATCGCAGAGACTGATCACCAAAAGGGGCAATTTGTTTAGGAGTTGTTGATTGATCTAGCTAAAATTAGAACTCAACCTCCTGTTAGGAAATAGAAGCTTGCATTCAAAATTTCAGCTCAATAGCTCCTTAACTACGTAAAAATTGATTAGGGCGGCAGCGAAATGTATATACGAATTTTGGTTGCGGACCAGAATGATGTAAAAAATGCATGACGAAGATTTGAGTAAGATCGGATAACTATTTCCCGTGCGGCAAGGGTTTTTAGTAAATCCTATATTTCTTACCAATGTTTGGTTAAGAAATAGTATTTTTTTGTATTATAATGGTTTTTTTTGTTTAAATGGGCAAGGCCCAGCCTGCCTGTAATTCAAACTGTACCAACAACACATACATAATATCAGCTTTATAACTCTTATAGTTCATGAGATGTAGCCGCTTAAAATTTAAAATTTTATGCCACGCCTATTGATTCGATCTCGAGCATTTTTTGTGAATTACGAACTTTGCTGCCAAATGCATCCACACAAATTGGAGAAACTGGAGAAACAGTCCTCCAGATGTTGCGGTTTCCAAAAATGGGATCCAATGGGCGGTGCCACGCCCATTTGATGTATAAAACGGTCAAAAAAAGCAAACAAACAAAGACAAACTCATTTTTATATATATAGATTTGACCTTTGATCTCTTTGGCCATAGCTGACACAATATTCCGCTCGGGCATTACCAGATAATCCAAAGTTAAATTGTCTCTGCCACCCTAATATTTATTTTTTCCGTACTTACCACGCCTCCGTATGGGCTTTACAAATGGAAGAACAAAATTAATAAACCGTTCACTCCGTTCGTGCTGGTGGTGAAGGTTATAAAAAATAATGAAAAATAAAGTTAACCGTAAGTCAAGACTATGAGCGTGATAGGGAAATTTGGTATACAGATTAATGTTGTACTTGACCAGACCTTCTACATGACCTAGGTCACTCCCAAGTTTCTTAAATGTTGTCCATTCTGTACCACTGTGTTATAGATTGGGGTTTCATAGTGAAGCAATTTTTCCTTTAAATTGTAGTATTATTGCCAGTTCCAAAACATCCCCGAATAATTTTCCTCCGAAATTTTAATTTTCAATCTATACATTTTGTTGTTGTTTGTTTTTTATAACCCAGTTGTCTCATATGATCATACAAACCCCTTATCTTCATTTTGCTTTGCTATTACATGTATTCTCCAAATTATTTGCTATCAAACATCCGATCAATAACCCATCAACGAATTAGGTTTAAAGCAAAACGAGTTCAAGGATAACCGCTCAATCAATGCACCAGTTTTGTCATGTTTTTTTTTCGCACATTCTCACCACCCTCCGGTTATTGACTACGATTTTTCTCCGGGTGTTAAAAAGGTTTCAACAGTATGCTCAAAGCTTAACTCGCTGTTGTCAACAGTTGTTGAGTTTAGCTTTTACAAAAATATTTTGTTATTAACTGGGCTCACACACCAACACAACTGGTATACTCACTAATGTACAAGTACCAGTTTAGTAGGTCTAAGCCAAGCTTTCCATGCGGGCCAATAACACACACACTTACACACAGATACACACCATGACAGAATAGAGAGCGCGCGAGCGGTTTGTTGGTGGCCAACAAGTTTTTAACTGAAATTGAAAACAACGAGACAACATCGTTTGCCAAGACTTGACAGGGGAAACAAAAATATCTTGTCTTCAGTTTTTCATAGACGTTCATAGTGTAAATAACTGAACTGAGACCAAAAAATAGTGTTACAAAGAAAAGAAAATAACAGAAAAATAATAAGAAAAAAATACAACAAAATAGAGTTACAAATCCCGCATAGAAAATTTGAAATTTTGAAACCCAACGAAGAAATCCAACAAGTGTTTTGTTTTTTCACCTCTCCCCCCCCACCCCACAAGAGATTTCCGATCTCCAAGTCTTGAAACTCTCAAGACGCTAGAAAAAAGAAAAAAAAACAAATAAAGAAAAGATAGAAAAAAATCGAAAAAACACCGACTTGAGTGCAGTGAAATTACGGGTTTTGTCTGGGCTGATAATCACTGGCAAAGTGATTTAAGGCGACAAAAAAAGAAACGAAACGAAACGAGTGCAAACGGATTTGTAATATAAGAAGAAGAAACGAGAGCGGAAAATCCCTGCAAACAATTACACTACCACCAAAAACGGGCCAACGACGACAACGACGAGTTAACCAGTAGACGCAACCAGCAGCTAAGGATATCAATTTTACCTCAAATAAAGTAATAACTCATAAATATTTAGCTCTCTTTTCCCCCTTGTGTGTGTATGTAACTAATCATAAAACGCTCTTAGCTTTCGTTTTGTTGTAATAATTGCTACTTGTACGAGTATCTGAAGTTTTAGTTTTTTTTTTAGTTTTTTATTGTGCAAAATTGTTTTAACAAGAAACCCCATTGCCGCCCGGCCGCCTCTTTTGACTAGCGCCGCCAGATCTAAACATGAATAACCATTATTTAGTGACTGACTCTTAATGGTCTTGAGATTTACAATATCTGCTGTTATGTACATACGTATGTACCATATTTATGTACAAGTACATGCATATGTATGTACATAGTTATGTACTAGAGCTACTTCATGCATTTCATAGTTTGTAGCCATTGATGTTTGAATGTCTTATTGAGGTATCTTAGTAGTTAGCGTTTGGCAACTACTCCTCTATGCTGTCTTCCATGTAGCCATCTAGCCATCCATCTATCCGCCGTCATCTATTTGGCCAATTGCCTATAATTTGTTTGTCTACTCGGCCTCCCCACTTTAGGTGTGTGTCTCTCTCGTTCGATCTTGCTATGGCTCTCACGGGCGCGTTCTTTTTCACTTTGTGTCGCTTGTTAGGTCTTACATACTCTCCTTGTCACTGTCGGCGTTTTCCTTTTTGCCAACGCGTTCGTTCGTTCGTTCGATTTGTTGCAATAGTATCGTCGAGAGAGGGCTGGTGCGGTGATTTTTCATTATGAAGCCAAAGTGCTGGCTGCTAAATGAAAATGGACAGTAGGGGCTTGCTTAAAGCAACTGAACTGGGGGTTAAGGATGTTGCAAGGAAATTGGCAGTAGATTGGAAGGTAGATTATAGGGCGTATGACATCTATATTGTTAAAAGCGCTGTATATGATGTTTTAACAATACGGAAAATGAAGTTAGATGGACTTCTTTTGACAGACAAATAAACAATAGAGATTTTGATTAAATAATGACGAATGACCCAGCAAAAATTATAAGGCTTTGCATATTTTGGGATTGCCAAAGTTTAAGCGCGATTTGACTATTTTAACCAGTACCGCTTTGGGCTTAAAGTTTTTGAGCTCCTATAGCCACGTTTGGAAGGCATAACTCAATAACGACTAGTCTAATTTTGCTGAAATAAAAATCCGAAATTTAAGAATTCCTTTCATATATCATATCATATATCATAATCAACAGTTTCGCAGTTATAAATATATTTATGAAAAAATATAAAAATTTGCCTAAAAAATTCAAAATTGAAAAAATTTTACTTGAATTTTTGGGCAAATTTAATTTTTTTTCAAAAATTTATTTACAGCTTCGAAACTGTTGAATATGCAGAGAAACGATATATGAACAGATTATAGGAATTTTAATTCTTAAATTTCGGATTTTTATTTCAGCAAAATTCGATTAGTCGTTCTTGAGTTATGCCTCCCCAAAATCTGCAAGGACTTATCATTTTTCAGACCGACAAAATTCGGCAATTTTTTTCCCATATAACTTGGGACCGCACTACTGTTCTTACACAACCCTATTTTCATTATTTAATTAATAATTCAATCTTTCCAATGACAGTCATGTTTTGGTTCCAGAAAAAATTTTTTGTCTTGGACCAGTTACCAAACCGACATAAAGAAATCTGTAACTCAATAAAGTTTGGAAGGATTTTGTCGACAATTTTGTAACGTAATATTTTCGTAACCAGAAAAATCCAAAAATATAAACAAATATATTGATTCTCATAGTGTTTGCAGCGTTAATATATCACTTCTTTGTTTTTGGGATATTTTGAAATAATATTTTAAAAAAGCAATATTTTTCAGGTTGAATCTATTTTCTAACCTCTTAGAAAGTATTTGAAAAAAAATCGGTTACTGGTTTAGGAAAGTAATATAACATTCATAAAAAGTTGTGGGGTTAAATATTTTCGAAATATCTGCCAATCTTCTTAAAAAAGTAGAATAAATATTAAATCTTCAATTAAAATTTTTTTTATATATCTCAGTACGATTTTTTATGTTGTTTCCTTATTTAAAAGGATATTACATTTTTTTTAGATGCAAAGAAATAAAATTTTTTTTAAAATGTTGTTATAGTTATTAAACGATTTTTGCACTCTTCAACACGAACACGCACGGACCTGATGGGTATATGTTCTATTCAGTTTGTTCTTTCACTTGTAACGCCCATAAATAGGCGTGGTAGGTAAGACAATATATAAAGATATCCACCCGTGTGTCTGTCCCCACGATTGCAGCCGTAGTTGAAGAGCTATCGAGCTGAAAGTTGGTATGCAAGCTTTTATCCTCTAAGCGGAGGTTAGGTTCTAAGATGAGCAAGATAAAAAAAAAACTATTCCCGACTCTCATATAAACTCCCCCTTATTAGGGGGTGTCTGTCCCCTCGATTACATCTGTGGTTAAAGGCCATCAAGCTGAAATTTTATGTACAAGCTTCGATCCTCTAAGAGAAGGTTAGGTCCTAAGATGGGCAAGATAGGACAAAAACTACTTCCACCTCTCATATAAACTGCCCCTCTGGGGCTGTCCGTCTGTCTGTCTCGCGATTACAGCTGTAGTTTAAGAATATCGCGCTTAAATTTGGTACACAGGCTTCTATCCTCTAAGCAAAGGTTACGTTCTGAGGTGAGCAAGAGGTGTCCGTCTATCTACCCTACAGCTTAATTTAAGAGCTATCGAGCTGAAATTTAGTTAAACAAGCTTCTATTCTCTAAGCGGAGCTGAAGTTCTAAGATGAGGAAGATCAGACAAAAAAATACTAATATTTCTCATAAAAAACTCCCCTTTTTGGGGGTGTCCGTCTGTCTGTCACCCAAATTATAGCTGTAGGTTAAGAGCTATCGGGCTGAAATTTGGTATGCATGCTTCTATTCTCTAAGCGAAGGTAACGTTCTAAGATGAGCAAGATCGGATAAAAACAATTTCTACTTCCCATACAAATTCCCCCTTTTTGGGGGTGTACGTCTGTCTATCCCCCCGATAACCGCCTTAATTTAAGGGCTATCGAGCAGAAATTTGGTATGCATGCTTATATCCCCTAAGCGAAGGTTACGTTATACGATGATCAAGATCGGATAAAAACAATTTATACTTCCCATACAAATTCCCCCTTTTTGGGGGTATAAATTTGTCTATACCACAATTACAGCCTTTATTTAAGGGCTATCGAGCTGAAATTTGGTATGCAGTTTATATTCTCTAAGCGAAAGTAAAGTTCCAAGATCGGACCTCTTTTTACTAACTCCCTCTTTTTGGGGATGTCCGTCTGTCTAAAACCAAAAATACAACGGCTTTGCCGATCTTTTTGAAATTTCTACAGAATGTAGCTGTGTCTTCGATAGGATACTTTCATTTTAGATATATCAAGCGGGTGTGGCGTCGCTCATGAGACCCTATTTTTGAAACCGCAATATTTGGAGGACTATTTTTCCAAACGCCTTGGAAGTTTGTGTGGCTGAATTTAGCAGCAAAGTTCATAATCCACAAAAAAGGCCGGTATCGGTTCAATGGGCGTGGTATGAAACTTGAAACTTTAAACGTCTGTATCTCATGATCTATAAGAGGTATAAAGTTAATATGAGGCAAGTGTTGTTGGTACAGTATGAATTACAGCCAGAGTAGAAGTAGGCTGTGACATCTCCCCTTTAAAAAGAAACCGTGACAACAGCCATAATAATTATTTGATCGTCCTTAAAATTTCACAGTATAGTAGAGAGAACCAGGCTATTTGGAACGAAGTTGGCAAAAATGGCCAAGGAGCCGACAACACACTTCAATATATAAGAATATAACATATTTGCGAGAAAAAATTACAATTCCTTAATCGAATATAACAAAAAAATATAGGATTTAGTAAAACCCTGACTTTTGACCTCTTTTGGGCACAGATAAAAGTTGACCGATCTTACTCAAATTTGCGTCATGTATTTTTTTACATCAAGCTGCACAATATTTCGGTGGAACATTTTATAAATTTTCGCAAAAAAATCGTCCATACATTTCGCTGCCGCCCTAATGTACATTAAACCAGGTCACGAAAAAAATTTTCCAAAGTCGGGGGCTAATATTAAAGATCACCTCGAGATAACTTCAAACAAAATTTTTTTTTTCAACATAAACAATCAATTCAAGAAAGAAGTTAAGCAAATAGTTTCTCATAGTGAATGGTTTTGAAGTTTTTTGAGTCTATGAACTCAAGAAATAATTCTCGTTTTGTTGTTAATTCTGGTGCATAAGACTTGATAAACATTTTGCAATCATTATACTCAAGTCTGCTGATGAGGATTCGTGGCTGAATCCGAAATAGCTGTACAGACTGCCTGACATTATGAGAATATCATTCTGCTTTTAACTTCTTTCAAAACCCCTGGTCTTGAGCTTGAAATAAATTCCAAATCAATGTTTATACAAACAGACCGAACCAATAAAAAAACACCACGATAAAAAAAAGTATGCAATCATTTTTATTAATTTTTTTTTTAATTTACTATAGTAATACAAACAACAAGAAAATATATTTGTGTTAATGCTATGAATACATCTTGTACATACGTAACTTTTTTGTTTTTGAATAAATCTGTATACTTCCAAAGCAAAATATTCTTGATTTTTAAAGTGATTTATTCCTAGGAAAAAATATTTTTACATTTTAGAGTTAGAAACTGCTGCGTTAGCGACATCTATAGGAAAAATATAGTACTCGTCGGTACCTATACAACGAAGCTTTGTATGTTACAATTGTGCTACGAACAAAAAAGCTGCGATAAAAAAAACTATATTTTTGTTAAGTTTTTTGTTATTATATGGGGACCGATCGGGACCGACCGTGGCATAGTGGTTAGAACACGCGACTACCATGCGGGAGATCGCAGGTTCAAAACTGGCTCCAGTCATCTTAAAAGAAAAAAAAAATAAATAAAATTTTCTTTCATTGTCGGCTCCCCTCGAATGTTGTTGACAGCAACTTTGCAGTATTAAGCGTCGATTCAATCATCGTGTCTAGTAAAAGCTTCTCAAACATTCGCATTCGTCGATAAACAAGTAGGTGCCGTTAGTTGTGAATCTAAAAATAGAAAGCGTGTTAATTCACACTAACGCGAGAAGCTATCCCATACCTCATTCATGGGGTGCAAAGGGAAATTAAGTTTTTAGTTTTTATGGGGACCGATCCGGTCCAATGTACATATATCTTTTTAGTTAATACACTGAAGTCAGAAAAATTATGTGCTAGGTAAACTTTTATTGAACGTTGTGACAATCTTTTTCGTGTTTCGCTGCCACGATGTTGAGTATTTCCTAGGATTCTTAGTGTTTTGCAGCCCCACGTTGGGCGCCAATGTGACAATCTTCTTTCTAAGATTGTATGGGTTCATAGAAATCAATAACCGACAATACTTTATGTTTTAAACAAATCACTTTATTTAAATATTTATTAATTAGTCCGAACTAAAATCGGACACGTTGTCCCCCTACTTATAACTCCAATACCCGTTGAGAATATTTTACTTTTAATATTTTGTATTTACAGGTGAAACCTAAGATATCGGGAGGTTTACCCAACACATTCGAAATTATGATTCCTTTTGAAATTTTTGTGCGAACTAATTAGAAATTTTTGCTTTGATTATCAATCAATACCGTAGAAGACCCTTGCGGTACCCCCATAAAAATTTACCATATGTACAGAGAAGTTGAATTTAATATTTTACAATTGTTGGATGTTATCTTTTCCACAGTTTTTCTAGTTTTTCCATGCGACCGAAAGTCGTAGGGGTCAGTTCACCTGAACTATCTATAATACAATGCATATTCCTCCACAAATGTGCCGAAACATGTAACCATTTCCAGTATGCACTAAAAATATTCAAAATCGATAAAATTTTTTGACCACCATTCACCATTCACCATTGATTTAATTTTATAAATATTCAAACTTCCGATTAATGAGAACTTATATAACATTTTCGTATATTTAAGTGGAATTTAAACATTTAAATACTATTTAACTAAGTGTAAATGTATTTATTAAAACCGGTTGTTGATAGTTCATTATAAAACGGCAAATTTTTATGTCACAACATATACATATTTTGCTCATATTAACAAAAAAAAAATCTTGCATATCACAATTAGCTGGCAAAAATTAATGCAAAACCTATTAAAGCGAGTTAATTTCATTTTAGCATAATAATAAAATTGTGTGAATAATAAGGTAAGAAGTGTTATTACCCAGCAAAACTGGAAGTATATAATACTTGTGTCAACAATTAAATATTCGTTAATAAAATAAAATTATATGCATTCTTAAAAACAATTATCAATAAGATGTGATTGGCTGCTAAAAAGAAAGATATGTTAGAAAGTAACAATATTATTGCTGCACAAAAAAAATTAAAATTAAAAAAAAAGGTTAGATATTTAACAGAAGAATCAGATAAAAAAATATCTTAGAAAAATAATCTATTAAAGATATTATGAAAATTTTAAAAAAATACGGGAGAATAAGGCTTCAAAAAAATAATGTGTAGCTCATAAGCCACTGTGTTTAAGGTCGGCTCGAAGGACCAATGTTTATATCGTTGGTATACTGCGTGAACTGATTTACTCCCCTTTTGGCGTTTTTGAGTTATTGATGATTAAAAGTTTGTGGCCGCCAATGATAGTTTGATATAATAACTACAAAACTATTTGAAATAGATATAGGATAGACGGCATATACTATGACTTTTGAAACACTTTTGCATCATTAAGTCCATTTCACAAAAAAGTGGAGTTATGACAGTTTACGCAGTATACCAACGATATAAATATTGGTCCTTCGAGCCGACCTTTAACACAGTAGCTTATGAACTACACTATTAATTGATGATGAAGTGTTTTCCTTCTCTTCTTATTGTAAGTTGCTATCATCACCAAAATTTTAACAAATTTTCTAAAAATTTTAAAAAACATTTTTTTTTCTATACATCATTATGGTTCATCAAGCCGCCGTATCTGATATTGGCTTGAGTATATCCCCCTTGGGTCTCCATAATTTAGTCCCTACTGTGTTCGAGTAAAATACTTATTTTTATTGTCTTAGACAAAATCGCTGTTGTTGAATAGGACCGGAGTACTTACTCTACCTATGGGTAACAAAATAATGAGGGGGATTTTCGTCTTTGCACCTGATCGATGATTAAACAACCAACATATGACGGACGATGTGAAAGAAGTGGAAGTGTAAAATGACTACTAACTATTGTTAACGTTATTGTTGTTGTTTAAGCTTTTTACCACATTGGCGCTGTTATTGTTGTTGTTGTTGCTGTTTCAGTTGGCTATTTGAAGTTTTAATTTGAAAATATTTATATGAAAAAAAAAATATAAATATTTCTCATACAATACCTGACTTTTTCTTTTCGTTTTCGTCATTTCTTTTTAACGGTGTTGTTTTCTTTTTTTGTTATTGTTGTTGTTGTTTGTGTTGTGTTTAACATTTACACAGCGTTTATTGTCCAATGCTTATGAAGATTATGGCGATCATGGCGATGATGATGATGATGTTGGTGGCAATGTTGGTGGCGTTGATGATTATGTTGTCGATGGCGATGGCAATGACGATGACGATGTTGGTGATTTTAAAACACCAACAAACGACCACCCCAGCCCACTATCACGACCAGTAATAACAACAAACGTAAAACGCTTTCTTTAATTGTTATTTGTTAATGAAAGAAGAAATGAATGAAAGATAGAGGGAAAGAAAGAAAGACAAAAAAGAAAGAGGTGTGTTTGTTGACTGGGTTGATCTTTTGCCATTGCCAAGTGCTTAGCAATTGTATCATCATCATCGTCATCATCATGAACATCATCAATGTCTGCAACTTACCTTAGCCCTCCCACAGGTGGTTTATTAGTAAATAGCAGAAAAAGGAATTTTACGAGGTCAATGGAGTTTTATTGCGTAGAGTGTAAATCAACTTAATGGTTGGCAGCTGATGGAGATTAATAGAAGTGAGGAAATCAAATGTGTTAAGGGATTTTGCTAGGTCTATAAAGTTTGAATGGTTTTATTTCTTTGGGTGTAAGGCAATACGATAGATAGAGGTTGTGAAGCTTATAACACAGGGCAACACACTTTTTCGGGGGTGAACCAAACCAAATATCAAACGATAGCATTTGACCTCAGTAACAAAACCCTAAACTCTATTTTGCTCCACTACGTCACAATTTTTGTTTACAGTGGTTTAAAGTTTAAATTTTTGGTCAAAAGTCAAATAGAAGAAAATGAAATATCATGTGTAAAAATAGATTTGGAATAGTTTATATCTTCAGAGACCTACATTAAAATTTTCCCGGGAATATTTCCTCGGAACATTTTGAGATATTTGACTTTTAAGCTGTTTTTCAAAATTCATCCCATACGGGTAGAAGCTAGAGGGTTCAAATGTTCAGATGAAATATTTCCCTGAAAATTTTAATGTATGTCTCAGAACACATGAACTATCCCAAATGTATTTTTACACATGATTATTCAAATTCTTTGATTCGACTTTTTACCAATAAAAAATCAAACTTCAAATCACTGAACAAAAAAAATTGTGACGTACTGGAGCAAATTGGAGTAAAAGGTTTTATTACTGAGGTCAAATGCTACCGTTTGATATTGGTTTGGTTCTCTTCCGCAAAAAGTTTGTTGCACTCTTTTTTCAAAAATAGTCTTCTTAACATTTCATTTTGATTTTATTTTATAATCTTTGACTCGTAGAGGTTACTTGTCTTCGGTGACTTTTTGTGAAATTTTCCGGAGAATATTTCTATCTTAGATCCTAAGCATTGACCTCCCTCCAAAGTTGATATTTAAACAGTTTTTAAAAATTGGGCCAAAAATGTCCCATACGGGTGACAGCAAAAGGGTTAAAATGTTTCGAGAAAATATTCCTCTGAATGTTTTAATATAGGTGTCCGAAGACATGAAATACGCCAAACGTATTTTAACAGATGATTTTTCATATTCTTTGATTCGACTTTTGAACAAACTTTAAACTACTGTAAAAAAGAATTGTGACGTAGTCGAAAAAAAATGGAGTTTAGGGTTTTGTTACTGAGGTAAATTGCTTTCCTATGATATTTGTTTGGTTCACCCCCGAGACAATGACCTCAAATTGTGTCATAGTGTACCTTTAAATGTATTTAAAACTTTTGATATTAACTTTAAAAACTAACATTTTTGTTTGAGTTTAACTTAATTGAGATCTTATATGAATCCTTGACACAGTTCTTTTATCTAATACATACAATCTTTTAACATATCTTTTAACATATCTTTTAACATACCTTGACGTCTTAAGCCACTCACACACACTAACATACACATACAAAATTTCGACATTCATGCCTTTCTGAAATTAAAGAAAGAAAAAAAAACGAAATAAGAATTTTGTTCATTTTTTGACAGTCATTTTTTCTATAGTTCCACTATGAACTTGAGTTCAGTTGTGTGAATGTTTAAAAGTTTAAAAAATATATAGTAATTGTGTTGACGTTAAGTGTGAGAGAACACTTAACTTAATGGTGAAACGAAGTAATGGATAGATGTTGACACTAATGACTTGACAGTGTCCTTCTTTTGGAGAGCTAATATATATAGGAAATAAACGTCAAAGTCGATTAGAAGTATTGGAAGTAAGCGAATGATATAAAAGAGAAAATTTAAAAATAAAGAGCTGTTATTTTTATAAAGGTTTACTGAACTTAAACTTAAAGATTGCATAGTACCACACATGATTTTGGGACTTAATTCTGAGAACTGCATGTGAAAGTAGCCCCAAAAAGAAGAAGTTCTGCATCATTTGTTTTGTCAAGTTACATGCCATACAAATTTAATATCGATTTGAAGTTAGTAAGTTTCGTATAGGGGAATTTGTCACATTTAAGGCTCTTTTGTTATATTTTTTGTATGGGGGCGTATGATTATCATAATATTCCACGTAAATCATAAGCCACGGAGTACAACAGTTTTATTGTAACTTACAAAATAAACCCAGTTCAAAATCATTTGACGAATGAAAAGTAAAACTATTGCTTATGTAGGGAAACGTTATATGAACAGATTAAAGAAATTGTAATTCTTAATATTTATACCATCACCCTTAGGGATGAGGGTATATATCATTTGATACTAAAAAAAGTGTAACGCCTTAAAGGAGACGAGTTAGACCCCAAGTATCTTAAGACCAAACTCGTTTCAGAACTTTTTAAGATGAGTGAGCTATGTCCGTCTGGCTGGCTGGATGGCTGGTCAGCAGGATAACTCGAGTAAACCTTAACGGATCGGTATGAAAATTTACCAGAAACGAACTTATGGGATTGTTAATGGGCGAATAGCCCCACCCCTTCTGGTACCTTCCATACAAAATTACCTATTTTTTGAAATAATTAATATTTCTTCCATAGCTGCTAAACAGACTATCGGAGGATATCTAAATTGGTCAGATTATTTAGCTTGCAATAGTAGACAAACCCTAAGAAAGTCGAAACCTTTTCCGCACCCCTTATGGTACCTCACATACAAATAACCGAATTGACCCCCATAATCTTACATACATATCTTTTTTGTAAGTAAACTGAGATCACTCAAATTTTGCGTATGATGTTCGCTCATGAAACTCAGGTATGAATATGGACTATATCGGTTCACGCCTTCTGGTACCTCCCATACAAAATTACCTATTTTTTGAAATAATTAATATTTCTTCCATAGCTGCCAAACAGACTGTCGGAGGATATCTTAATTTAGACAGATTATTTAGCTTGCAATAGTAGACAAACCCTAAGAAAGCCGAAACCTTTGTCACACCCCTTCTGGTACCTCACTTACAAATGACCGAATTGACCCACATAATCTTACATACATATCTTTTTTGTAAGTAAATTGAATTCATTCAAATTTTGCTTATGATGTTCGCTTATGAAAATTGGACTCAGGAATAAACATGGACTATATCGGTTCACGCCTTCCGGTACCTCCCATACAAAATTACCTATTTTTAGAAAATTAATATTTCTCCCATAACTACCAAAGAGACACTTGGGGGTAATGAAACTTAGTCGATAAATTTATCTTGTGATAGGAGGCAAAACCTCAGAAAACCTAACTATTTGACACATCCCTTCTGCTACCTCCCATACAAATGACCGAACTCACCCCCATAATTATACATATCTTTTTTATAAGTAAATTGAATTCATTCCAATTTTGCTTATGATATTCGCTTATGAAAATTGGCCTCAGGAATGAACATGGACTATATCGGTTCATGCCTTCCGGTACCTCCCATACAAAATTACCTATTTTTGGAAAATTAATATTTCTCCCATAACTTCCAAATGGACACTTGTGGGGTAATGCAAATTGGTCGGTTAATTTATATTGTGATAGGAGGCGAAACCTCAGAGAGCATAACTATTTGACACACCCCTTTTGCAACCTCCCATACAAATGACCGAACTCGCACCCATAACCCTACATACATATCTTTTTTATAAGTAAATTGAATTCATTCAAATTTTGCTTATGATGTTCGCTTATGAAAATTGGACTCTGGAATGAACATGGACTATATCGGTTCACGCCTTCCGATACCTTCCATACAAAATTACATATTTTTGGAAAATTTATATTTCTTCTATAACTTCCAAACGAACACTTGTGGGGTAATGCAAATTGGTCGGTTAATTTATAGAAGTGATAGGAGGCAAAACCTCAAAAAACCTAACTATTTGACACACCCCTTCTGCCACCTCCCAAACAAATGACCGAACCCACCCCCATAGTCTCACATACATATATTTTTTTCAAAAATTTTGCGTAAGGTGTACGGTTATGAAGATTTGAATCAGGAATGAATATGGACTATATCGGTTTAGGCCTTCGGTGGCTCCCATATAAAAAACCGATATTTCCCCTTTTACATACATATCATTTTTGTATGTACATTGAATTCAGACAAATTTTGCCATGGTAAGCGATCATTGAAAGTTGATTTAAGAAAAAATCGGAAACGTTGTGTTGCCCCTAATTGTACCTTCTGTACAAATAGGTAAAATTTTTTACGTTTTTGCTCTACATGCAGACAAAGAATAATACATAAGTTTTTTTATTTTACATAAAAATCTATTAATTTCAATAACTCCAGACTTAAACAATATCTTATATTGGGTGATGGTATTTATCAGTCAGTTTAATTTCTGAAACTGAAACTGACTGAAATTGCTATACTGGTTTTTAAATTTGTTTTAGCTAAATCGGACTAGTGGTTCTCGAGTTATTTCACACAAAAGAGTCTAAAACGTGACAAATTCCCCTATACGATACTTAATAGCTTCAAATCGATAATAAATCGATTATGGCATGTAACTTGACAAAACGAATGATTCAGAACTTCTTCTTTATGAGGCTACTTTCACGTGCAGTTCTCAGAATTGAGTCCCAAATCAATGAGTTGAAAAATTTTATTTTTTATCGCCCCACAGACTTATTTTTATAGATTTTGAGAATTTTGTCTCTTCTTTAAAAGATGATCCGCAATTTCGATTATTTTTTTCATCGCTCACGTCGATTCGATATAAATATTGTTTTGTTTTTTTTATATTCATTCTTGGCCTATCAAACACTCCCTTGTCATAATTTCTGTGGGTTTATAGTATTACATTTTGTTTTAAAGGTTTGTTGTTTTTTATTTGCTACTCGTTATCATTCATTTTAATCGCATAATGGGGCCAATGTCTCCATTTTTTGCCTAAAACATCAAAGTCATGCGCGCTTACAGTGATGATGGCTACCCTGGTCGGTCGCCTAAGCAGGCATATACGCATACGCATGCCCAAAATGGTATAATGAATAATGAACAAACAAAAAAATATAATATAGTTATACATATATATAAACGTTTATATGTGACAATTACAAGGTCTATTACTTCACCCCAACAACTAAAGGTTAAAGACAAATTAAACAATATGCGTATATATAAAACAAAAACTAAACTTTTTTAAATAAAATGAATTGCATTTAATTGGTTTAAAAACTAACTAACATTGAATTATCATTTGTCAATGAGTTTTCCCATAATTATGAAAATTATGTTTAGTTGGAACAAAAAAAAAAAAATAATACGAAAACTATAGTAGCCAATTACATTTTTAAGCTAAGATTGTGTTTTCAAAGATTATCTTAAACGTAGAACTTAGTCGCAGTATTTATCATTTGTTGTATCATATAAAATGGGGTTAAGGGTGACCTAAGGGTTAGAGCTCCAATTATGTTGTTGATAGTAAAAATGTTAATTGTACGTACAAAAGTTAAATTTTAAGGGGCCAACATTTAAAGAGCTTTAATTAAAATTTTTATTATCAGAACTAAATCAGTTTCAACTTAGTCTTCAAGGTTAGTTTTTTTTTGTAGAAAAGATTTTTCAATGTTTATTGTACTTATATTTAAATATTTAAGGTATAATACTATGCAAACGTAACATAGGGTGGCACTTAACTGTGTCCTCGTTGGGAGGACAAGTTTAATGATTTCGAATGATGATTTAATGATGTCTTTAAAGTCACAGTCAGATATGTGGGCTTGACAACAACAGACATTTATTTTAACTCAAATCGACAAAAAAAAAAGTGGAGATCCGGATCTAATTGTATCTCAACAAATCCGAAAAATGATTATATCTAATTAGAACAGAACTTATCTAATTGTATCTAATTAGATCTAACTTTATATATTTGTCCTCGTTTTAGATCTAATTAGATCTGATTATATAATCTTATAAACGATTGGATCTCAATTATATATATACAGATACAATTATAACTGGCTATTTTAATTGTAAACAATTAGATTCGAAGAGAGCTTGTACATCGGGTTGCCTTTTGGAATGATCTGGTGGATATAATATGATAGAATATTGAAATTGATAAAATTAATACGATACCAGATATAATAACGGATCAGATTAGCGCTCTTTAGATACAATTGAACCAGCACTGATCTAACATGATCCAATCAGATATAACCATTTTTCGGATATGATTAGATCCAATTGTATCTACACTTTTTTTACCCAGGTTATTCGTTTTATGTTGTTGAGGAGCTGATGTTTGCAACACCCTAGTTTAATCGAGTTCAAAGTTCAGATCACTATTATGAATAGAAATGTAACAAAAGTTAATAAGAACTTAACTTAGAATATAGGGC
Source organism: Muscina levida (assembly GCA_964034835.1). NCBI lineage: Eukaryota > Metazoa > Arthropoda > Insecta > Diptera > Muscidae > Muscina > Muscina levida. The sequence continues at coordinate 20,883,520 of OZ035884.1, read as the reverse complement.
TGATGATTTTGAATAAAAATATTTGTAGAACTCTCCATACGAGTCATCCTAAATTATATGTTTCCAGAGTAATAGTAGCAACAATTCAGTAATTCCACATCAGAATATCACAGAATTTTTTTTATAGTGACCAGTAATGGTCTGTTTTAAACTGATACTTATGTGAAATACATTTGCGACGTATGTGACATATGTCGTAACTCTGACGTCGAAAATTAACCATATTATGAATTAGAAGAAAATTTAAGTTTTTGATTATGCAACTAACCGATGCGAAAAAAATTTTCACTTATTCGAACAATCAAAAAAAAAAAAATGTTTTCAGAATAGTTTGATGGGAGCAAATAGAGCAACAATCGAAAATATCGAATAATTTGTGTGCTTCTATTCTTATTGATAGTTACTTAATTAAAATCCGCAATCAAAATTTAACAAAAAAACTGGTAAGGTTGTTGTTGTTGTAACAGCTGCAGAAAGTAGCTGAGGTGATAATTCTTTATACCGATTTTCAATTTATCGGCACTCGATCGGGCATGTAATTCGATTATCATACGATCATTGTTGGCAACTCTGTTTCTTTCCTTTGTAGATAGCAAAGTTTGTGTCAAGGGATTGTTAGTTGTTGTTGTGAATTATAGCCGCCAAATTCCTCCAAAGATGGCGCCAACTGGTTTTGTTGATTTCATTTTGCGATGTTGATAAATCGTTTCCTTTTATATTGGTCTTTGCGCAATCTGCATGTCTATAGTGGAAGCATCTAGAATGAGTTTTGTTGGCTGGAAAACTCGAAAGTATTTGAAAAGTAATTTTTCATCGATGTTGATTTGGCCAGTACCCTGGCTGGGAATCGAACCCGGCACCTTCGGATTGCTAATCTAGGTCGCTATCGAAGGTAATTATCTGAGCAATCGAAGGTAATTATCTTCGGCTATGCCGAAGCTTGGGAAGTTTGTATCGGAAGTCGTTGTAGTTTAGGCCAGATCATCTTTGAAATTAAACTCTGCTTAGAGCAGGCGTTTCCATCCGGGGGACACGCCTTCCTGGGGTGTGGGCTTAGCGAACTTTCTTTCCAATTGTTATCTTATTGCAGAAACATTATCGAAGATAAAATCTGCGGAGAACTTTTGTTTTTAAAATCTCTTTCAACTACATTTAAGAGGAACGTATATTTTCCAATCCTTGTAAAAATTTATAGAGCAAAATGTTATTTATTGGCTAAAAATTTCTTCAATCTTTAAAAATAGTGCAAAAAACCTACAAAGTTTGCGATTTTGGGGCAAAAACAGAAAGATAAAATATATATTGTTGGAATGGTCTGAGATTCTTCTATTCATAACTGTTAATATATCAAAAACACAATGCAAATTTTTGATTCCGGCTTCTAAATAGTTGAGAAAAAATTTTTGTAAGATTTTATTCTATCATGTAGTTGTCTGAAACCGGAGTAATTTTTACGAAACACGGAAAGAAACTTTCAAGCGAAAACTTGAAAAATCATCTAAATTTTTACAAAAATCTTACATTGAAGTGCCATATCTTTGTCATTTATGATTGGATATTAAACAGCTATCGTTTTTTTAGGAAAAAAAATTATTATCTTTTATTTTTGTCCCAGTTTACAGATATCGGTGAACTAGAAACCAGAGATAATGACATTTTGGTAGACCTACCTTTTTCGAAATACTACAAATGGAAATTTGACGATATCTCAAAAACTGTTCTACTTTCCACATATCTGAGATTTGAGTTCAGCGTGAATTTTTACATTAAAATTAATTATTAAATGTCCCGGATACAGAAACTTTTGAAATTTTGTGACATAGTGAAATTGGTTAAGAACTGAAGAAGTTATAACCTCATAAATGAGGAAAGATTTGAACTGTATGTAAAGTTTTTAAGGGTGTTAGTAATATTTGGTACACATATTCATGTTGTACTCGACCAGACCTACAACATGCACTAGGTCGCTACCCAAGTTCCTTAAATTTCTCCTCTCATAAAAATTAACCGAATTCACCCTCATAGTTTCACATACACATTTTTTTTGTAATTACACTGAATTAATACATATTATGCGCGAAATAAACGCAATTAATAAAATTTGACCCAGGAATGAATATGGACTACATCGGTCTAACCCTTCTGGCAACTCTCATACAAAATTACCTATTTTTTGGAAAAGTAATATTTCTCTAACTTCCGAACGGAAAACTGCAAGATATTGAAACTTTGTCAACTTAATAACCATTTTGAAGTGAGCAAAATCTTAGAAAACCGACAGCTTTGCAATATCCCTTTTGGTACCTCCCATACAAATGACCGAATTCATTTCTGGTACCTTCCACACAAAATTACCTATTTGCGGAAATTAATATTTCTCCCATAATTTCCGGAAGTTGTTGTGATGGAAGAGCGGACAGCTACATTATATTTGAATTTGATCCTTTTAATTATCTTGATATTCTACACAAATCCTCAGAAAACCGAAACAATTGCTAAACCTCTTCGGGTGCCACCCATACAAATGACCCAATTCATCCTCATAGTTTTTCATACATATCTTAAGTTCACAGAATTCAGTAAATTTTTGCACAAGAAAAACGCTTATGAAATTCTGACTTAGAAATTAATATGGACTATATGGGCCGACCATTTCTGGTATCTTTTATAAAAAATGAGCATTTTTTTTAAATATTTATATTTATCCCAAAACTCCTAAACGGACCGTTGTAGGATATTTGAATTTGGTAAAATTAATTACCTTTTAATAAAAGGCAAATCTTCAGAAAACCGAAACCTTGGTTACACCCCTTCTGGTAACTTCTATACAAACAACATAATTCACTGTCATATTTCTACATACGTAACTTTTTTGCAAGTACAGTGAATTTAGTCAAATTTTAAAAAATTTAAGCATTCATTGAAAGATTATTCACGAAAAAAATCGGATTCGTTCGGTTGTCCCTACTCGTACCTACTATACAAATTAATCAATTTCGCAAAAATTTTTATTTTTCCAATAATTTTTCAAAGAAATATTTTGTATTTACAGGTAAGAAGGGGTGGTTTACCCCACCCTTTGGAAATAATGATTTCTTTTGAGATTTGTGTAAATTAAACTTTTGCTTTAGTTCTCAGTTGGTACCGTAAAAGACCCTGTCGGTACTCCAACGTCTGGCCATACGATTGAAATTCCAATTTCGAACAGTTAACGATCCAAATAGAGGCAAAGAATAATATATAAAGTAATTTCACTTAAAAATCGGTTAATTTTAATAACTCGAGAATTGAATAATATCAGAATAGGGTAGGTGTATTTATAAGTCAGTTCACCTAAATGAAAAAAATTGGTCTTATTTGACTTCTTTCTTCCTCATAAATCCAATACTCTACTTAAAATTATATTTTGGGACAAATTCATTTTGTTTACCCTTCTAGTTTGTAGTGGGCACTTAAAATTCCCCAAAGTTTCTGGTCAAAATTTCATAAGAGATTACCCACAAATTTCGAAAATAAAATATATTTCAATATGAATTTCTGTTTTAAAGAATGCCATAGACTGATTGCCAAATAAAAACTATTCTCTTATAACACTTGTTGCAAACTTATGCAACAGCCCACGCATATAATCTATATAATCCGCCCAAGATCTATTGATTATATGAAATTTACTTTCACTTGCTGACAGATGTAGTCTCTTAACCACAACAACGTTATCGTCATCATCATCAGCAACATAATCATCGGCGGCAGCCACAATAACTTTCAATCTGATTTATTTACACTTGATTGCATCCCATTCAAGGGTTTTGCGCCGAACGGGGAGGGGAGTGTTGGCAGAGCGCTCTTCCATCACAACAACTTCAACAAAGTGACAATTCGCCGCAGAATGAGTGAATCGTTCGATTGTTCGTGGTGGCAGCCGGCCAATGCATAACATTGCCAAATACGAACCGGACACAAACGTTCGTTCGCTCATCCAGCCATGCAACCATCCATTGATTTAGTCATTCGCAACCGGTAAAGATGTAATGAAATCAGCCATTCCCATCCCGTCTTTAGCCGCGGTCAGTTATTATCGATGGTTAATTATGGTTGAGCTCAAATGAGCAGACAATCGCACAGACAGACAGACACAAAATTAACGAAACATCCATCCACTTTGGCATTTCCTCGAGTGTATGTTGTTTGCTGTGCATGGGCATCTTTACGACGACGACGACGGCAGTATCGAATGTGTGATAATTATGTCGAAATATTAAAATGAAATATAGCAATTTTATAAATTGTGGTTAAGTTTTTATGATTTTGTATGAGTTTGCAAACGGCGAAAAAGCTAAAACACAAAAAAATCGGCTATTTAAAATCAGTTGCGGAGGGTTTTTTAGTATCGTGATTATGTTGGCATAACAGAGCTGTTATCTATCTGTATAAAATGTAGTCAAATCGGATACGGCTAGATCTGGCACATGGGTAAAGCGATGATCATACAAGTGGTTTGTAGTTAGATACAGATACAGGCTTGTGTTTATATGATTATGTTTTTCATGTATGTATGAATTTTTGTTAATGTCGTATTTCTTAACGTGGGGCTCGATGTTTAAGTGAGAGTAATTACTGAATAATGTAAATATACTAAAATGATGTTAGAAAATGAGTCATAATGTTTGGAAAAGAGAATAAAGTACCATTACTGACTGCGGAAAGGACATTTTGAAAACACTCATACATAAATACAAAATTTAATTTTTGAAAGCAAAGCCACTTAAAAATTTAAAAAAAAAATATAAAAAAAATTAGCTAATTTTTGCAGGAGGTGCCAGCACAACATGTTTGATTTTTATCCGTACGTCAATGTTCGATAAACGTTTACCTTCTGCAAAATTTTACTAAATGCATTGCACTTACAAAAAAGATATCCATTACATACTATGAGACTGATTTCGGTCGTTTGTGTGGGATGTATCAGAAGGAGATTGGCAAATGTTTCCGTTTTCTGAGCATTTGTCTAAACCTCCAGTTGTCCGTTTGGAAGTTATGGGAGAATTATTAATTTTTCAAATATATGTAGATTATTACCAGAAGAGGTAGGCCAATATAAACCGTATTCATTTCAAAGTCAGATTTTCATAAGCGTTTTACCTGGGAAAAATTTGACTGGATTCAGTGAACTAACAAAAATAGATATGCATGAGGGCGAATTGGGTTTGTATAGGAACTATCAGAAGAGGTGTGGAAAATGTTTCTATTTTTTGAGGATTTGTCTACTATTACAAGATACCAAAATTTACCAAAATCAAATAATATCCAGGTGTCCGTTTAGATGTTATGGAAGAGATATTAGTTATACAAAAAGAGGTAGTTTTGTATGGGAGGTGACAAATCCAATTACTTCATTTCGTAAAAATGCTAATATTGGTACATTTTCATAAGGATCAGTTAAGGTTTACTCGAGTTATATGGAAAGCAAGCCAGTCAAACGGACGGAATCGTCTTGAAACAAATTTGATGAAAGGTCCCCCTCTGGTACCTGTGGCAAATATTTACTAAGGACTTGTCTACTATTAGAATTAAACAGTTCAAATTCAAATAATCTCCAGTTGTCAATTTGGAATTTATGGGAGAATTACATATTTTCCAAAAATAGGTCATTTTATATGGGAGGTACCAAAAGGGATCGGCCTATATTGTCAATATTTATTTCTTAGTTAGGTTTTCATAAGCGTTTTTCTCATGAAAACTTTGACTGAATTCGGTTAACTTACAAAAAAAAAATGCATGTAATAGTTTTACCATGAGGGTGAAGTGGGTAACAGTACCAGAAGTGGTGTGGCAAATTTTTCGAATCTGAAAAATCTTAAATACCCTATAGTTTTCCATTTGGAAGTTATAAGCGAAATATATTCTATTTCATAAAATAGGTCATTTTGTATGGGAGGTACCAGAAGTGATGGGGCCATTCTGCCTATGTACAATGCCATTACAGTATTTCGAAAAAAAAATAGTACTGCTAAATTTTCATAAGGATCACTTTTAAATAATTATTAAATAATTATTGTTATAATTTTGGGCAATAAAAAATATTTTGAAAAAATTTTTTTTTGGCAAAAATTTTTTTTTTTATGAAATTTACCATTTTTGCTGATTTGCTTATGTTTTTTGTTGTAACTTCAAAACTATAGATCAGAGAATCGAAAAATTGAGTTAGATACAAAGATAATAAATAAATTAAATGGAAAAATATTTTCGTATTTTAAAAAATAAAATTTAAAGTTAAAAAAAGACTTGTTACTATTTGTTACTATGCTCAGGCGTTTAGTTTTCTTTGTAGTAGTTGTTGTTGTTGTTGCTGCTGCTATCGATGTTGCTGTTGATTACCTTGGAATACAACTGCAGTCGATTGAGCAAACATTTTGAACAATTTTAAACCAAAATACGAAAAAAACGCCACAACAGCTTAGACAAAAAAAAATAGCAACAACATGTAACCAGCCAGCGACAACTAAAAGTGAACACGCTTTCTTTAAGACTGGCGGTGTCTATGCTGCTTGCGGTGTTTTTTTTAGCATATGAGATGATGCTGCTAAGTTTTTCCGCGGCAGGGGATTACTCCAGCAACTAAGTAATGACGAGTTGGCCGTTTTTGTTGTTGTGCTATTTACACCGGCAATTGAGTGCTGAAGCACTGAGTGTTACTCACCAACTACCACAACAACAACAATGAGCGGTTTTAACTGAAAAACGTTAAATCTTACAAGTAACACAAAAAAAGAGTAAAACGTACAAAAAGCTATGCGAAAACCTTACAAACACACAAAAAAAGGCAAACCCAAAACGCGCACGCCTGTAAAACGCTCATAACACTTCAATCAACGTGATTTGACTGTTAAAAACAAATTTGTAAGTGCTGATGATGAATTTGAAAATAAAAAACGATAATAGAGTTAAAGCTAAAAAAATATTCGAAAGATTTGGAGAAAAAAAGCGAAAAAATGTTCAAAACATAGCCTCCCCTACTACACTACACTATTACTCCCCTCGACCATTACTACAGCCAAAACAGGCAAAACATTGTTAATTTATGCAACTTTTACTTGTTTTCTTTTAATACAAGTAATTGTTCATATCAAAGCAATAATCATCATACACAAAATAATGATATGAATATAACAACAGCAAAAAATGTATCTCAAAAAAGAAAAGAAAGAAGTAAAACAACAACAACAATCGCAAGTTTACATTAATTGATATAACTTGATCAAAGTTTGCATACCCTAAAACAAGTTAGCCATTCAAATGGTGTTTGAATATTGTGAATCGACTGAATACACTCGAAAAATTATGGTCTGTTCAAGTGATCAGTATTAATAAGGAAATAGGCTATGAGAAAAATGTGGCAGAAAAAGTCATCATTCTTAACATTATTTCGTTAGAGGATCTAACGAAAGGGTCAAAATTAAAAAATTTCTACAAATATTTTAAAGATTTACAAATTTTTTAAAAACAATTTGTTAAAGGATTCAATGAAATGTTGAGTCCTACAAAGTTCCTGGCAATTCAAAATTGTTAATGTATTAATTAAAATATTTTTGAAACGCCAAATAGAAGAAGCAATCGAAATTATGAATATCCCCTAGTCGTCCTCAGTGATTCATCAAATCATTCGTTCATTCATTTAGTTTATTACCCGGAATATAAACTAGTTGTAAACATAAAAGCTCCAAATTGACTCATATCTTAATTTACTCCTGTGATCATTTTCAATTTTTTACATTTACTTTTATGACAAGAAGTAATAAAATTTTACTACTGGCCATTTTTTTAAGATTTAAAATTTGTTTAACGACAGTTTTTTTACCCCCCACAAAAATGTTAATGATTTTTAGCATTGAGCGATGACAGCTAATATTCGAATGTGTGACAATCAGTCGTTGACAGTTTTTTGTTCAAATTTAAGCCATGTGCTGCACTCACACAAACACACATTCACACACACACGCACACAAAATTCACTTCACACTTGACCCCGGTCAAGGTGGCATAAACATGCAATTAATAAATGAATCTTCGTCGTCGTCGGCAGCAAAAAAAAAAAGTTAAACAAACATAAACATTTTTCTCACTACTAAATCAGTGTCTTTGTCCGTCTGTCCCTCAGAGATGGCAAATGTTTGTGTAGCAACTATTAGTCCGCTCGGTCGTTCGGTCATGGCACAATTTTGAAATTCAAACAAAAGATTTTGAAACATCACAGCATCTTATATGTGAATGCGAATTTCAAAAAAAAGCCCCATGAACGCTTATATGATCTTTTCGTTTACAAAACAAGGCTAAGTTGCAGATAATCTACTTCTCTCTAATAGAGCTTTAAAACATATAGGAAGATTAATGTTTTTTTTCAATTGAAGAGTTACTTCATTAATCCACTCTATGACATTTGCTTCCTTATCCGCTTTCGTGTATGAAATAATTAATTGCAATTGGCGCATTAAAAGGGCAAAGACTAAGTAATAGAGAGACAGTGAGTGAATGACATGCAAGATTTTATATGAATCAAAAAAAAAATGTTATTTAACATATCTCTCTCATCTTAATGTATGTATGTATGTAGTATGTAGAGCAAAGTTGTCAAATGGCATGAATGTGCAAATATGCAAATCACTTTTGAATGATCAATCAAGCGGGCGGGTAGGGGGAAAGGAAGTAAAGAAGAAAACAACAACTGTCGATAATGGCAATTGTGAGGGGTTATTATGCCACTTTAACAAAAGAGTTAGATTTATTAAAGTTTACAAAAAAATGTAAGTCGATATGAAGCACGAGACATTATTTGTACTAAAATTGCATACAAATATCGGTTGTTTCTATGAGCTGGCGATTATCTTAGAGGCAAACATGTTTTTTATCCACAAACTAAGATTAATTTATTATAAAGTTATGTATATTCTCATATGGCACAGACTCCTCTACTCAAAACTATGCTTAATAAAGGATTATATTTTGGACAACAGAGTCGATATTGGACAGACTGTCCTGCTGAATGCTCGTTGGAAGTTAGATAATATAGTACAACACATGATTTTGGGACTCAATTCAATTCTGAGAACTGCACGTGAAAGTAGCCACAAAAAGAAGAAGTTCTGCATCATTCGTTTTATCAAGTTACATCCCATTGAGGCCCAAATCAATGAGCTGAAAAATGTTGTACTGTGTAGGTTATTACAGAATTTCTTGAACAAGAACAAAAATAAATAAACTGAAAATTTGTAATCGATTTGAAAAGGTGACGTATTTTAAAATAACCCATTCTAAAATCAAGAAAATTAACAACAATATCAAAACACAATATTTTCTTTGACTGTTTGATTTTGTATGGGATATGAAAATTGCATAAATACTTAACCATTTGATTACCAATTTTTACCAAAAAATTTATATATCATTGGAAAGGTCTAGACTCTTCTTCTTTTCAAAACTGTTAGGAAATCAAAACTCGGCTAAGAATTGACTGTGTTATAAGCTCATAAGTGAGGAAAGATCCAAAAACCCGGATTTTGAACCGTTAGTCAAGTTTTTGAGGGTGTTAGGAAACTTTGGTGTACAAGGTCTTGTTGCACTCGGCCAGACCTACAGCTTGCATGTAAATACTTACACTTTTATACCCTACAACACGCTCTTGCACCGACCGAAGGGAATAACCAATTTGTTTTTTCATTTGTAAAACCCATATAAAGGAGTAATAGGTAAAATAATATCTATAAATAAAGCAGTGATAGGTCGTTTTTCACACAGACACGATCGGAAATTCAAAGGTTTTCGAAAGTTTTGTTTAATTTAAAGCAGTCAGTCTCTGCTTAAGTGTTTTAAAAGCAACACCACACACGCTTGTTTCGTATTCAACACAAAAATAGACAAAAGTGCAGACAGCGAAAAAATAGTCAACGATTGTTCGGAGGCAATGAGAGCACGATTGTTGGGAGAGAACAACCTCTTCACCGTGTACAATTCGACAGCGCTGACGGTTTTTGTGCGACCGCACATAAACACACCATATTGTGGTGTGCGTTCCTTTGGTTATGCCTACCACTGATATAAATCATAAGCGCCGAATTATAAGTTGATTTAATTTTCCGTCCGTCTGTCTGTCTGTGCGATTACAGCCGCAATTTAAGAGCTATTGAGCTGAAATTTGTTATATTGTTAGTTCTAAGATGGACAAGATCGTTCAAAATCTACCCCCACCCCCCATACAAAGACGAGATGAGCAAGATCGGTCAAAACTTCTCTCATGTACCAAACAAACTGCCCTTTTTGGGGGTCAGACTCTGCTATTATAGGAGTAGTTTAAGGGCTATTGCGCTGAAATTTGGTATGTTAAATTCTATCCTCTAAGCGGGGGTTAAGTTCTCAGATAATCAAATTGGACAAAAATGACAAAAATAAAACTACTTCCAACTCCCGTTCAAACTTCTCTTTTTTGGGCGTGTCCGTCTGCCTGTCCCCACGATTACAGCCGTAGTTTAAGAGCTATCGAGTTAAAATTTCTAATTCTAATCTCTAAGCTAAGGTTATGTTCTAATATGAGCAAGATCAGACAATAACTACTCCCACCTCCCATACAAACTCCCCCTTTTTGGGGACCAAAAGATTGATTAAACACGAATTGAAGGTGAATTGGGCTATTCACGATCTTCATTCAGTTTTTGGAGTATTTGTAGCAAACATTTTGAGTAATTTGCTATTATTTTTTTGCAATTTAGTACGTGTTTTGTTATTGTAAGTATTTAAAATTTACTTCAAATACAAAATTTATCAAAAATACTGAAATACTTGACCAAATTCTTATGATACCCCTAATATTTATACCCTCACCCTTGGGGATGAAGGTATACATATATCATTCGACAAGGGGATACTTGTTTAACCCCAAATATCTAATGACCAAATTCGTTTCAAGACTTTTGAAGACGATTGAGGCTTGTCAATCTGTCTGGCTAGTATGCAGGATTACTCAAATAAACCTTAACTAATTTTTGTGAAAATTTACCAGTATAAATAATTCCTAAGTTGAAGAAATGGGATCGTAAATGGGCAGAATAGTCTCACCACTTTTGTCACCACCCTTACAAAATTACCTATTTTTTGGAAAATTATATTTTACCCTTATTTTCAAAACGGAAGACAGCAAGGCTTTTGCATTTAGCTAGTTAAGTTATCTTAAAATAGCAGGGCAAACCTTAGAAAAACGAAACAATTGCAATACCTCTTCTGGTATTTTTCATACAAATAACCCAATTCACCCTTAAATTTTTACATGCATACCATTTTTTTAAGTATACTGAATTCCGTGAAAATTTTTCCATTAGAGATGGCTTTTAAAAATTTGACACAGGCTTTTTAAAATCGACTATATGGGCAAACCCTTACTGGTACCTTCCAGACAAAATGATAAATTTTTTGAAAAATAATTTTTCTCCCATTACATCCAAAATGTCAACTAAGGGATAGTTTAGTTTGGTCAGTAAATTTATCTTGTAATTGTAGACAAACCCTCAGAAATCTGAAACCTTTGCAATCTTCGGTTCTGCTACCTCACATATTAATGACCGCATTCAACCTCATAGTTCTACATACATATCTTTTTGGTAAGTGCACTAAATTCAGTCATATTTTGCGTAAGAAATAGGCTTGTGAGGAATAAATATGGACTATATCAGCTCAGCCCTTCTAGTACCTTCCAATCATCATAACTAATTTTTGGGTAATTAATATTTTTCGATATTTTACGATATATAAAGTTTGTTTTGGTAAAGTTCAATAAATTAATTATATGATTACAAAAACAACAAGTTAAAATTATAGAAATTTTTTACTATAAAATCGTCCGTCCTTCCCTGGAAATACCGATATATCTTTTGGTAATTACACTGAATTCAGTCATATTTTGTGTAAGATTTGCGCTTGTCTGAAATTGACTCAGAAAGGATTATAGACTATATCGACTGACCCCTTCTGGTACCTTCCATATAATTTATTTTTACATTGAATATAGTTTATTTGTAATATTATGTATTCATAGGTGAAACTTATGAAGTTTACTACAACCATTTGTAATGATGATTTCTTTTAAGATTTTTGTTCGAATTAATTATAAGATGCTGTTTCCTTAAATGTCAGTTGGTACCGAATAAGACTCTTTCGGTACCCCAAACAAAATGGCCAAATGGACTGAAATAGTGAATTGGACTTCAGTTTTGCTACATGTCTGTCCAAACGACCGAAAGTCCTATTCCGAACCGTTTACGTTCCATATGTTGAAAAGTATATTACATATGTAATTTCATTTAAAAATCGGTTTATTTCAATAATTTGAGACTTAAACAATGATATACATAGGGTGAAGGTACTTATCAAACAAATCAATTGACTGAAATTTCTGTTTTGGTTATTAATCACTTTTTTAAGGAGTCTTTTCCATAAATTGATGAAATATCCGAGAAATTTTTGTTCCGAATTTTCCCAACTTTTTTACCCAATTTACTGACATTCTTACGATTTTTTATTTATAAAAATCGTACCTCAAACATGTTTGAACTTGAGGTCACTACACTTTCAACGACTTCGTAATAGCTGAAATTTTATCGAAAATGTCCAAGTTATGAAAAAGTTATAGAAAAAAATGCTTCAAGAATTCATTTCACCTAATGCAATTAACGCCACAATACCCCCTTAGATTCCAACATCCCAGCTCTGACAGAGAGCGTGTGCATCTTGTCTATACTATAAGTAATATTTAAATAGTTTTTCTTAATTTAGTTACAAACAACAATTTTCGCTAAACATTGCTATTTCAGTCGCTATTTCAATATTCGCTTAATCTGTTCGTTGTTGTTGGTAGATTTCGTTTTCTACGAAATAAGAAGAAGAAGAAGACGAATAAAAAATAAACAAATTAAAAACAAAGAAAACCCCTAAAAAGGGCTAAAGCGCGTTTTAACATTAAACGATTATTATTACTGTGCTGCTGCCTGCTGAGACAATTGTACTTTTGCCCTTACAATGTACTTGGTGGAGATCATTATTATAATCAACATCAACATCATCATCCTCAGCTTTATGATCAAGAATGTGATCATGTTATAAAACCAATTAAAACTACAGAGTGTCTATGGATATACGAAGAATATTCTCCAGTAAAAATGGAAATTTCAGTGCGATTTTATCAACTTTACAGCAGTTAAGGTATATAAATTGTTTTCAAATGGAAGATATTGAAAATAAAATACAATTTAAAAGTTAATCTGAAGTAGGGAAATTGTTTATCTTAAAATATTTCCCTCATTATAATCGACATTTATTTTAAGTCTAAATTACCCTAATTACCTCTATAAAAAAGTTATCGAGGTGTAAATGCTGCGAAGGTAAACCACCAACTCAAGAGCCTACAAGTGCTACGGCCTTATTTGTGTGCCAGTATTTAAGAATTTAGCTCAGAGTTAGCCCTTTTTGTGCCACACAATCTGGTTGCAGCCCAATGGAATGAAAAACTTGACAATGGAAATGCTTTAAAACCCTCCAGTGCTTGTCAGCAATCAAGGTCAAAGTGTTAATGTCAAAACTAGATAGTGCCTTGCAGCTAATGAATGAGTGAGGTACACTCACTCCCCCTCCCCCCTCCTGTAAAAACAACGTACCAAAAAGTTGAGAAATATTCATATAGCAACAAACAGATTTGAGTGTAAAAACAAACAGAAAAAAAAACAAACAAAAAGCTGCAAACAATTGAAGAAATTCACTTGTCGAACGCTCATTAAACGTTTATGGCGTAATTATGCAATGACATGAATGTTTATGGGCCAACATAAGCCAAAGACGGTGTATGTATGTGTAAATGTGTTCACGCAAAAGCCTATCAGAGGTGGGAAAGCGGCAAAGTTAATAGCGGCGAGGGGGGAAATTATACGGAATGACTAAAGTTTAGTGCTGGTGGGAATTTCTTGTTTTTAGAATTATGCTATATTAATAAAAGAAGGTCGGGTCATAGTTTGTTGCAGAAAGGTAAACAACATAAAGACGGCCATTACAAATCTAGTAGAGTTGCCGGCATTATGGCCTAGAATGAAGAGATTGTATCTGATCAGATTGTATCAGATTAGATTGTATCTGACGAAAATGAGATATTCACTGTCATAAATAAAGGAATTCATTGTATCCAACATCCAACAACAACCGATGTGTATGGGTTCACATATAAGAATCAGTACAGAAATTTTAGTCGGTTATATTGACTGATAAATGCCTCTGATATTGGTAAAGATATGAGTTATTGAACTTAACCGATTTTTATTTGAAATTACTTATGTATTATAATTTGAAGCGTAAACAATTGAAGATAGGACTTCTGTTAGAAAGACACGAGGTTGACAGACTTAAAAAAAAACTTAATTTCCCTTTGCTCCCCATGAATGAGGTATGGGACAGTTCTCGCGTTGTTGTGAATAAACACGCTTTCTATTTTTAGATTCGCAACTAACGGCACCTACTTGTTTATCGACGAATGCGAACGTCACTGTTTGAGAAGCTCTTACTACTCGACACTTATACTGCGAAGTTGCTGTCAACAACATTCGAGGGGAGCCGACAATGAAAGAATAATGTATTTATTTTTTTCTTTTAAGATGACTGGAGCCAGGTTTGAACCTGCGATCTCCCGCATGGTAGTCGCGTCTTCTTACCACTATGCCACGGCCGGTCCCAAGAGGTTGACAGACACGTAGTACAATTGTAAGAAAGGTTACAGCATAAAAAGTGGAAATAAATTCATCGATAATGGCTCAATTCACTATTTGTTGGCATTTGGTCATCATTTCTGGGGTCTTATACAGTACCAACAGAGAATTTGGGAAAAAGTCTCTTATTAATTCGAATAAAAATCTTAAAAAAAATCATAATTTTAAATAAGTATAATAAACCTCCCGATTTCTTAAGTTTCAACTATAAATACAAAATGTTAACTTTTTTTTAACGTTTTGATGATTTTTTTAAAGAAATTATGAGAAAAATATTAATATTCGTGAAATTGATTTATTTGTATAGGAGGTACCAGTCGGGGCTGCACAATGTGTAAGAATGTTTTTCCGATAATTAAAGTTCAATAAAGGCTAACATTGTGCAAAATCTGACTAAATTCAGTGTCCTTACAAAAATTATATGCATGTAGAACTATGGGGACAATTTCGGTCATTTGTATGAAAGGTACCAAAAGGGTTGTGTTAAATGGTTCGGTTTGATAAAATTTTTCCTTCTAATACATGATAAAGAAACTGACATAATTTAAATACCCTCCAGTTGTCCTTTTGTAAGTTACGGAAGAAAGAATAATGTTCCAAAAATAGGTCATTTTGTATGGGAAGTACCAGAAGGGGTCAGCCGATATAGTCCATATTTATTCCTGAGTCTAATTTTCGTATGCTTACATCTTACGCAAAACAAAACTAAATTCAGTATACTTACAATAAAGATATGTATGCAAAACTATGAGGGTCAATTCAGTAATTTGTATGGGAGTTACCATAAGGGTTATGGAAAGGTTAAGGTTTTCTGAGGGTTTGCTTGTTATTACAAGCTAATTAAGCTGATGAAATTTAAATGTTTTCTAGATGTGCGGTTGAAAGATTATGGTGAAATATGAATTTTTCTAAAAAAAGGTAATTTTGTATGGGAAGTACATGAAAGTCAGCCGATATAGCCTATATTCCTTACGAAAAATATGTCTAAATTCTGTGCTTAAGAAATAGTTATGGAAGAAATATTAACTATCCAAAAAAATGGTAATTTTGTATTAGAAGTAGAGGGATTATTAAAATTATGATTTCTTTTAAGATTTATTTTCGAATTAATAAGAGAAATTTGCCTTATTTCTTAGCTGGTACCATATGAGACCCCTTCGGTAATACATACTAAATGGCCAAATGCCCAGAAATAATGAATTGAACTTATTACTACAATTGTTGACGAATTTCAGGAACAGTAACTGTTATAAGTTTTAAAATAAAAATTGCGATATAAAAATTGTTTTCCAAATTTGTATTTAAAAGTTACAAAATAACTTATTTTTAATTTTTTCAATTAAAATACGGAATGAGAGTTATATTTAATTTTTTGATTTATTTTATACACTTATTTTTGATTTTTACAATAGAAATAAAAATAAGCTATTTATTATTTTTATTTGAAATGTTACAAATAAGAGTTATTCCGTAACTTTTATTTTTTATTTCTATTGTAAAAATCATAAGAAGGTGTATTCCGTAACTCTTAAATAAAAATTGAAATTTAATTTTTATATTTAATTTTTTAAATGATAAAAATAAGAATTATAAATTATTTATATTATATAGATCGCAAATAGATGTTTTTTTATTACGACTAAAATAGAAATTCTGCTGTAATATATGTTGCCCTAACACACTTCCTTTACATTGATTTATTTAGTAAAGATTTTCACTCATAACTCTTTTTCCCTGATGAATTTATCGACACATTTTACACTGTAACTTTTTTTTACAGTTTTACTACAATTCTGTAAATTTTTGCTCTTCGTCCAAAATTTCTTTCCCAACCGTTTACAATTCACAAGAAGCAATTAAATATCGATTAATTTTAATAACTCCATTCTTAAACAATATCATACCTACATAGGGTAAATACCCTCACGTTATGTAGAAAGTAGGTCAGTTCACCTCGGTGAAATGTCTGTACTTGTTTAAATTTTGGTGTAATACCTATTTAAAGAAATGTTTGCTTGTTTCTATAAAATAAGTAAAAATACCAATACAAAGTAATAATGTCAGTTATTAAAAAAATTTTGGTACTGCTCCATTTAACCTTACATGCTAAAACTTACCTCTTTATTGACGAAAAAATGTATATGTGTTCAATTAGCTGAAGATTCTTTATGTAAAATTTTCTTATTATAATACTTTTTTAAAATTTATAACGAAAATAATTAATGCTTTCCATTTATTTTATAACAGGCCATTTACATATTTTACTATATGTGCAATATTTTCACTTCTTCAAGAACCAATTTTTATAAGATTCCCAAAATGACTGAATTTGGATTTAATTTTGTATCAAAAGATATTACCACTTCTTATATTTTGCAAAGAAACTCTTTTTAAAACACTTTTTTACAACTCAACAGACCCAAATAGCCGTTTTTTGCCCACACGCCACTAACTGCGCTAAGCATCGATACGAGAAATCGGAAACATACAGATTTCATTTATCAGCAAATCGAAATGAACAATCTCATCTTCACTTTTATCTGCTATTCCACATTAACAACTCTTTATATTTTCTATAAGGGGAACTCTCCCCAAAACACTTATTTTGCTCTCTGGCTATTTGGATATTATTTCATTTAAAATATTTTAAATTTTTTCAAGAAACACTTTTCTGATTATTTTTACGTTATAACTTTATTCCATGACAAAAAAAGAAATCCACAAACAGATTTTCTTATTTTATTATAATAACACTTTTTTGCTCTCTGGCTAAGGGACTCCAGACAAACTCCAACAGCCGTTTTGTGCACACACCACTAACTGCAACAAGCATCGACACGAGAAATCGGAAACAAATTTCATTTATCGAAGAAACGAAATGAATAACAGTCTCATCTTCACTTTTGTTGTATTTTCCTTATGTTTCCTTTCCGTTTTATACCGCGCCATATGTAACCGACGAAAAGCAATACGCTACACGGCCATCGACATTTTACTTGATGAACAACTAATTTACGGCGATTTTACGACAATTTTACAACGTTTTCTTAACAATTTCACAAAAACTTCATGGACTTTAATGAAATCTATATAATTGTTAGATTTCTGTACAATTTTAACTCTTTTAGACTCGGAAATCAATTAATTTATAGGAGTTCTGCCAAATTGCAGCCTCTTTGCTGCAAAATTCTAATTAGACTGACAGAATTTGCAAAGAAGAGACACAATGAGGGCGCCTTGTTAACACTGCAGAAGATCCATGACTGCGCTCTCACTTGTTACTCCATTATGCTTAACTACGCTCTCCGTTGCAATATTTGGTTAGTCTAATTAAAATTTTGGCACAAAATGGATGCAATTTGACAAAACTCCTTGAAATTAATTAATTTTCGCGTGTGAAGTATAAAAAATTTAATCAAAAACCAAACTATTGTAAAGATTTCATAGAGTTTTACGATTTTTTTTTGAAATTTACAAAGAAACCGTGAAAAAAATGTTTTAAATCACAGTCAGTTCGAAGTTTGAGTGAAATGTCGGTGGTCGGGTCGTGTATTGCTTTCGTCGGTTAGAATTTGCGGGAATTAAAACGTAATGCTAACATAAGAAAACTAAGAAAACGGGGAGGTGCGGTAGTAATATGTTTCGTTGTAATTGGTTTTCGACTCCTCGTGTCGATGCTTGGTGTTATTAGTGATGAGTGCATAAAACTGCTATTTGGTTTGTTGAGTCCATCAGCCAGAGAGCAAAGAAAATAAGTAGTGTAGGGAGAGATCACCTGGCAGAAAATGTATAGAAAAGTTAGCGGTGTATCTCCTGGTACAAAATCGAGAGTAAAATGGAATAGTTATACCGCAAAAAATTAAGTGTTTTTGAAAAAAGTGAAAATATTTCAAATGAAGTAATGAGTATGTATAAATGTATGTATACCAAATTGACAAGATAGTAATATAAGTGCTTTAGGGAGAGCCTCCTTGCAAAAAATAATAAGAGGTTTTCATATTTCATGGTTCAAAATTAAATGTAAATTGGTTTTTTGTGAAACAGAGTAAAGTTATACCGTAAAAAAATGTGAAGTATTTTTGAAAAAAGTGAAAATATTTCACTTGAAGTAAAATATCTCTATGTATATCAAAATAGTCAGAGAGCAAAAAAAGTGTCTTAGGGAGGGGTCTCCTTGTAAAAATATAAATAGTTCGTAATGTTTCACTAGCTTGTTTTATTTCGAAAAACATGTGATGTGTTTTTTGAAAAAGATAAAATAGGTACATATTTCAAATAAAGCAAAATATCAAAAATTATTTTTATAAATAGAAGTCATTTAGTGTTTTCGATTTGCAGTGTCATTTAAATTCATAAATACATGATAATAATATTAAGAAATATTAATTACAATAATTAATTTTATTTGCTTATGAAACTTCAATTTATTATTCTTATACACAGAACTTCGAATACAAAGAAGTAAGGTAAGAAAAATTTAATGCAAAAGTTTTGTTTTTTAATGCTGACTTCCTTATTTTAACTTGGAATTTTTTATAATTTTTATTAAATATTATCTAAAATGGACAAATTAATATAAATAAAAATTAAGGGAAGTTTTTTAAGGCTTCAAATTTTTACAATATTTTTTCTAATGCAATATTAAACAAAAATATGGGCAATTCCATGGTCTTATATATAACAGTCGTACGTTTCAAGAAGATGAGAAACAATGTAAAACTTAATTTTTTTATTACTTATTTAACATTTTGTGAAATACGTAAGAAGCGGATTGACTGCGTGACAAAAATAGAAATCAGTTTTCCCACTTTTACAAAAACGCAAAACGGTACGAATTATGTCGGACTTTTTTGGTAAAATTTAATTTACAATTTGCTGAATTACTAATTTTTTTTTAATATTGTTTACGACCTATATTGTGAAACGTGATGTGATGTGACATAAATTTTTTTTTGATAATTATTGTAAAAAAAACAAATTTGTTATTTTTGAAAATTTTGTACCAAAAATTGTTGATCACGAATGTTACACTAGAACGTCTATAACTTAAAATCACAATTTTGCTGCTTTATTATTAAAGTTATTTACTGTATAACTAATATTTTATGATAAGAGTTCGAGTGCACTATTGTAATCCTTGTATTCAGTAAAAATATTTTAAAAAAAAATTGTATGAAGTGTCCCTAATAAAAACATTTTTTACTCAGGGGTAGGGTCTTAAGAGATTTAATCGATTTTCAGCTGGCTATAGTTGAAGATGAAGGTCTCATGATAACTCAAAAAACCAATGCATTCGATTATTCGTGTCTGAATTAGGGTAAAACCTGTTATGTAATTTTTTTTTTCGACTACCACATTATTAAATTTACATATATTTTCGGCTATGTCAAAGTTCAGATACCCTTCACCTTTTATAAAAATTGAATTTAGTATTCGAAGATAATTTCATAAACAAAATACAAAAAAGCTGTGCATGAAGAACTATGGGGACAATAGTGGTCATTTGTATGGAAGGAACCAGAAGCGGTGCGGCAAATGTTTAGGTTTTCTGAGATTTTGTCAACTATTACAAGATAATTTAACTAACCAAATTCAAACATCATCCAGTTGCCCATTTTGAAGTTTCGGGAGATATATTAACTGTCCAAAAAAAAAGGTAATTTGGGTTGTACCCAAAAAGGTTGGGGCTATTCTGCTCATTTTCAATCCCATAACTTCATTTTAAAAAATTAATATATTCTGGTAAATTTTCACAAGGATCAGTTAAGGTTTAGTCGATACAGAAAGACGGCAAATCGTCTTTAAATGTCTTAAAACGAACATCTCCTACACGTTTTACACTTTTTCTCATTTCAAATAATTTTTAACACATTTTTAGGACCTTTCCCTATCTCAAATCCTTCTAAATTTTAGGTGATTATGGAATTATTTAAATTTTTTTAGTAGGCTAGCATACTTAAATATAAAAGTATGGAGTTTTCCTAGACTTTTACCAAAAGTTTTCAAATTTGTTATTTAAGTGGTGAACTGGGCTTTTTGTGTTTTTTTTTCCATAAATTCCGTTTGTTATTTTATTATATTAAAAATATGAACCTTATCCAAAGTTGAGCAAAAAAATTAACATTTGTAATATTTCGAAGAATAATATCCTTGAAAATGTTTGGAAAAATGTTTTTTCAAAATAAAACAAAATTTTTATGTAATTTGTCATTTATGTGGCTATCTAAATGTATTTACTACCAGCTTTCCCATCACCGCATCTATAAAATGTGCTTGCAGCTTTTTAATTTTATAGTGAAGTTTTCAGTTTTATTTTCATCGGATAACATACTCAAATATAAGAACCAAACATTTTCCAATTTTTTTAAATTTTGCTGTTCGGAAAAAAATATATCACATTGTTGCCTCTTAACTAAGGTCATTCTAGTCTAAATCTAATAGTTCTATCTCCAAAAATATATAAACTAGCAGACAAAACTGAAGTAGTAGAAAACAAAAATATTTTAAGAAATATTATTTTTTTCAGGGGTTTTGAGGATAAGGCCACTTTTATAATAATATTGAACACAGCAAAAAAATTAATTTTTTAATAGATACAAATTTTTTTTTATGTATTTGTTATTATTATTGAGTACCTGCGCTAATGTGTGTGTCTATTATTCCCTTCTGCTTACAATAACCTTAAATCCTAAAATATTATCAAAAAACTTAATTTATTAATCTGGCTGATGTTTTTTTTTTCTTGGTAGGGTACTTCTGTTTTTACCCATGTATGTCATAATTATACCAATTATAACTTTTTTATATTTTCAATTACACAAATTATGTTATTCCCTTCCTCTCTGCTAATACATAACCCCTTCTAATTGTTAGTACTCGTATTATGATACGATCACCTTTCATATCCTTGAACTTGCAACAATCATACCAGCCTATTAAAAATGCCATTAGTGTTTTTGTCAAAACAAATTTTATCAAATATTTGATCAAGTTTCTATGTCAAAAAAAAATCTGTACTTAATGACTTTAGGTTTAATATGTAAATAAGAACAACAATTTTATAGGGGTTTTAACGCGTTTTTTGTTGCTGTTTTTGTGATTCCAAAAAAATAAGAGTTGGCACAACAACAAACGCAACGTTCGCTCATCATCTTGATCCCTTGACGTCAATGTGAAATGTTGACCACAAATTGGCCTTAAAGTTGTTTGGCAATTAGACGACGACGACGACGACACCACCAACGACAGACAACAAAATAAAAAATTGAAATTAACATTTAATACCAAAAAAAAAAAAAAAAAAAATCATAAATTCAATAGCAACTAGAGCTTCTAGACTTTGAACGATGTCGGCTAGAAAACGTTCAAGTTTTATTAAAACTTAACGACAGTCAAATTTATGAATAAGTTATAGCTGTTGCTGTGTCTAAGGCTGGCGGCGTTGTTGCTGCTGCCGTTGTCGCTGTGGTTGTTATTTCGTAAAGATTCGTGCGAATGTCAAATTATACTGATTTCATATAATTGTACCGGTTTACTTTTGTACTTTTTTTGTGTCGTTTGACTTAACTGCAAGTTAACTTTACACACGAGCTGTTAACTCTGGCTATCTCTTGCTCTCACACACTCTCTGTTAGTGTTTCTCGCTCTCTCTTAACATACTTGCTAGTTTGATTAGCTAATAGGTTTTTCCTCGAGTGTATTAACTTTTAACGCTTGATTTCTTAAACGATTTTATCTGTGATTGATCGCAGATTTACAAGGGAAATCAAATGTTTATGAATAATTGCCAGGCGTTTTAATTAGTGAAATTAGCCAAGTTATGTTAGTAGTAGTAGTAGTAGTAGTAGAGTTAGCAGTAGAGTATAAGATTCTACTCGTGCCAAGATGAGCGTATTGAACTTTAGCACTGGTGCCGCGGCTGCTGCTGCTGCTGTTGTAATTGCGCAGATGCGAAGGCAATAACAACTGCTAAAACCTGAATTCATTAACAATTTCTGGAATTTAATACCTTGAGAATGCCATTTAGACATTAATCGCTTTCCTATAGAATGTTATTTTTTCATATATATATAATTTATTAGCTAAGAACAAAATAAATTCCTTTGCAGCAATTACAACGATGACAAATATCAAGAATTGCCTGTTTCCCCTACCCAATTAAGATTTATAGCTTAAATGAATCATGAAGTTTTATTATATTTTAGATTATAATTAATGCATTAAAAAAATAATTGCATTAAATTAAAGTTGTTAACTAAAGGTTGACTAAGTTTAAGCTTAACCCTTTGTTCTGGGAAAAAAATTAGCAAAATAGCTTCTTTCTTAGAACAAGGGTAAGTCCATACGAGTGCTGGTTTTTTTACGAAGTGACTAAAATGTACGTAATCGATATAAATAGTTTTAAAGGGCGTTATGAAAAACTGCCCATGCATTAGGGTGGGTCGATTTGCAAACCTTATGTTAATCTGCAAACCTACAAATAGGTCTCTAAATTTCGTTCTAAAGAGTGTTACCTTGATAACACTATGACACCGTTTGGGGGTCATTGTCTCGGAGGTGAACCAAACCAATTTTAAACAATAGCAATTGACTCTATTTTGCTCCACTACGTCACAATTTTTTTTACAGTGGTTTGAAGTTTTAATTTTTTAGTCAAAAGTCAATTCAAAGAATATGAAAAATCATCTATAATAGTACATTTGGGGTATTTCATGTCTTCGGAGACCTATACTAAAACATTCAGGGGAATATTTCCTCGGAACATTTTAACCCCCCTAGCTGCCACCCGTGTGCGACATTTTTGGTCCAATTTTCAAAAACTGTTTATATGTCAACTTTGGAGGGATGTCAAGGCTTAGAATCTTCGATAAAAATATTTTCCGGAAAATTTCACTAAGAGTCACCGAAGACAAATAACCTCTACGAGTCAAAGGTTATAAAATTTTTTTAACTTATTTGTTTCTAAGTCTGATTAGATATTTTTGTTATAAAAAGGAACAAAGTCCCTTTTAATGTCCTTTGTAATAAATTGCATAATTCTAAATTGTCATCTTGAGTAACATTCCTTAGTATAACTTTAGTAATAACGTTTACAGAAAATTTTCAAATATGTAATTTGTATGGCAAAAGATTTTTGTTCTATTTTTCTTATTTAAATGTTCTTATAGGGTAGTTCCCACTTTTTGACCCACTCTGGATTTTGATGACTTTCGATTTTTATGAAGTTCAGCACTTATATTCTCCTCGTTGCTGCCAATACAATACCGTTTGTTTAAGGTAGAAACTTCTCACGGTTCATGTTTTATAGCTAAAGTTGATCATCTGCAGCATTTTTGTACAAATATAGCTTAGTTCATGTTAAAGTAACTTTTAAACGCAACATCGGATTAAGACGATCATGTTATCGCCTGATAGGTTTCCACCTCCTCTTTAGAAATGAAGGACATAAATTAATAAAATCCTAACATTTTAAAAATATCCTTCGTCCTTGAATATCCTGCAAAAGTATAGTTTTTGTCCTTCATTCCCAAAGAGGAGGTGGAAACCTATCAGGCGATACCATGACCGTCTTAATCCGATGTTGCGTTCGAAAGTTATTCCAACATGAACTAAGCTATATTTTCATAAAAATGCTGCAGATGACCAAAGTATGTTTTTTTGGGTCGATTTATTTATTTATAATTTCGAATTGGTATAGCGAGAGATCTTTATAAAACGTCACATGTAAAATATCCCAATGATATTCAAATGTTTGTATTTGTTTTACATACTAAAGATTTGTGCCAAGTAAAGGACCTTAATTCCTATTTATGTCCTTGCCCAATTTTTCACATTTTCTTTTAAAAAAATAAAAGTTATTGAAATAGCCCAAACTTTACGCAAATCTTTACAAAAAAATTTCAAGTTTGTCATTTATATGGATGAATAGATATTTTTACAAATTCAAGGACTTTGGCCTTTTTCATTGTCATTGGAAAATTTTTCCAACATTTCTGTTAATGTGGCTATTTCTTAATAATTCTTAATTTTTGTAAAAAAAAAAATCAATTTTAAATTTGCCACTTGTGAAGTGGTCTAGGATTTTGTGCTATTTCAAGGATCCTGGTCTATTTTCTCTGTTTTTGACCCATTTTAATATCCTTGAACATCTGACTATGTATAATATATAAAAACATTCATTTTTGATCTTGCCTTAACAATGTACAACATATATCAATTACTCATTTGTATGTTATAGTAGATTTTTGAGCTATATCAAGGACCTTGTCAGTTTCCTACAATCTCAGATAGTCATAGTCCCATAGTTGAGATAGTGGTTTTCTCCACAAATTTTCAACAAATATTGATTTTTTTTTAATTTGTACAGCGGTCTGTACTCTTGTGCTATTTCAAGGATCTGTTCCCATTTTAATATCCTTCACAATTTTGAAACTGGTATAGAAAGTAACATAATTTAATATAAAAGTGGGCAACTTCACCAAAATGTACAAAATAATTCGAATTTGATATTTGTATAGCGGTATTTGGTATTTGATTAGACTTTGTTGCATGCTCAAGGATCTTGGCTTCTTAGAATTCTCCCACAGTTTTAAAATTTACAAAAAATCTAAGTTATGCATTTGTTTACTGTGATAAACTTTGGTATATGTAATGCGGTGAATTGTAAGATATTCAAGGACCTTGTTCTTTTAAAATGTCCTTTAACATTTCTCCACAATTTAAGCCTGCTATAGTGAGAAATATAGTTTAATATACGAGAAAATTTGCAAAAGAATATTAGTTATGCATTTGTTTAGTGTAATAAACTTTGGTATTTGTATTGCGGTGGATTGGACTTTGTAATATAATCAAGGATCTTGTCTTTTTAAAATGTCATTTAACTTTTTTTGACAATTTTAAACTACTCTAGTAAGAAATATAGTTGAATATACGAGAAAATGTGCAAAAAAATATCTAAGTTCTGCATATGTTTGCTGGAGTAAAGTTTTATACTCTTTCAAGAATCTTTAACATTTTTGTATAATTTCAGTTAAATATAAAAATTAAATATTTTCACATTTTAACCAAAAATGTTGAAATTTTCCTTTGCATGACTGTCTGTGTTATATCAAGTATTTTAATATGCTGGAATTTTTTATCATATTTCGAACTTGTGATAATATACATATTTAACTACATATACAATTGTAAACCGTGAGTACAATTTTGCAAAACATATCAAATTGGCCAATTGTGTGACGAACTGAACCTTTGTGTTATTTCAAGGACCATAGTCTCTTTTTGAAGGTCCGTACAAGTTATTTTTTCATAAGTTTAAACCACTATATTGAGTAAAATATTTGAATGTAAAAGTGTAAAAATTCTCCAAAAACTTCCAAAAAATTTATATTATGCATTTGTATGGCGTAGTAGACTTTTGTGATAGTTCAAGGACCTTTTAATTTTTCCATAATTTAAAATTGTATCGAGTGTAATATAGTTAAATCTAAAAGTAAAAATTCTGCACACTTTTATAAATTTTTTTGAAATTCTACCCATTTGAATAGTAGTACATAATTTCTTATGTGGTATTTCAAGGACATAGTTGTAATACCAAAAAAAAAATAATTTAATTTTGGTTCAGCGGATAATTTATTTAAAAACAAAAGAATGAGAAAATATTACAAAAAAATTTTAATAATTTTTTTTGTATTGCGGTGTGGACTTTGTTGATTTTTGAAGGACCTTTACTACTCTAAATTTACTTGAACATTGTTCCACAATTTTAGATACTCATTGTAGTTATTATAATTAACTACAATAGAGTAAAATTTCCCCAAACTTATTTAGACATATTTAAATTTGACAGTTGCGGATATTTCGTTTATAAGGACCTTGGCTACTATCAATGCCCTTGCCAATGTTTGCATGTTCATAATCTTTAATTTACATACAGTTGCAGTTTTTTAAAATATTTCCCTACTAATAACATCATCACATTTAAAATACCTCACGAGCACTGATTGACAGGAGGTGAAGAGTCATTATAAAAGGAATAGCATTCCTCTGTCCTGCAATCAAAGAAAGGAAGGACGACATAGGAAACTGTATTTACTTTTATACTATAAAATCGATTATTATTAAATTCCACAAATTGCTAAATCAAGGCACCAACTAAATGAAAGCACCCTTCCCCCCCATATTTGGCACAGCGCCCCACAACACCAGCCTTTTTTTGCTTTGTTATGGAATCTCCCTTGGCACCAATTATGGACTTTGTCCTACTGTCACTTGTTGACATTCCACTTGTGGTGATGGTGTTATGTTGGCTAAAAGTAAATGCAAAAATAAAACTTCGCCACACTCGCCAACAGCGACAACTACGGAACACACACACGCATTAATTTGAATTTATATAAATAATGTTATTGTTAGTGGTTGTTGTTGTTGTTGCTGTTTACTGTCTATATTTTCCCTCGTTGCTGTCTATCTAAAGCGATAAACCGACAAAATCATTAAGCCAACAATTTTAGGGAGAGCTTTAAATAAACACACGCACACACACCCAAAACCAAATCAAATCGTTGAAAATGATTTCGGAAATAAACGTGGCTTTGTTGGCTATTAAATTTAATTTAACAAAAAAAAAACTAAAAAAAACAAAAATAATAATAAAAATATATATCAGACTACATAAAACGTTGGAATTTATTTCTGGTATTGCGATAGCCAGACAAACATACAAACAGACAAACAATTTATTTATTCATTTATTTGTTATTTTTCCACAGAATATCATAGAGTTATGTATGTACAAATACCTACATATATACATACATATATGTATGTACATACATATGCAGGTACATAACATAACGTACAACTAAATGTTGGTTTCGTTGGTTTCTTGCATATTTTCTTCGACCAAAAGTGGAAGTTTGCTTTTGACTGATTCTCAATCAGCCAAAAGAGCACGCACGACTTGTGCCATAGCAAAACACAGAAATCAACAAACAAAAACCCATTTCATGCCATGCGATCTAAAAGCTATGGTAGATCAATGGGCAAAGAAGAGAAGAGATGAGGAGAGTACAGCTTAGTGCAGTGTAGTGAAGTATCAAGCAAACAACATAACCCACCAAACTAAAAATCACTACCCCCTCCCCAAAAACCCCACTACCAACGCTACCCGTTAGCCCGTTGAGCGTACTCATGCAATAGTTAGTTAGTAGCTGTGGCCACCACCAAATATCTAGCTGAGGCTACTAAAGCAGCTAGTCTTTGTATGTTGTCTACAAAATCTCCAACAATTTGCGATTTCTGGTTTTGGCCCCTTGAGCGGGGCGCACCACCACCACCATCAACTGGGCGACTGGGCTGTTAGAGGAGCAGGTATTTTTTTTCGAGTTATTCGTAGAGAGATGGCTTAATATCGTAAATTCGTACATTTTATTAGGCAATATTTAGAGCTAAACTGGTGCTGAGCTACAACTAGTGCTAGAGCTGTGGCTCTGGTGGTAGTTGTATGGCTTGAATAACTGAGACTGCCATGCCAGTCAGGCTCCAAACTGGTTTCCTTAGTTTCCTATGAGTTAGTATGAAAAATGTAGATTCGCTTTCGTAAGTTCTTGGCCGTTGATTGCCCCTTTTTTTCGTGCTGTCTTTCTTTGTGTGTATGCATATGAAAAAAGTTCTTAAAATCGCGTTGTTTTTTTTCTGTTCGTTTTTTTTTGCTGATTTGTATTGTAATTAACAAAAGATTGCCGATGACAATGGAGCTGTATAAATAGATGTTATAAAGAGTTTATTTTCAAGGTGAGCTGAAGATTCATCTCCATTAAAAATATAATCGATTTTTTTTTGCGTGGCAATTTTCTGTATGCTGGAGGGGGGTTAGTTAAGACAACGAATTAGCAAGTTCTAAAATAATATACAGAGTTTTGTAAATGAGAAGGTTTTTGAAAGAGATGTGCATGAACTTTGTTTATAACAAAGGAGGGTTTTATATTAATGAGATGGAGACGTATAGCGAAAACTATAAAAAATATGGAATTATAATACCTCCTTTTTTAACTTTAACCATGACATATATGCCAAATAAAAACAATTCAGATAATTTCACAGAATAATAATAATAAAAAAATTTAAATAACTTAAGAAAAAAAATAACTTCAAAAATATAAAAAAAGAAAATAATTTGAAATATTTAAAAATTAAACAACTTAAGAAAAAACTAAAATCAAATTGTTAATAATTGTTATAACTAAATTGTGTCCGCCCATTGCATTTTTTGAATTTCAATTAACGAGTTTTGAATTTGAAATGACGTGTTTTGAATTTCAATTAACGAATTTTGAATATCAATTGCTGAATTTGGAATATCAATTGATGAGTTATGAATTTCAATTGGTATTTTTCGAATTTTAAATAAAAAATATGAATATGAATTTCAAATGGATTTTTGGAATATCAATTGACAAGATTTGAATTTCAAATGGAACATTTGAATTTCAATTGATTTTCTTTGAATTTCAATTGGAAATGGTATAATATAGCGGGTAATATATTTATATTATATTTTCAACATTCTAGGACTCCTTATAGATTTTGCACAAAAAGCTATCCCACTGTGCGGCGAAGTAGTCTTTGTTTCTTTTTTATGGACTTTGGCTTATTTAAATGTCATTAAACATTTTTCCAAAATTACGAATTTTCATTGTTAATACCAAAGTGAAATGAAATAAAGTAAAATTTTCCCTAACTTTAGCAAATAAATTTTTAATTTGTCAATAACTCCCACCGAGGGTGTCCTTTTAAGAGACAACTACAACATTTGATTCAGTGTAGTTTATTTCATAACGCGACTTTTTCCAAAAGCTTTTAAAAGTTGGTTACTGGTGTTAGGGCAGTATAAGGTTATTTCATTTGCTATGACAAGAAATATAACAACAAAAAGGAAAACATTATGAGTTTCATGATTTTTTCAGTCGATTGAGCCATGTCCGTCTGTTTGGCTGGTAGACACCATAACTATTGTAAATTTATTTTGACAATTTTTAAACATTGCTTAAATCAATGTTTTTACAGGTGATAGATTTTAAACAGTTAAATTTAAATTAAGCGCAACCCTTCTGGCAACTCCAATAAAAATTTGCCCACTTTTGGAAAATTTATATTCTTCTTTCATAAATTCAAAACAGAATTAATTTTTTCCCATTTCTTTTTATAGATAGACAAAACTGAAACAAAACCCAGCGGTTAACACCATCCCTTATGGTACCTCCCGTGCAAATGACCGAGTTATCCCATTTACTCTATGTGCATTAGAGTGGTTCAATTTTTTCCGCTTGATCGGTTATCAAAATCGGAATTTACGCTGAATTCTTAAAAAATTTGACCAAGAGTCTAAAATCAATATCGAAACCCCAATTTTTAATCGAGAAACATTTCATAATTCGTATTAAAGTTTAATACCTATATATGGGCAAATTTTCTAAGAATAATGAACTCTAAGGAAATTTGCCTAACATTTTTAACCTTCTTTTTAAAAACCGGGAGCTCGATTTTTATTTTAAACCCATGGCCTCTTGGGAAATTTTTTTAAAATTCATCATTCCTAAAAAAATTTTCCAAACAAACCATGGGTCTAAAATTAAAATCGAGCCCCCGATTTTTAACGCGGAACTTTACATATTTTGTAATAAAGTTTGAAATCTTTAAATTTTCTAGTTAAAAACCTGAAGCTCGACTTTGATTTCTGACCCATGATCTCTTGGATAAATTTTCCTAGAATTATTCGTAGTTTACTATAACCGCTCTATAAATATTTTTTACTCCATACAAATTGACCCACTCTAATATGCATATCTATTTTTAAGTCCAAATACCATCTCGCTTTCGAGATGAAGTGACTTAAAAATTAATCATTTGTTTAAAATTTCTTTTCTTCCACTATTTTAAAATTGAAAACGAATAAATTTTCAAAAATTTTAAATCATAATTTTTAGAGACAAATTTAGGAAAACTTTGTATACAAGTATTTCTATTGTGCCTAAAAGTTTTGTTATTGTAAAAAAAACAAAATTGTATTCTACCAAAACAGACATTTGTCACTGTAAAAAGTACTTTTATGGTACCAAAAATAACTTTTGTTACACTAAAAAGTACTTTTGTCGTACTAAAAATACTTTTACTGTGCCAAATTTTGCTTTTGTAACACTAAAAAAGTACCTTGGTTTTACCAAAAAGTACTTTAATTTTACTAAAAAGTACTTTTGTTTTACAAAAAAATACTTTTATATATCAAAAAGTACTTTTGTTTTACAAAAACGTAATGTTATTGTTCCAAATTTTGCTTTTGTTACACTAAAAAAGAATTTTTCTTTTACGAAAAAGTACTTTTGTTTTACAAAAAAGTACTTTTTTTCAAAAAAGTACTATTTTGTACCATAAAATTTTACTTGCGTTACACTGAAAACTACTTTTGTTTAACAACAAAGTAATTTTGATATTCCAAATAGTACTTTTATAATAGTACCAATAAGTACTTTTATTGTTTTCAATTGTACTAAAAAGTACTTTTATTAAACCAAAAGTTACTTCTTTTGTACCAAAAGAATTTGTTATGTTCTTTTTGTTATATCAAAACGTATTTTTTACACATAATGTACATTTACTGTACCCAAAAGTATTTATTTTTTACCGAAAAATACTTTTATTGTATCAAAAAGTACTTTTGTTGTACTAAAAGGAATTTTTATTGTAAATAGTAAATTTATTGTACCGACGAGTACTTTTATTGTTCTAAAAGTACTTTTATTTTATAAAAGTTATGTACATTGTACACAAAAGTATTTTTACTGTACCAAACAGTACTATTGTTGTACTTTTATTGTAGTAAAATGTACTTTTATTCCATCAAATGTACTTTTGTTGCATAAAAAGTACTGTCATTGCACCAACAAGTACTTTTGTTTTACCAAAAAGTATTTATACTGTACCAAACAGTACTTTCGTTGTACTTTTATTGTAGTAAAATGTACTTTTATTCCATCAAATGTACTTTTGTTGCATAAAAAAGTACTGTCATTGTACCAACAAGTACTTTTGTTTTACGAAAAAATACTTTTGTTGTTGCAAAAAGTAATTTTATTGTACCAATAATTACTTTTATTGGATAAAAATGTACTGGTGTTGTTTTTTATTGTGCTAAACCTTACTTCTATTGTACTAAAACGTACTTATTTTTTACAAAAAGTTTATTCTATAGTTCCTAAAACTATTTTTGTTGTACAAAATAGTACTTTTATTGCACCAAAACGTACTTTTGCAGTACCACGAAGTACTTTTATTGTTTGAGGAAGTACTTTTGTTGTACAAAAAGGTGTTCATTGTACTATAAAGTACTTTTGCTGTCCAAAAATTACTTTTGTTATACCAAAAATTACTTTTACCGTACAAAAAAGTACTTTTTTTTCATCCTATAAAGTACTTTCACTGTACTATAATGTACTTATTTTTTTAACCGAAAAGTACTTTTGGTTAACCAAAATGTACTTTGTTGTACCAAAATAAAATTTTTTATACTAAAAAGTTATTTTATGGTATCTAAATATACTTTTATTGTACCAAAAATAAATTTATTGTATACAAATTTTTGTGGAGCTGAAAAATTTGTCAATGAGCTTAAAAATTTTGTATTCTGTAATTAAACCGTAAATCCTCAATATTGGAACGAAGTGCCTATGATTTACGTCAAATATTACTGTTGATAATCATACGCCACAATAAAGTATTTTTGTTATGCCAAACAAAAGAGACTAAAACGTGACAAATTCCCCTATACGCAACTTACTAACTTCAAATCGATAATAAATTATTACGGCATGTAACTTGACAAAATGAATGATGCAGAACTTCTTCTTTTTGGGGCTACTTTCACGTGCAGTTCTCAGAATTGAGTCCCAAAATCATGTGTTGTAGTGTGTAATACTTAATTTTTAGAAGATTTCATTCAATAACATTAGTCCACCATGATTTTTTGGAGTATTTTAATATAAATTATTTAATTAAGCCTTAGCTACAACTCTGCCGAAATATGATATGAAAAATCATCAATGGTTCTTGCGTTATAGCAAAAAAGCTCAGCAAAAATATCAATATAAGCAAAAAAATATAAAAATTTGGCCTGAGAGCGTTAAACCCTTTGAGAGTTTTACTTAACTGACCTTCACCCTGACTTGGAATTTCTCACCTCCCCCCAGAAAATCACCCATAAATGATCCACAGTGTTATAGATTTGTACTATTTCGGTCTATTCTTAAGTAGAGGCTTGGCTTGTCTTCAAATTTCTTAATTTTGTATATCTTCCTAAAAATTCAGATTTTTTAATTGAATAGGAAATATTTGTCTCACAGATTTTCGTTGTCTCTATATTTCAATAAATACGATCACCTAAAAATGCAATGTATACGATCTTATGACAGTTTCATATCATAGTTAATTCATAAGCTCTTCGATCATTTGCGATTCTTTGCTTGTTTCACCTACACTTTGACCATAATCACGACCATGAATTGAAGCTACCATCGAGAAGACTAACCATCACATTAGCGGAATTCAAATTTTCTCACACTAATTGAAAAGACATTTCCGGATCTAACAAATTTGACTTTTTTCTATCATAAATGTATTGTAGTATTTTGTTTTAAAGTTTTCAAGCTGCCATTGAAAATGCAACAATTACGAGTTACTGGAGCGTTAAGAGAGCATTTAACACGTTTAAAATTTGCGCTTTGATGATAAATGAAATTTTTGTCATTTCATTAGTGAATAGAGATCTCAACATTTTGGTTGACAAAAAAAAAAACAAAAGACAACAAACAGCGGTGTCATCTTTTACTATAGAGTGTGTGATAGATACACTTGACTTGTGTGTATAATTAATGGAAATTTGCAACAGTTAAATTGTCAAAAAAAACTTACGAAAAAAAATCTATATTATTCTATACCGAAAAAAAATAAAACATTAAGATTGGAATTTATTTGAAATTAAATTAAAAAAAATGGCTTAAAACATGACCACTGATTGCTAATTAGAGAATGGATATCAATGAACGGATATCCTGGTGACATTGAAATGAGTTTGGGAACCCCGCAAAGATAAAATAAATAAATTACGGAATGTCTGGGAAACTGAAGACGTTGAATATATAATATTTAAGCTTTTAAATATTTAACAAAAAAACAATTACTCTTTCTGCCATGAATGAAATATTCTCTAGACTAATCCCAAAAACAATTATAATATTATTTTTTTTTTATTTCAACAACAATAATCTATAATAAATAATTATCCACTACAAATTCCAGTATTATTACTCAATTAACTGTCGACGTCCTCTGTCGCCTAAAATTGGTAGCTATTAAAACTCTCGACTGAGCGTTAAGTAAGTAGACTTTGCTCCTCTCACTTGTGTGCTATTTATTTTGTCTGTGGTCAATTTTAATTTCGTACCTGTTTGTTTTTTTGCAATAATTAGCTTTTTGCGCTACCCGTTGTATTGACAGACACTTGTTTTGCTAAGCGTTGACCTTTAAGTTATCTTAAGGATTTTATACACATCTAAGACATATCTATTAATTCATCTCGGTAGTTAGTTCGATATATACGGGCATTTATGATGAATCATTTGAAAAATATTTACTTATAGCTTACTAATGAATTCCGTTTTTTTTTTATTATCTTTCCATCTATTTGCAGTTAAATATTATATGACAGTCTCACTATGAATGGACAAAAGCACAAACTTTGTACAAAACTCTCGAGTACATATCTGAGAAAATGGTGTAAGTATTTAATTTATACTATGAAAATAAATGTATTTAAACAATTCTACATAGCAAAGCCCTTCCTAATAAGACTAATAGCTTTGGTGTGAGAATTATTAAATCAAATATTTAATAATTCTATGGCTTATGGGATGGGGGGATCACCATAACCTTATACATATGCTCGCAGAGAGTGATGAATAAGGTATGAGACAAATTTTGTAAAAGGGAAAACTACTATAATTGTGATGTAAATTCCGTACTAATAATAAGTTATTATATCAAGTGAATAATTTTATGATATTAGCTACTGTTTAGATTTGATTGGATACCTATTGAGTTAGCGGCGCTTTGAAATCTATTTTATTGAAATGAGTCCCAATGAATTTAGTGCTGTAAATATTGATATGACGTTCATTTCTCAACTAAAATAATTATATTTTCTAATAATTTTTCCAGTATATCATTATGTATGTATATTAAAAACGCTCTATGGCCTATTATGAACCAAAGGACGCATTGCTATTATAACAAAAGTACTTTGGGACGTATACTTTACGTAACAGAATTTTTTGTAACTCATACGTAAATTCCAAGTGAACAATATATTATTTGCACTTATTTCGAACCCATTTCCGGATCGTATTTTTTCATTTTTTTATTTTTTTATGAAAATATAAATATAAAAAATTATATTGTTATATAAAATATAAAAATATAAAAATATGAAAATATAAAGACTATTAAAATATCAAAATATCAAAATATAAAAATATAAAAATATAAAAATATAAAAATATAAAAATATAAAAATATAAAAATATAAAAATATAAAAATATAAAAATATAAAAATATATAAAATTATAAAAATATAAAAATATAAAAATATAAAAATTTTAAAATATAAAAATATAAAGATATAAAAATATAAAAACTAAAAATATAAAAATCTAAAAATATAAAAATGTAAACATATAAAAATATAAAAATTTAAAGATTTAAAGATTTAAAGATTTAAAAATGTAAAAATATAAAAATGTAAAAATGTAAAAATAGAAAAATATAAAAATCTAAAAATATAAAAATATAAAAATATGAAAATATAAAAATATAAAAATATAAAAATATAAAAATATAAAAATATAAAAATATAAAAATATAAAAATATAAAAATATAAAAATATAAAAATATATTAGTATGAAAATTAAATAACTTCCGAAAATTTGGAACGCAGTTTAGAAGAAGCATTAAACAAGTCTTACTTGGCTATGTCATTTTAATAACTAACCGCTTAGAAATGACGCTCAGTAATAAGCCATTTGGCGCTGAAACTCGCAGTTCTACGATTGGGTCATGTCCGTTTGTCTGATAGGACAACTGAAGTTAACCTTTAATAATGCTTATTAAAATTTATCACCGTTAATATTTTCCTTTATGAAGCTATGGTACTGGAAATACCCCCACGCGTTCTAGTACCTCGCATACAAATTGATCAATTTTTGTGAAATTTATATTGCTCTTAGAACCTCCAAACGGAAAACTGTATGAACTTTTGGACAAAAATAACTTTATAAATGCATGTAAAACATCAGAAAACTGAAACCTTTGGCATATCCCGTTCTGGTACCTCTCATACATATGTACTTATATACAATATTGACTATGAAATGAATATTGACTATATTGGCCGACCACTTCCAGTACTTTCCATACAAAATTACCTATTTTTAAATAAATAATATTTAAATTGGGTCTGTTAAATTAACTTGTAATAGTGGACAAACCCTCAGAAAATCGAAACCATTGCCACTTACGTTCTGGTACATTCAATACAAATGACCGAATTCACCCAAATCATTTATCATATAATTTTTTTTTGTAAGTACACTGAATTATGTCGAAATTTGCATAAGATGTACGCTTATAAAAATGGACTACATCGGTTCGCCCCTTATCCCATACGATATAACCTATTTTTGGATAATTAATTCTCCAAAAACTTCCTAATTGACGTCTAGAGGACATTTAAATTTGGTCTGTAAATTTTATCTTCTAAGATGTACTAGGAAAACCGAACTATTTGACACACCCCTTCGACATCTCATACAAATGACCGAAATTGGCCCGATAGTTCTACAGACATATCTTTCTAGTAATCAAAAATTTTACGTGCTGGTCACTTTCGCTAAAATGTTTAGTTTGGTCATAAAAATGTTTAGATAAGTTTACTTAAACTATATTGTATTCATAGGTGAAACTTAAGAAACCGGGAGGTTTACTCTACTCTTTTTAAATTATGATTTATTTTAAGAGTTTAGTTCGAATTAACAGAGGACTTTCTCCTTAGTTCTCAGTTGATACCGTATAAGATCCTTTCGGTAGCCCCATACAAAATGGCCAAATTCCCAGAAATTTAACTTTTTACACTTGTTGATGAGTTTTTTAAAAACCATATCACACTACACACCGAGATCTACTGATCCATTGCGATTGTCAATTGAAAAAAGGTGAAAGGAAATGGGAGGAACCCCAATCGCCATCTTGGCCCAGGTAGTCATGGAATACACCACATGAAACATATTAAAATTGCCCACTCGGACTGAGGAGAAAGACTTTAAGTCATCTATATAACTTTTCCTTAAGTATCTTAGCCTTCTACGGGCTAGATCGGAAAAGCTACAAAGAAGATGCTACATTGTCTCGGACTTCTCAACGTCCTCACAAACACATCAGTAGTCCGGTATGGATCTATTCTATTTAATTGATCACTTTCAGGTCAGTCTCATATCACTCCTGCACGTGCCACCCATGTATACCGATCGGGATCTGCTATCGGTTTTGGAGATGCAACGTCTGCTGGCTGTTTTCCACATCTATTCCTCAACTAAGTCAAAAAGGGGTGCCGTGACATAACCACCCAAAAAAATTTTGGGGATTATGTCCGGACAACTTCCCCGACATAACACCCAATTTCATTGGGAATTATGTCCGATACTAATCTTTATGTCCCAATGGGGACATAAAGCCCGCCCATCCCCACTGCATCAACTTCACACATCCTATAATAGCCATCGCAGCTTTCTGAAAGGCTAGTACCGCAGCCTGCAAAACACTGAATTCATTATGTAGTCTCAAAGAGAGACTTTACTGCTGTTCTTCGCTATAAACACCAGTTCCTGTGGCCTGTGTTTTTTTCAACTAGTAACCATAGAGTAATGACACAAAAAGAGTTACCATTAAGAGTCCCTCCGTTACCTTGCGATCTTTCCAGACTTTCAA
Organism: Muscina levida; assembly: GCA_964034835.1. NCBI lineage: Eukaryota > Metazoa > Arthropoda > Insecta > Diptera > Muscidae > Muscina > Muscina levida. The sequence continues at coordinate 20,845,641 of OZ035884.1, read as the reverse complement.
AGGTTCACGCGTTTAGTCAAAAAATCTGTAAGAGGTGGCAAATGAAAAGAGTCGTCATTATTTAAAAGCCGTAAAACCTTCTTACGATCCTTCTTCAATCCCCCAGTCTGATAGCCCCTCCGGTTGCAATAGCTATTGACGTACAAGTCCAGGGGCGGAAGGCCGAGCAACACAACTAAAGCTGTTTAAGGTGTGTTCCTTTAACCTTAGACCACAGGTCTTTTGCCATCGTAACAACTTTCCAAGGGTAGATTGGATAAGGTCACACATCGTTGGTAGAAATGTTCCAACTATTTACTTACACAGTAACCTTATTTATATATTCACACTCAAAATATTTGGTCTTACGGTCGAAAGTCCAACCATTTACTGTAAACAAACTGAAAATAAAATCGGTTAATTTCAATAACTCAAGACTGAGTCAATATCATACATAGGATGAGGGTATTTATCAGTCAGTTTACCTGACGATGAGAAATTCCAAGTCAGGATACAGGCACTATTTTAGTATAGTAAATCCCCCAAAGTGTTTGGCGTACTTTCGAAGTTGAGTAATATTATCGAATGTATCCTATTAAAAATTTTCGTTAAACCCACAATATTGGAACGAAGTGCGTATGATTAATACAAAATCCGCATAACATTAATATTACTCATACGTTGTACATGCATACATATGTAAGAAGCGGATACAATATGCAAACTCGCTACATATGTACAATACAGTACTTCGATCAGGGTCGTTATTCACTATCATCAGCAATAACCAGTTTTCAACTTATCACAGATGAGACGGGCTATATAAGGCCAGAATCTTGCAGTTATAGGGGAAATTTTATAGAAAAAGACGATAAAGAATTATATGAGAAATTATCAATGGTTCATGAGTTATAGTTGGAGGACTAAGCGAAAACATTGATATAAGCATATATATAAAAGGTTGTTAAATTAAATTGGCCTGAGAACGCCAAACCTTTTGGGGGTTTTACTATACTGACCTAGTACATTCACCATGACTTGGAATTTCTTAAAATGACAACTGACAAATTAGAGATTTGGAGAAAGATATTTCGGTCTGTCAATTATGGCTTTTCCAATATGAAAGTTAAACTACCGAAAAAAAATCGGCAAAAGTGCAGAATCTGGGGCGGGAGCACAAAAAACAAAAAATTCACTTTTCCCCAAAAACGCCCTAATACACGAAAATCAAGGTCAAAGTTGGCACTAAGGCCCATGGGGCCCCTTGGGTTCTATGATGACCCTCCATGTGCGCGTACTCAAATGAAAGATATCTTCGAGACGAATCCAACGATGTTATTTTTAAGTTTCTACGGGACCGAGTTAGAGCCAATTTAATTTCCGGGATATACAAACCAAAAAAAAAAAATTATAAAAAATTTGAAAAAATTTAAGGAAATAAATTAAAAAATTCTAGAAAAATTAAATGTCGTAAAAAAGGTGATAGAAAATTTTAAAAATTAAAGCCGGAATTTTTTTTTTAACAATTTTTTTTTTTTGTTATAATCCGGATATTGAAATGGCTCTTACTCGGTCCAGGAGAACCGTAGGTACAGAAAAAATAAGGAGACCACAAAGCTCAATGGGAAAAAATTTAAAAAAAAAAGAAAATTGAGAAAAAATTCAAAAAATTTCAAAAATGAGGGGAAAAAACAATTTCAAGAGTTATTAAAAAAAAAATTCAAGAAAAAGTGCAAAAAAATTTTTTTAAAAAAGAAAATTTAAAAAAAAAAATTATAAAAATGATGAATCCCCTGAAAATTTCAGGAAAAAAAGGAAAATGTTACAAAAGAAATTTGAAAAAAATTTAAAAAAGGAAAAACGTGGAAAAGTTGAAGTAAAATTTAAAAAATATTAGATTAAGCGATTGTTTTAAATTTTTTTTTGGAATGCTTCGAGACAAATTGTGTTCTTTGGTATATTAGAGAGGAAATGGTTATGTTGGGGTTAATAGCGCCGAATCCCCAGCCAATTCTCGCGATTTCTTAAAATATATATATATATAGTCAAACAAAAGAGCCTAAAACGTGACAAATTCCCCTATACATACTAACTTCAAAACGATATTAAGTTATTATGACATGTTACTTGACAAAACAAATGATGCAGAACTTCTTCTTTTTGGTACTACTTTCACGTGCAGTTCTCAGTATTGAGTCCCAAATCAATGACCCAAATCAATGACCTGAAAAATGTTGTTCTGTATAATGTTTTTCTTTTTAGTGCGCACAAAATCTAAAAATTTGTGTTTTATTAAATTTTTTTGTTACAATATATGAAACATTGTAGGATTTACCGATTGTATGCATTCCACAAGGTTGTGATCTGATCATTTAAGTGGTCCACATGATGCACATCACCCTGTGTACGTTAAACTTTGAGTTGTGATTAAATAATTATTATAGGAAATTAACAATGATGGCTTAGCAATATCACACAATATACATTTGTTAATACACGTTATTAACAAATTAGACGGTTTTGTGTTTGTTATATTTGTTGTTGTTGTTGTGAAACAACTATTTGACAATTAAATTACGCAGCCGCATGTAAAGCTGTCATATGGATTACATTTGACACTTGTCAAAAGACGCAACAAGGCTGTGACATTTCAGTTGTAATATTTTTTTTTTGATGTAACATTATAACAACTTCCTATAATGCTATATGTCGGTTTTACGTACGAACGATGCTTTTAGACTATGCGCAATCGCTATCGGTCTTACGATCGACCGATCGATCAATAGCACCGTTTAACATTTTCCAGATTACATTATGGCTGACTGGTTGGCTGGCTGACTGGATTGGCTAACGGGGAGGGTTGTTCTAACAGACGGATGGATGAACGGACCTTATAGCAAGAATCTCTGCCGTTGTCGTTTGAGTAATTGATTGCAATTACATTATTATGCCTGAATTAATGATTGAATATAAATTAGTAACAATTTTTTCTAATAATACCTGCTCGTCGTCGTTTCTAAGTACTACAGCTCGAAGCGCTCGACAACGCACAACAATTGTAGAACAATGACGTTATATGTATATTTTCCTTTTGCTCGCTCTGAGCTTTCCTGGCCGTTAATTAATGCATTAAATTAAATATTTATACATAAAAAAAAAAATAAAATTGCAAAGAATAAAATTGCAACATTACCCCGGTGACCAACTGAGTGATTGACTGACTGATGGTAGAGCCGGCGTATTAGCGAATGACTCATCTATGAAAAACAAAGAACACATTTTCTTTCATGACACTTTTCCAACACGTTGGTTCTAGGAAATTGCCGCGCAGAGTGTTGTCACTCGTAAGGAGGCAATTCGCTTGATGACATCTAAACAATTTTCAGCTGCAGCCAGTGGCAGCACATCATCATCTTGCAAATTTTTAATTAAACATGATTTATATGCAACTCAGCTCGTTGCGACTACGCTCGTACTACGCTGATGATGTGGATTCGCAATTCGCATTCGAAAATGTTTGCACTTGTGTTGTGTGTGTGTGGCCTGAAATTAAATGAAATATGCACTTTGTATGTTGGACCCAACGACGACGGCCGCGACCACGGCTCGTTATTTCGTCCATACGTCCGTAGTCCAGCTACGACGGAGAGTACAACGAGGTATCCATAGATATTCATTCCAAAACTACAGCACACAATGACAGACGACGTGACACGTTAAGATCATAAAGGCAGTGGAGGAGAGAATACAAAACATTAAATTGTCGATTTATACATTTTTTTTTATAAATAAAACAATAACTCATAATGCAATTATATATAAATACAACAATAACGGCCTTACGAGGGTTGGTTTTTACATCAACTTCCGGATTGTCGAAGAATGCAGAAATCTCCTTTCCTCGCACATATAAACACATCCATATCTTAATAGGTTATTGACCACCATTGAGCGGTTTGAGTACATACAATGAAAGACAACGGCGGCGACATCTGGTCTAAAACGCATAAATTTATCAAGTGCATTTCATAATAACTGTAAGAAATTGTAATATATGGGATTTTGTTGAAGTCATTGTGTTAACATTGGTCTGGTGGAAAGAGAGAGAAGTGATAATAGTAAGACGACTTGTGGTTAAATATCACACGCGTTCGGTTGTTTGAACTAACTAACATTTACCATCACCTTAAATCGTTTCACCGGATTTAGAATAATTGCGCTTAAGCGTTTGAAAAGCCAAAGCTAAAAGTTGTTGTTGTTAAGAGTATTGTCCAAACAATTATTCGAAAGGTTGTTACAGCTTAAACTATACAATTTTAATAAGGGAGTTCTTTGTTGAGGTTCAAGGCTAAAAATTGGGCTACTTCCACTGGATTAGTCCATAAACTGACAGCAACTCTTGTCTTTCGTAATACGTTTTTCGCTATAAACTACGAGCGGTGGGCGACCTCCATGTACGACATTTAGGCGGTACCCTGAAAACGCGGTATTGATGTCGTCTCTATGATTGTCGTTGAAAGCTGCTACATACAAGGTACAATCCATGGGATCCTGCTCATAATTGCGTATGTTTTCTTCGTATACTCTAGTACTCTGAGCAAGAGCTAAACATAGTGATGTACAACAAAGTTGTTAAGCTGAACACCGGCTACAACTATGTCGATAAAGAAAAGTGGATATTTTTGATTTTTAATGAGTTTGACCAACGTCACTCACTTTTCTCATGTATTTTGATTCTCTGAATATGAATCTAAAGTCCATTTTGTTATAGCAAGTCAGGTTTTCCTAAACTAAAAAACGCCAAAATTAAACCTCCAAAGTTAGGGATTGTGAGGTTATGTAAAAATCTGACGTGATTGGGATAAATAGACTTCGGATTCGGTTTCATTGACCCCAAAAACATAAAGTAGTCATGGCCTCATCTCGAGTGCCTGCGGGAGAGCCCTATACCTGTCTACGAAACAAATTTATGTAATGAGCTCGACATCAGACCATGACTACATCATGTTCTTGGCGTTGCCTTAGGAATCTGTTTTACCCCATCACATCGGGTTTTTCACATAACCTCAAAAAACCCAACTTTAGGATCGAACTTTGATATTTTTTGAGGATATGTTATAAACTTGATATCGACTTTAGATTCGGTCTAATCGACCCCAAAAACATAAATGTTCTCGAGCAAAGAAAATTACTAATTTTTACAAGTACACTCAAAAAAAAAAACTTACTAATAATATGTTTAATATAGAAAGCCAAGAAATAGTTGAAAAATATTATCAGCGCGTGCGTGGCAAACGAACATTTATATATTAGAATTTATCTTTACCTAAAAAATGTTTGGCAAACTAGAAATCGTATTTTCAGTTTGTGTTGTGCAAGCAAACATTCGTTGACACAACCCCATCTCAACAGAGACTAAAGGACTTTTGTTGTTTTAGTTCAAAGTGTGAGAAAATACATGTGCGGCTCTCTCACCCATGAATTATGCTATGTCGACCTCCGGGAATGAATTTACAAGGGAGAGAGATTACAAATATTCATAGTTAGCTGTTTTGTTTCGGCATTTTTGTTTTGACATAATATTTTTAAATAGTTTTTACAAACATCTTAATGTTAAGAAAAATCCTTGTAGTTCTTGCCTTTTGGCATAATAAATGTACTATTTTGTACAAAAAAAGTACTTTTAGGTACAACAAAAAGACTTTTTGGTAAATAAATTAATTTTTTGGTACAATAAAAGTACCATTTGGTACAACAAAAACACATTCAGGTACAATACTTTTTGGGCACAATAAAACTACTTTTTGGTACAGTAAATTGTACTTTTTGGTACAATAAATTGTACTCTATGATACAATAAAACCACTTTATGTACAATAAAAGTACTTTTTGATATGATTAAGGTACTTTTTGTTGCAACTGAAGTAATTTTTGGTAAAATAAAAATACTTTTTAATACAATAAAAGTACTTTGTGTTACGATTAAACTACTTTTTGGTACAATAAAAGTAATTTTTGTTACAACAAAATTGATTTTTGATGCAATAAAATTACTTTTTGTTATGATAAAAATAATTTTTGTAACAATAAAAGTACTTTTTAGTAAAATAAACTTACAATAAAATAACTTTTTGGTACAATAATAGTAATTTATGATACAATAAAAGTACTTTCTGATACGAAAATTTTACTTTTTAGCACAATAAAAGTACTGTTTAATATGATAAAAGTACTTTTTATTACGATAAAAGTACTTTTTGATACAATGTAAATAATTTTTTAGACAATAAAAGGAATTCTTTATTTAGTAAATGTACTTTTTTACACAATAAATGTACTTTTTGGTACAATACAAGTAATATTTGAAACAATAAAAGTACTTTTTAATACATTAAAAGTCCAACTTGATATGATAAAGTACCTATTGATATAATGAAAGTACTTTTTAGTGCAATAAAAGTACCATTTGGTACAATATAATTATACATTACAACTAAGTTTTTATACAATAAAAGAACTTTTTGATCCGGCAAAAGTACATTTTCTTACAATAATAGTACTTTTTAGTACTATAAAAGTACTTTTTGGCAAAATAGAACTTGTTTCTGGTACAATGAAAATAATTTTTGGTACAATAAACGAACTCTCTGGCACAATAAATGTTCTGTTTGGTACAACATAAGTACTTTGCTCTACGATAAAAGTACTTTTTGGCACAATAAAGAAGCATTAGATTACAATAAAGAAGCATTAGATTATGAATGAGGTACTACATAAGCACAATTGTAATAAGAATTGTGATATTTAAACTTAATTTTTCTAGTATGCCCAACTCTTGCTCACTAACCCTATGTTAGGCAAAACAATGTTTCCCAGCCCCTACTTTCACCTCCTATACAAAATCATCGGTTTTGGGGGTGTCGTCTTTCTGTCCTAACGACTACAACCATAATATAAGAGCTATAGAGCAAAAATTTGGTATGCTTACTTCAATTCTCTAAGCGGAGATTAAGTTCGAAGATGAGCAAGATAGGATAAATACTTCTCGCACCTCACATACAAACTCCCCTTTTTAGGCGTCTGCCCCTGCATAACAACCGTAGTATATGAGTCATCGAGCTGAAACTTAGTATGCAAGCTTCTATACTCTAAGCTATGGTAATAGTCCAAATATCATTGTATTTCAAATATTGTCAGTGCATTTGAATTGTTTCATATATTCAATGCCTACTGTAAAAATCTATTTTATTGAAAGTTTTGACACTATCACATAACACCGCGTTATAAATCAAGGTGGTGGGATTTTTTTTTTTTTTTTATTACTTTACTGCACTTTTATGACTAATAAATTTATTTTGAATTTATTAACCAAATGAACTTCAGTCATACCCGTGAGAAATTAGGCAACTAAAGCAATAATTTCAATGCAATTTAAATCATATACAAAAAGGTAGTGAGAATGAAATGTTATAAATATTAATAAAAAAAAACTATAAGAAATATTAATATTTAAACTTGAGAATAGAAATGATAATGTTAATTAAGGCAAAACTTAAACAGCTTAATTATAGGCCAACAAAAAATGAGAGGAAATATTTTCCTAAGCATCGCATATAATTTGAGTTTTTGTTGCATATGCAACAAACAACAAGTTAACTTAATATAACCCCCATATATGCATCGATTTAATTTTGTGTGTGTGAAGTTTGGCATCGATATTTTGACAGTTAACGTGACCCATTGTGTTATTATGTAAATTTCAGCTTTGAATGCAAATGTCAAGATCTTACTTGTATCTATCGATTACAACTAAAACAACACCATACTCTCTTTTAAACGCGCTGACTGTTGATGGACATGAACGACGGCATTCGTTATTATTATTATTGGCCATTAACGTAATTGATAAGTTGACCTCGTAAATAACATAATATATATATACAAATTATTTAATTATCAACTAAGGAAATTATCTCTACTTTATGATCACAGTATTTATTGTAAGTTAATTGTATTATTGTCTTACATATCATTCCGTCTGTCTGTCCGTCCTTTCCGTCTGTTTTTCTTGGCTTGTCTTCACTGTCTCTATCCGTAATGACAACATAGGGCGAGCGTATAATTGTTTTTTTTTATGAAGTTATTAATCGTGTTTTTTGTCAATACATCACGTATAGTCGGTGCAATGTGCACTTTATTTCCTGATCACCAAACAAACATAAAAATTATACTGACATTTATATATATGTATTATTTAATTTTTGTTCTTTTTTTTTTCTTCTTTCGTAGGGTTTACAATCGCCGTCTCGGTTATTCTGCTGGTCTTGGGCATCTTGGTGGCCTGTCAGTTCTATGCTCTCATTAATATGATCATCAATTATCAGGTGGCCCTGCGACCAGGTGGCCAGACTTATGGTTGGTGGTCCAAACCACCAGTAGAGCCCAAAATTTCAGTCTATGTCTACAATGTCACAAATGCCAATGAATTCTTGAGCAATGGCTCTAAGCCCATTGTGGATGAAGTGGGTCCCTATGTGTACACGTAAGTTGGAGTTAGATGAGTGGGTTATGTGTCTCTCGACTATATAATTTTGTATATTTTTGTAATTCCAGAGAATCTTGGGAGAAGGTTAACATTATACACAACGAAAACGGCACCATCAGTTACAATCTCAAAAAGGTATACATCTTCCGTGAGGAAATGTCTGCGGGTTCAGATGATGATGTGGTCATAGTGCCCAATATCCCTATGTTGAGTGCTACGTCGCAGAGTAAACATGCAGCCAGGTAAGTTAACCTCTTAAAGAGGGGGACCTCGATATACATATACCTTTCGAATATGGGTCAAGAAAAAACGTAAATTATATGAGTTATGTTTTGAAAAACACTTCGATCGATTTGAAAAAAAAACTTTTTTAATATTCGTAATAGCCGTATGATGTTTTTTTAGAAAATGAACATTTATCCACGCCCACTTTTCTTAATATTTAGTATTCCGATTTACATAAAACGATCTATAAGAAAATATTACATAAACTTAAATTTGTATATAGATTCCGCTGTATAATGTACAACTATATCGAAATTGTCATAGGCTACATTTTTTTTACGATATTGATCCAAGGGGCGAAGTAGGCGTGACAAATTTTTTTTTGAGCTAGAGAGGTAGAACTTGGTACACAGATAGTACTCGGTAAAACTGTTTGAAATTCCCTGATGAAATTTGTATTTTCGTTCTAAAGGCGAAGAGGGCGTGGGTAAACTGTATTTTAGTTCTAGAGCGATACAATTTGATATACTCATAGCACAATGCAACACGGTCATGAATATGCAGATAAAATTTCAATTTTCGTTTAGTGGGCGGTGGAGGCGTGGCAAAACTATATGTTTTAAACTATAGAGAGATACAATTTGGTAGACAGACAGTACTCGCCAAGACTGGTTGAAATTTGCAGACGAAATATGCATTGTCAACCAGTTGGTGGAGGGGGCGTGGCCAAACTGTATTTAAGTCCAAGAGCGATAAAATTTGATATCTTAATAGCAAGATAGTTATGATAGTTATGCAGATGAAATTTATCTTTGCGATTAGTGGGCGGTGGAGGCGTGGCAAAACTATATTTTGGCACACAGATAGTACTCGGCAGGACTGGTTGAAATTTGCTTACGAAATATGCATTTTCAATCAGTGGCCGGAGCAGGCGTGGCCAAACTGTATTTAAAACCTAGAGCGATAAAATTTGATATCCTCATAGTACTCTGCAACACAATCATGAATATGAAGACGAAATTTTAATGTTTGACCAGTGGGCGATGGGGGCGTGGCATAACTATATTTTTGACCTAGAGAGATAAAGATAGTACTCGCCAAGATTAGTTCAAATTTACAGACGAAATTTTTATTTTCAATCAGTGGGCGGAGGGGGCGTGGCTTCTCACAAAATTTCTAATCTCCAGAGACATACAATTTTGTACACTGATAGTTCTCAGCACAACAGATATGAATATGTAGAAGAAATTTTAATTTTCGAGCTTAGGAAGCATTTCCAAAGTATGTCTAAAAGTTGAATATGTCAGCACTTTTAACCAGGGTTCGTATTGGCTCGCGAGCTGCTCTTTTCCTCAAAATTTTAAATGAGCTCTCAGTTCGCGAGCCAGGGGCCATAAAATGTTGTGCCAAGCCAATTTTTAGGCAGCTTACAAGGCAAGTCGATAATTCAAATTCAAATGATAGAAAATACCAAAAAGTACTTTTAATGTGCTTTTCGGTACAAAGTACTTTCTTTTGTACCAAAGTACTTTTTTGTACCAAAAAGTACTTTTTTGTCTTGCATAAAGTAGCCAGCTCTCGGCTCGCTAGCCATGTGCACAAACGAAGAGCTGGCTCTTGCCTCGCGAGCAAACTTTTTATTGGGGCTCAGGGCTCGCGAGCCGAGAGTTTATTTGAAATTTTGTGGCTCCAGGCTCGCCGGCCGAGAGCTCATTTGATATTGGTTTAGTTGGTTTTGACCTTATTTTTCACCAGAACCACTTCTGCCTACTATTTCTCAATGCTCGAGATGGCCGCAGTAACATCCTACGGTCCCCGGCCAATGATATCTATATCATCGGCATACGCAAGAAGCATGTGATTTTTTTTTAAGATGGCTCCAGCTTTGTTTACTGAATCCTTCCGTATGATCATTAGGGGTGTGGTTTGGGGGAGCTAGGATGAGGTTAAATGACAGAGCATCGTGGTCAAAGTTGGGGATGAAGGGGGAAAAATCCACATCCAGTCCCGTAACTACCCCGGAATTGCCCCTAGAGGGGTAAAATGTATGACCGACCACTAGTAATTTTTCCTTCCTAACATTTTCCCCAAACATACCTTTCCTCCATCTTCACACCCTAAGGGGGTTCTCATACAAAAATCAAATATTTACAAAGTTGGCTCCCACCGCTTTAACTGCCCCAAATGTGAACTTAGAGGAATCAAATGTATGAGCGACTCCCTATATTTTTGCAACCCCAACAGTTTTTGACAACATATCTTTCCTCTATCTTCAACCCTTAAAGTGGTCCCCATTTAATTATTTTATTATTTATAATTTTCTTTAAGAAATCAGCTCCTGCAGCTAGCTTTATGCCTCTAAGAGTGGTAAAATGTATGACTGACCCCCCTCCTAACATTTTTCACAAACATACCTACCCCAATCTTCACACCCTAAGGAGGTTCCCATACAAAAAATAAAGTAATTTTTCCTTTCTAACCTTTATTTTTTACCCCCTAAGGGGCTCCCATACAAAAATCAAATATTTATAAATTTAGCTCCCATTGCTCTAACTGCCTCTAACGTGCCTCTAGAGGAGTCGAATGTATGACCGACCCCAAATATTTTTATGCCATTTTTTGAATGGCATAAATACTGTTGGGGAATCGCCACACTTAAAATCTTATATTTATTTTATCATCATCTTTATTAACTTAAACTTCCTCTCGTTTCCAACAGATTTTTGCGTTTAGCCATGGCCAGTATTATGGATATCTTAAAAATCAAACCATTCGTTCAAGTGTCCGTCGGTCAACTTTTGTGGGGCTATGAGGATCCTTTGTTAAAATTGGCCAAGGATGTGGTACCCAAGGAACAAAAATTGCCTTATGAAGAATTCGGTTTGATGTACGGCAAGAATGGCACCTCAACGGTAAGTTTGGCAAATAAAGTATTCCCATTTAAAGCAGCCTTATAATTAAACCTAAATAAACGTAAAGTTTACAGCACAAAATTATATATTTATTGATTCGATTCCTAACTCAATTAATTATTTAATTGATATAATTATTTAGTTATCTGATTAATTATTATTTCCCTCTTTGTTAATTTAAGGACCGCGTCACCATCTTCTCTGGCGTTGATGATGTTACCAAATTCGGTATTATTGACAAGTACAATGGTCGCTCTCATTTACCCCATTGGCTTTCGGACGAGTGCAATGTCTTAAATGGCACTGATGGTTCCATCTTCCCACCTCACATCGATCAAAATCGCATTTTACGTATATACGATAAGGACTTGTGCCGTCTAATGCCTCTAGTGTTCGAGAAAGAAGTAGAGACTAAGGGTGATGTCAAAGGATATCGTTTCTCGCCACCCACCAATGTATTTGCTGATGTTGAATCAAATCCCGAAAACATGTGTTTCTGCCCCGCCGGTCAGCCTTCATGTTCACCAAATGGATTGTTCAATGTGTCATTGTGTCAATACGGTAAGTAGTAATAGGGGGGTAACATTTGGCAAAAACGTGAAAAAGCACGCAAAAGATCATAAATTCAGGGGGAAACGTGATTATGTTTTACTTTACATAATTACATTTAGACAATACCTTCTAAGGATCTATTTGGATCTCAGCGATTCTTCGATGCGAATTTGTATTGTTGTTGCCATGATTTATTCGTTAAGTTAGTAATTTTAACAATTAGCCTTCAAGTAAACCTTTAACAAGGTCTCAACTATGTGTTAGGCCTTAAAATATTAGATTTTTTTACTGTCTAAAGATTTATTATCCATTGTGCCATGGACGACATTCTGCTTAACGATCGTGGCACAATGGCTAGTGTACGTGACTGTTGCGCATGACATTTGAGGTTTTTGGTGTGGGTCATCGACCATTTGTCATTGTTGGTGAAAAACACATTTAGTTGGTGCCAAATGTCACCTCAGTGACTTGTTTCAGTTTACACCGACGCACATGACTAACAAAGCAAATGTAATTTCACCAGGGATCAATATGTTAGAACCTTTGTCAATACTTGACAGTTGCCACGCATACAAAAGAAAGATGATTTTTGTAATTTAGCTAAATAATTTAGGGTTGTTGCACAGGAGGATTTTTAAGTTAAACCCCCTATTTTTCAACCACTCAATTTCAAAATCCAATGATGCAGCTTTGTAGATAAATGTTGAAATTTGAAATTGAAAGTTTGAAAAATTTTATTTTATTATGCAGATATTATAAGCCTAAATATAATTAACCTCTTTTCCCGAAAATATTAAAAATATTAAAAAAAATTGAAAATATTAAAAAAATTGAAAATATTAAAAATGTTAAAAATATTAAAAATATAGAAAATATTATAAATATTAAAAATATTTAAAATATTAAAAATATAAAAAATATTAAAAATATTAAATATAAAAATTTTAAAAATATTAAAAATATTAAAAATATAAAAAATATTAAAACTAATTCAAAATAGTAAAAACCTTAAAAACATTAAAAATTTAAAAAATGTTTAAAATATTAAAAATATTTTAAATATTAAAAATACTAATAATATTAAAAATACTAAAAATATTAAAAATATTAAAAATATTAAAAATATTAAAAATATTTTAAAATATTAAAAATATTAAAAATATTAAAAATATTAAAAATATTAAAAATATTAAAAATATTAAAAATATTAAAAATATTAAAAATATTAAAAATATTAAAAATATTAAAAATATTAAAAATATTAATAATATTTTAAAATATTAAAAATATTAAAAATATTAAAAATATAAAAATATTAAAAATAATAAAAATACTAAACATATTAAAAAAAATATTAAAAATACTTAAAATATTTAAAACAATAAAAAATATTTAAACTACCAAAATTATTATAAATATGAAAAATGTTGAAAAAAATTAAAAGTATTTAAATAAAAATATTTAAATTATAAAAAAATATTTAAATAATATAAATATGAAAAATGTTAAAATTAAATATAATATTCAAAATATTAAAAATAATTAAAATATTGACAACATTAAAAATGTTAAAAATATCGAAGATTCAAATATATTAAAAATATTAAAAATATTAAAAATATTAAAAATATTAAAAATATTAAAAATATTAAAAATATTAAAAGTATTAAAAATATTAAAAATAATAAAAAAAATAAAAAAATATTAAAAATATTAAAAATACTTAAAATATTTAAAACAATAAAAAATATTTAAACTACCAAAATTATTATAAATATGAAAAATGTTGAAAAAAATTAAAAGTATTTAAATAAAAATATTTAAATTATAAAAAAATATTTAAATAATATAAATATGAAAAATGTTAAAATTAAATATAATATTCAAAATATTAAAAATAATTAAAATATTGACAACATTAAAAATGTTAAAAATATCGAAGATTCAAATATATTAAGAATATTAAAAATATTAAAAATATTATAAATATTAAAAATATAAAAATATTAAAAATACTAAACATATTAAAAAAAATATTAAAAATACTAAAAATATTTAAAACAATAAAAAATATTTAAAATACCAAAATTATTATAAATATGAAAAATGTTGAAAAAATAAAAAGTATTTACATAAAAATATTTAAATTATAAAAAAATATTTAAATATTATAAATATGAAAAATATTAAAATTATATATAATATTCAAAATATTAAAAATAATTAAAATATTGACAACATTAAAAATATTAAAAATATCAAAGATTAAAATATATTTTAAATATTAAAAATATTAAAAATATTATAAATATTAAAAATATTAAAATATTAAAAATACTAAACATATTAAAAAAAATATTAAAAATACTAAAAATATTTAAAACAATAAAAAATATTTAAAATACCAAAATTATTATAAATATGAAAAATGTTGAAAAATAAAAAGTATTTACATAAAAATATTTAAATATTATAAATATGAAAAATATTAAAATTATATATAATATTCAAAATATTAAAAATAATTAAAATATTGACAACATTAAAAATATTAAAAATATCAAAGATTAAAATATATTTTAAATATTAAAAATACTAAAAATAGAAAAAGAAATTTAAAATATTAAAAATATTAAAAATATTAAAAACATTAAAAATATTATAAATATTAAAAATATCAAAAATATTGCGAATATAAAATATGAAAAAAAAATTATGTATTAAATATTTAAAATATAAATAAACGAAATATATATATAATATTAAAAATAATAAAATTATTGTAAATACTAAAAATTTCACACTTTTAGAACTATTAAATAAAATATTTTTTAATATTTTTAGTTTTTTAATATTTCTAATATTTTTGACTTTTTCATATTTTTAATGGTTTTAATTTTTTTTATCTTTTTTACGTGTGGCCTTCGTTGACAGCATTTTTGCACCGGTGTGTTTGGGCTTCACGAGGGTCTCTTGAAGCTTTTAACACTTAAAGTTGTGATAATGTGTGGAGAAGGCACAGCGAAGGGAGCTGATGAGATAGTGTGGCAACTATCGAAATCGCTGTCCGCCCTGCCAGCTGTCGACATAATCTATTTCGCACAACTCTTGTAAAACAAATTCTATTTGCAATAATAGAACAGATCTTGAACCAAAGATGAAAACACATTAATATTTTTATTTTTTAATTATCTTCAATATTTTTAATTATCTTCAATATTTTTAATATTTACATATTTTTAATATTTCTAATTTTTTTTTTTAAATTTTTACAACTTTTTGTAATTTTTTTAATATTTTAAGCAAAATATATTTAAAATTTTTAAAATAAAAATAAAAATTTAATGTATAA
Source organism: Muscina levida (assembly GCA_964034835.1). Classification (NCBI taxonomy): domain Eukaryota; kingdom Metazoa; phylum Arthropoda; class Insecta; order Diptera; family Muscidae; genus Muscina; species Muscina levida. The sequence goes on along the minus strand of OZ035884.1, from coordinate 20,830,076 downwards.
AATATATAAAAATATATTTTTACATCGCTTATCTAATTCTATTTCTGATTTATTACATTAGAACAACATTATCTTACTAAATTTCCATTCAATTTCCCTTTCAGATTCTCCCATTATGTTGAGTTTCCCTCATTTCTACTTGGCCGATGATAGTTTACGCACAGCCGTCGATGGTATCTCCCCACCAGAAAAAGAGAAGCATCAACTGTTCATTGATGTGCAACCTGTAAGTTTTCTCACTCTCTTCAAACAATTCCCGATTCTCACTTTATTATCCTTCTCCATTACTATTTCCAGGACATGGGCACCACTTTGAGAGCACGCGCTCGTGTACAAATCAATTTGGCTGTCAGTCAAGTGTTCGACATTAAACAAGTGGCGAACTTCCCCGACATTGTCTTCCCCATTTTGTGGTTCGAGGAGGGTATCGACTATCTGCCCGATGAAATTACCGATTTGATGAATTTCGCCGCCACTGTTCCACCCAAAATACGCATTATCTTGATAATTGTCCTTTTTGCTTTGGGCGGTTTGTTGCTGTTGATATCGGTGTTGTGTCTAATCCGAAATTCTCACAGACAGAGTACTTTGCATTTGGAGGGCTCCAACTATTTGGCCACCGCACAAATTGATGCGCAAAAGAAGAAAGCTAAAGAACAAAAACAAAAATATTAGATAATTAGGATCATTAGTAAGATCCCTCCCGCCCTACCTCTCCTCTCCCACGCACCCGCCTCCCTCGAACTCCACAAGTCCCCTTTACTCCTCGGTCCCGTTAAATTTTAATTAGTTAGGTCTTATGTACTTAATTTCTTTGCTTTGTGTAAAAAAATTCTAAAACTAAAACAAAAAATGTCAATCACCAACGAAATACTATTTTTTAGGGATAAGGGCTGATGATGATGAAGACGATGGACCTTTTTGAAGCGATCTAAAAAAAAACTTTATAATGATTTACTATTACCTATACTGTTTCTATACATTATTTAAACGTGGGTGGCATATGTTATATACACAAATTTATATATATATATAAATATTTACAATTTATAGTCTATAAGTTATTGTGTCCCTTGAGATGATGTACTATAATTTTATATAGTTTTGTGAGTGTGTGTTTGTCATGGATTTACTTGTACTTGTACTTACTTCTACTCATCATCCCTAATGTAAACTCAATTATGTATTTGTATACAAAAACAAAACGATGTAACGATGTCCCAATCAATACAGTTCACTGTGATCCGTAACAGAACAGAAAACAAAGCACAGTGGGAGGAGGAAAAACGTTGCCGAGAGATAAAGCGGCTGTAGTTAACATTAACAGCTGTTAACTGTTGCTAACATAAACAGCTACGTTAATAAGCAATAACATTACATTTCGTATGCTTAGTTCTTTTAAAAACTCTCCTCATAGTGCAATAAATGTGCATTCATGTTATTCCACCACAATTGTAAACGATATCACAAATTTGTTGTACTAAAAACTTAGTTTTTTTTTATTATTTTTTTGAATGAAAATCTTTTTACTGTTGACCATTATTATTACTGCTATTATTATTATGTATTTTATTTTCTTAGTTTTTAAGTGAATCATGAACACACAAAAAATTTTAAGCTATTTTTTCTGTTTGTTTTTCATCTTTTGGGCTTTGTAGTTTGTGTTTAATTTTAATGTGAAATTTTCATATTTCTTCTCCGATTTTTTTTTTGTAAGGTTAAAGGTCAGAAGATGAGTCACAAGTTTTAATGATAAATAAACAAAATACAAAGGAAACGAATATTTTATTTTTTTAGCGTTAAGTTTAAAATGTAAATCTTTATTGTAATAGTTGCAGATTTTTTTTTCTAAAGTAAAGTAATGATATACAAAATATAAAAAGTGAAGTAAATGAATGTGGACTGTTTGTGTTTTTTTATTAATGGAATGGGGGTAATTACTTCAAAAAGAGAAAATGATCTGCGAGATATTGAAGATATTAAAAAAATTCAAAATATTAACAATATTAAAAATATTAAAAGTATTAAAAATATTAAAAATACAAAGAATATTACAAATATTAAAAATATGCATTAAAAGTGTTCAAAATATTGAAATATAAAAAACATTTAAAACTTTAAAAATATTAAAAATACAAAGAATATTATTGAAAATATTAAAATTATTAAAATATTAAAAATATTGAAAATATTGAAAATATTAAAATATAAAAAAATTAAAAATTTACATTATTAATGGTATTGGTGTATAAATATAAATAAATATTAAAAAAATATTAAAAATATTAAAAGTATTAAAAATATTAAAAAAATTCAAAATATTAAAGTGTATAAATATAAGTAAATATAAAAAAATCAAAATATTAAAGTTATTGAGTGTATAAATATAAATAAATACTAAAAGCATGCTCTTGTGTGTATTATGTTGACGTGTGGTCTTCGTTGATACCATTTTCGCACCGGTGTGTGTGAACTTCACATTGATTGCTTGAAGCTTTTAACACTTAAGGTTGTGACAATGAGTGGAGAAGGCACAGCAAACGGCACTGATGATGATGGTTTGGCAACCATCGAAATAGCTATCTGCCCTGCCAGCTGCCAACATAATACATTTCACACAACTCTTGTAAAACAAATTCTATTAGCGAAAATAGAAAACAGATCTCAAACCGAACAATGAAAAACATATTAATATTCAAAATATTAAAAAGTTTCAAAATATTAAAAAGTTTAAAAATATTTAAAAAATTTAAAGATATTAAAAATATTGAAAATATTAAAAATGTTAAAAGTATTTAAAATATTAAATATATTGAAAATGATAAAAGTAATAAAACTACTAAAAATATCAAAAATATAAAAAAAAAATATTAAAAATTTAAAAATATTAAAAATTCTTATGTATTAAAAATATTAAAAATCTTAAACATATAAAAAATAATAAAAAATATTAATAGTATTAAAAATATTAAAAAAATTTATAATATAAATAAATATCCAAAATGTTAAATAGAGTGCATTAAAAATTTTTGAAAATATTAAAAAACAAAAAAAATAAAAAAACATTAAATATATAAAAAATATCATAAATATTAAAAACATTTAAAATATTAATAACACAGTGCAACATTTCTAAGGTCATCGTCTGGTGCCGCCTTCGTACCCAGATATTTTTGAAGTATATACCGAGACTAAAAAAATCCCCAAAGGATTTGGCCCCATTACATCGAAACATTTTTTTATGGATACTCCAATATTTTCACCCCAACACGATTTTTTTATCATTTTAACGGAGTCCATATTTCATTAACCGTCAGAAAATTTTTCTTTTTGTCTTTGGCAAAGTTGTAGATCTTAACCAGAGCAAAAAAAATGTCAAATAGACCGACCCAAAAAAATTCCATCCAGTGCATGAAAATTGCAAAAATATGGGAAAAAAGAATATTTTTTCATTATGTTTTCCACACAAAATTTATTTTGTTGTACTCCGTGGCGTTTGAATTATGTGGAATATTACTTATTATAATCATAATTTTATGGTGAAAATATCATTAAAAAATAGCCTTTTTTCCCATATTTTTACAATTTTCTGGCACTAGATGCAATTTTTTTGGGTCGGTCTATTTGAGACTTTTTTTGCTCTGGTTTAGATCTACAACTTTGCCAAAGACGAAATGAAAATATTCCGAACAGTTTATGAAATATGGACTCCCTAAAAATGGTCAAAAAATCGTATTGGGGTGAAAATATTGGAAAATCCATAAAAAAATGTTTCGATGTAATGGAGCCAAATCTTTTGGGGATTTTTTTAGTCTCGGTATATACTTCAAAAATAGCTGGGTACGAAGGCAGCACCAATTTATGTGTTGCACTGTGTAATGTAACAAACTTTTAAAAGATATTAAAAGTAGTGAATATATTAAAAAAATTAAAAATGTTTGGAAAAAAATAACACATATGTCACCCAGTAAGTTAAAAGGGACCTATGGGTCGAAAAAATCGATTTTTACTTTTTGGTGATTCTTATAGTAGACAACACGCACTTTCTAATGCAAAAAACCACAGCTTTCTAGCTGCATTAGTTTTGGCAGAAATTAGTTACAAATTAGACACTTTTGATAAACTTTCCTGTAATTGATTAAATTTGCTTGAAACTCGTCACTCGCCATATTGGATCCGCCATTTTGAATTTTCAAATTCTAATTCCAGATTTGTAATCAGCGACCCCAAAAACCACCGAGTAACAAGTTTCAAGCCATAAAAGCGTTCAGGCGCATCAAAATCAAATTTTTAACTTCAAAGTCGTTTTTCTCCAAAACTTATTTTCTGAGCTTAGGTCCCTTTTAACTTACCGGGTCACATATATAAAAAATATATAAATTATTAAATATACTGAACATATAAATAACGTTAAAAATGTTAAAAATATGTTTTAAAAGTATTAAAAATATTGAAAATAATAAAAATATATATTAAAAGTATAAAAAATATTGAAAATATTAAAAATATTAAATATTTCAGTAGGGATAACCGACTTACATATACCCTCAGAGTAGTACATTTGTATGGGAGGTACCAAAAGGAGCGTGGCTAGACTTACAGTTTTTTTCCCCAAAATTCTAATCCTGAATTAGCTTTACTAAATACAGAATTTGAAGGTGTATTGACATTACTAATCTATCTCTAATATTGGTGGAATGGGACATTTGTATGGGAGGTACCAAAAGGGGCGTGTGTAGACTTCCAATTTGTTCTCCAAAACTTTATCCTGCTTGAGTTTTACTAAATACAGAATTTGGTCACGATCGCGTTGGTTCTATTAGTAATATTAAAGTTTCTACAGTGGGTGGTAGCTGATGGGCATGGGAGGAACCGGATGGGGCGTGGCTAGACTTCCAGTTTTTTCTCCAAAACTTTATCCTGCTACAGTTTTACTAAATATCGATCAACGCGATTGTATTGAAATTATTACTCTATCTCTAAAGTGGTCGGAAATGTACATATGTATGGGAGGTACTAGAAGGGGCGTGGCTAGACTTACAATTTTTTTCCAAAACTTTATCATATTTTAGTTTTGCTAAATGCAAAATTTGGGTACGATCCCGTTGTGTGTATTGATATTATTACTCGATTTCAAATGTGGACGGAATGATGTATTTGTATGGGAGATATCAGAAGGGGCTGGACCATGTAGCCCATTTTCAATACCGTAAATAGTTTTGGAGAAATATTAACTCGTGCAAAATTTCAAAACATTTGGTTGCGTCTATTGAGTTATCAGACAGACGGACATGCCTCAAACGACTTAAAAAGTCATAAATCGAATTTGGTTTAAAGAAAACTAGGATCTAAAGTGACTCCTTTTATGTGTTACACTTTTGGGTCGTATCAAATGATATATACCCTCTTATAAATTTCTATTAAAAGTATTAAAAACATTTAAAATGTTAAAAACTTAAAAAAAAAAAATATTTAAAATATATAAAATAAAATATAAATGTTAATAATATTAAAATATTAAAAATTTTAAAAGCAAAAAAAAAAATATATAAAAAATAAAAAATAAGTGTATTAAAAAATAAAAAAATTTAAAAATCTGAAAAATATAAAAAATCATTGAAAATATAAAAAGTATTTATAATATTAAAATTATTAAATATATGTGAAAATATTGAAAAACTAAAAATATATTAAAAATATTAATAATATTAAAAATATTGAAAATATTTAATACATTAAAAGCGTCTACTGATTTAAAATACAACTCTCGTGATTTGGTTAAAATACAAATTTTAACCCGGCCTGCCAAGTTCTATCTCTGTACCAAATAAAAAAATAAAAAATATTAAAAATCTTAAAAAATCATTGAAAATATAAAAAATATTAATAATATTAAATCTTTTAAATATATTTTAAAATATTGAAAAACAAAATATATTAAAAATATTAATAATATTAAAAATATTGAAAATATTTAACACATTAAAAACATTCTACTGATTTTAAATAGAAATCTCGTGATTTGGTTAAAATACAAATTATAACCAGGACTGCCGAGTTCTTTCTATGTACCAAATATTATCCCTGAAGGTTAAAATATAGTTCTGAAATGACCGCATGGTCAAATGATCAAAAATTTAAATTTCATCTGCGTATTCATTATTTTGGTGCAAAGTACTATTAGGACATCAAATTTTATCTGTCTAGGACTTAAATAACGTATCGCCCACTAATCGAAAATTTATATTTCTGCTGCCAATTTTTCAATATTTTTTTTGTACAAAAATTTTATTTTCTTCCTTTACTATAAGAAGTTGAGGTAAATTTAGGAATAATCATGCTACGGTAGAAATTTTAGAGAATTTTTAAATATTTGTTAAAAAATATATCCAAAGCTATATCAATTTATTTCCAATAAAACCTATTAAAACTTAATTTCGAGCCCCTGAATTAATGCATTTTGTTATATTTATTTTGAGTGCCGTCGGAGGGCGCTTTTATATTTCATCGCCTTTTTTTGGGTAAAATTCACGAAATTGTTGTGAAAACTGACGAAAATTTGACTTTCCCCCGTGTGCTCCAATTTTTTTTTTAAAATTATCCATCCCTCAAGTACTGGGCACTAGTTCGTAGCTGGTGAAATAACAACTTGTACGGAGTAGTGGGGTAGGTAGTTCAAGCATGGCCAATCAACACCACCAGAGCTGCAGTTATAGACCAAGATATGCAAATTTTTTCGACCTAACACCCTCTCACCGCCCCTACAATCAGGCTCACCCTAGTATATGAGGTTTTTTTTAAATTTATTTTTATTTCTGTTCTCAGGTAATTTTTGGTTTATGCTTTTTTAATTTTTTTTAATTTATTAATTTTGTTATAAATTATATGATTTTTTCACAATTTGGTATGATAGTAGCAATTTTCTTATATGTAAGCAATAAAGTAAGGCAATTAGTTAATTTTAAATTATTTATTATTTTAGGATTTTTTATATACGGAAAAAAAGGCAAGTATAATATTTGTTTTTTTTACATTTTTTTAAAATATATTTAGTTCTAAAAAAATATTTATTTAAAAAAATTTAAGAAAATATATATATACAATATATCTATAAAAAAATTTTATTTTTAAAAGAAATATTTTTTTATACTTTGAAAGAAATTAAAAAAAAATTTAAATTTTTTTTGAATTTTTTGACTTTGCGTCACATAACCTTTAAACAAAATGATGTATGTGTTTCGCTTTTACTCAAAATTCCAAAAAAAATTTTTAATTTTTATTTTAATTTCTTTCAAAGTATTATATTTCTGTGAATTGCGGATAAAAATTATATTTCCATAGTGTTTTTCCTTCGAATAAATCATTTTCATTTTCATACTCATATTCATTGATATGTCACACACTCATTGTTTTCAAATGATAACGGTCAGGGGCGATTTATAACAACGTCTCTCTGAGTCACTCTGTGTTTCGATTTCCATTATACTAACATTAGCCTTATCTTTGAATTTATATTGTGAATGGACATTTTGTGGTTTCGTTATATTCGTATGTCAAGCAATATAACGAAATAAAAATATTTCATAATAAAGCGCAATTATTATTATATTTTATTGCGTTTGTTGATATACCTGGACCCCCCTATTAAATATTAATTATTTCATAATTTTTTATATTATTCATAAACCTATTGCAATTCCAAAATCATTAACAATAGTCTAATTGACAAAATCGTTGAATCATTGCGTTCGCTACCCTTGCATTCCACATTTCCTCATCGTTCTCATGCAACTCTGCTGCAATATGTATTTCGAAAAGAAAACTACTCCTCTACTCTCGGCGCACGATCTGATTTGGTCCGGCATTCGTATGTTTGGGGAGGGGGTCTTTGCGCACTAGTGTGCGTGTGCTGCTGTCATTGCAATACTTCCGCATACATTTATCATGATTCTTTTGAGTAGGAGCAATACTGTGCAGAGCAAGAGCTGTGCGACACAGTGGTTGGGCAGCCAAACAACGTGAGGAGTAAATAATATTGGGATATTTTTCGTTTACGTAGACTTGGTTACTATTGGGGCAACAATTTTAGTAACGGAAAACACATTTTGTTTTGGAATATGTATTTATAATATAAAACACATGTGATGGCTGTAATGCGTCTGTTATTAATCTCTAGAAGTGTTAAAACTAAAATATTTAAATAAAATATTTGTTTCTTTTCGTTTTGTAATTTTTATTGTTATCAATTATTTTCTAAAAATGTTGGAACTATGTAATAATGCAGGCAGTGGGATGCAATTGGTTGTAGGGATTTTAAAATTGAGCTAAAACGTCAAAAAGAGAAAAAAAAGGTACGAAAATTTCACATTAAACATATAACAAAAATTGTTTATCCTGAGTTATATTTCTTCTTTAAGGCTATTTGATCATTTGGAACATCAAAAAATTAACAACAAAAAGGAAGCGTTCACTTTAAACCATACTATATAACATGAATAATTGAATTAATTTAAATACATAAATTTTTTTAAAAAAAAAATTAAATAAAAACTTACATTTTTGTTTTTTTGTTAAAAAATTGACCTATTTTTGTTGGTAACTAAAAATTTGAGCCGAAAAACGTAAAAACGTATATATAAACAAATCCAGCCCAGATATGACTAACTAATAATGATTTGTAGATAATTTGATAGATTAAAAATATTAAAAACGGTTCCAAAACTGGCTTTGCTTATAAAAATTAATAATAGCAGAATTATGTTTAAATTTCGGTCGATAATTTCAAAACCGTTTTCCAAACGGGTTTAACGCTTTAATTATGTTTTAAACCAGATTTTGGAAACCGCTGCATATAAACGATGAAGTTCAATTAGGTCAATTTTTACAACCGGATATTCAAATTGCGGTTTCAAAAATCGTTTTTTTGCAAACCGATTCCCATATCCCGTTCTTCATACCGCAGTTATGGGAACTGACAAGTTAGAAACGATAATTTCGGCTTAGATTCCTTTTTTTATTTATTTAAAACTATTGGTTTTCCAACCGAATTTTTCAGAACCGTAGAAACCATAAATAATTAGAAAATTTTTGACATTAGTTTCCAGAACCCGGTATATAACTTAATTGTATATTTAAAAATTTTCTACCCGGTTTTTGGAAACTGGTTCGCTACAAACGATGAGAATAAAATTAGGGTAATTTGAAAAATCGATTCGTGTAAAATCATTCTTGTGAAAACCGATTCCCAAATGCGGTCAATAGAAATGCCGGCTTTTATAACTAGGTTTTTCGATACCTAAGAAACGATTAGTTCAAAATAATATTTATTTGAAAACTTAGTTATAACAATTTCAATTAAAAATCGTCGTTTTTTCGGCAACTGTTTACTAAACCTGGTTTTATGTCTAAATGAAGTACACTAATTTTGTCGGCGTTAATAAAAAATAATGTACGAAAAGATATTTTCAAAACAAGGATATTGGTTTATGAAAGTATCGGTTTAGAATTATTTTTGGGTACCGATTTCCAAAACCGGGTTTGGGTTCAAATAAGGTTCCAGTTCTTCAACCGGTTAGTGAAAATTATAATTTCATATGATAAAATAAAATAAATTTTGGTCAAGAATCGACTTTTTTTAAAATCTATTTCAAACTATTTAGCTCTAGAATGGTAACCGGGTTTAATGTAAAAATTAAGTTCCATAATATTGTCGACACGGTGCGACAATATGGCTTGAATGACAATTCAAGACATACATAGGCATCAAAGACAATTTGACCGACATTTTCACCCATCAGGTCGTATATGATTGTGTAGGCGACGTGTCGCTTATATAGTCATCAACGATAATTTAACCGACATTGTCACCCATCATGTCGTGCATGACAAAGCGGACAATTGTATGGAAATTTCGTCGACGATTTGTATAAACGGTCCCCTAAAAGTCATCAACGATTTTCATGCACCTATCCTTGAGGATGTCTTTCAGACACTTCCTACTGGGTAAGTTCCCTAATTTTATGAATCGAAATACCGCTTCTTAAAACCCGATTCTTCCGAACCGATTACTTATGAAAGTTAGGAACATCTCAGTTTTAAATCGTCCTTTAGGAAACCTGTTCCCATAGCCGGTTTTAAGTAAAAATGTAGTTCTACAATTGGGACCAGTTCCCAAACCCGTATTAATGTTAAATGAAGTTACATAATTTTGTTACAGTCAATAGAAATAACGGTTCATAGCGACACTGGAAGCGATCAATATAAAACCATGAGTTTAAAATAAGGTTTTTTGGGAACTAGTTCTCAAAACCGGGTTTTTTAATTATGTTCTGTAACTTCGATCCGGTTTTTAGGATCCTGTTGTAAAAACGATAAGCTTAAAACATGAGTTATGTAAAAAACCGGTATTAAACCTCCAGTTTTAAATGTTTTTTTGAAATCGGTTTCCATAACTGGTCAATAGAAATAACGGTTCTTGAAACCCGAGTTTTAGTAACAAAAGAAGCAGAATCTGAGTTCCATGTAAGTTTAAAAAGTTAAAAATATGTTTATATCAATTTCGGTTTATAATTGAGATTTTGGATATCGCAATTTTGAAGAACGGTTCCGAACCCGGTTTAATACATATTTTATGTTCTTCAATGCAAACTGGCTTTAGGAGCCTGTATTCCATTGTTGTTGTTAAACCCCCTTTTTATGTATCAATTAAACTCCATAATTTCGTCGACGTCAATAAAAATCCGGGTCTTAAAACCCGGTTTTTGGGCACCGGTTTTTAAAAAAGTAAAATATAAGGGTAAATCAATATTTCGGTTTAGAATTGTTAGTATTTTATTTGGAAACCGGTTTCCAAAAACCATTTATTGTATACATTAAGTTCCTCGAAGAAAACCACTTCCCAAAAACGGTTTTATGTATTAATCAATTTCCATTATTTGGTCCATGTCAATCTAAATAACGATGAATTAAAAATGCGATTATTTTCAAAAGCCAGTTATGACAATTTCAGCTGAGCGCAGATTTTTGGATCCGGTTCCCAAAAACGGGTTTGATATAATTTAAGTTTCACAAAAAAAAAAGGGTCCCCAACCCGGTTTTATGAATACATAGAGTTCATTCATTTTGTCGACGTTAATGAAAATTAAAAAAACAGGGGCTATTTTAAAAACCGGTTATGAAAATTTTGCTTCTGATTTTTGGAACCGGTTTCCAAAGATCGGTTTTGATATAATGTAAGTTCCACAATGCAAAATGGCACCCAATCCCGGTTTGTGTGTAAATTAAATTCAATACTTTTGACGACTTTAATACAAATACCGGTTCATAATACCGGGTTTTTTTTGGAAAACGGTTTCTTAAAAAAACGACTTATTGAAAATACGGGTAGTTCAAAGATGCGATTATGAAAATTTCTGTTATGCATAAGACTTTTGGAATCGGTCCCGACTCCGCATTATTTTTGATGATTTCAAAACAGGGGGTAATTTTAAAACCCGGTTATGAAAATTTTGCTTCGGATTTTTGGATCCGGTTTTCAAAGAAACGGGTTTGCTATAATGTAAGTTCCACAATAGAAAAGGGCTGCCAATTAGACGACTTTAATATAAATACCGGTTATTTTTACCGAGTTTTTTGCGGAACCGGTTTTTTAAAAACAGTAAGGAAAAAATGGGTAATTTAATAATTCCGTTATCAAAATATCTGTTACTTTTGATCCGGTCCCGACCCCAGTTTATTTTGAATGAATTCTAAACAAGGGTAATTTTAAAAACCGGCTATGAAAATTTTCCATCGAATGTTTGGAACCGATCCCCGAAAACGGGTTTGATATAATTTAAGTTCCACAATGGAAAATTTTTTCCCAACCCTATTTATTGCATAAATTAAGTTGCATAATTATGTCGACTTGGATAAAAAACCGGTTCTAAATACCGGGTTCATTGGAAACCGGTTTTTTAAAAACGATAAGTTGAAAACACGGTTAGTTTTAAACATCGGATATGAAAATTTCTGTTAGGCATAGGAATTTTGGATTCGATCCCGACCCCGGTTTATTTTTGATGATATCCGGTTTGGATCCGGTTCCCACAAAACGGGTTTCATATAATTTAAGTTTCACTATTAAAAACGGCTCCACCCAGTAGGAAGTATCGTAATACACGACTTTGTCGTCAACGCTGTCCTCAGGACAAAATGTGAAAAATGTATGTACTTGCCGTCAGAACGCTCGGTTGACGACAAGCTGACCGACAAAATACTAATGTTATCATGCATCAAACAAAAAAGTTCAATGTCACGAAACAATAACGACATAGAATTGAAGAGAGGAAAGTAGAAGTAAAAAAATTCAGTTTGTTGGAAACAGCAGTGCGTGACGGTTCATGTATCGCACGTTTTCAATAAAACAACTTCAATTTGTTATTTTAAATTATGAAGCACTGCTAACGACAATTTGACCGACATTGTCGGTCATTATGTCGTGCATGATTGTATGGGCGACATGTCGCTTATTAAGGCATCAAAGACAATTTGACCGACATTGTCGCTCATCAGATCGTGCATGACAAAGCGGACACTTGTATGAAAATTTCGTCGACGATTTGTATGGACGGTCCCCTACGTGTCACCAACGATTTACTATGGTCGTGCACCTATCCCTGAGGATGTCTTGCAGACACTTCCTACTGGGCATATTCCTGTTTATTGTATAAAATACGTTTCATAGTTACCAGTAGGAAGTGTCTGCAAGCCATCCTCAAGGATAGGTGCACGACCATAGTAAATCGTTGATGACACGTAGGGGACCGTCCTTACAAATCGTCGACGAAATTTTCATACAAGTGTCCGCTTTGTCATGCACGATCTGATGAACGGCAATGTCGGTCAAATTTTCGTTGATGCCTAAATAAGCGACATGTCGCCCACACAATCATGCACGACATAATGACCGACAATGTCGGTCAAATTGTCGTTACCAGTGCTTATGTTTTATTGAAAACGTACATGAACCGTCACGCACTGCTGTTTCCAACAAACTGAAAATTTTCCTCTCTTCAATTCTGTCGTATTTGTTCCGTGACAATGAACTTTTTTTGTTTGATGCACGACAACATTAGTATTTTGTCGGTCAGCTTGTCGTCAACCGAGTGTTCTGACGACAAGTACATACATTTCTCACATTTTGTCTTGAGGACAGCGTTAACGACAAAGTCGTGTATGACGATACTTTCTACTGGGTTTTGACGACTTTAAGTAAATACCAGCTCTTAATACCGTTTTTTCTTAGAAAACCGGTTTATTGAAATCAATTGGTTGAAAATACGGGTAGTTTAAAAATTCGGCTATGAATATTTCTGTTAGGCATAGGATTTTTGGATTCGATATCGACCCCAGTTTATTTTTGCTGAGATTTTATGTTTAAACTATACTATTTATAAAATTGGTTATATGAAAAGGTTTGTCACGGATAAACACAATAAATAGTGAAACGATTTTAAAAGTTATTTGTTTCGTATCTCATAATTTGGTTAAACAAATGAATTCGGTACTTTATATTGTTAGTCTCTAACGTTTAATAGCTTAGAAATATTTTTTATACTATTCTATTTATATAGAGAAGTTTGTCACGGGTATACACAATACATATTGAACCGATTTTAAAAATTATTTTTTTGGTATCTCATAATTTGGTTAAACAAATTAATTCGGTACTTTTTTTTGTTAGTCTCAGACGTTTAATATCTAAAAACTTTTTTTATACTATTTATAAAATTGGTTATTATCAAAATGGTTGTCACGGGTAAACACAATAAATATTAAACCGATTTTAATAATTCTTTTTTAAGCACCTAATAATTTGGTTATAAAAATGAGTCTGGTACTTTATTTTTCAAGTTTCAAACTAATTATAATATTGGCTTCTTTTAAATGGTTTGTCACGGGTAAACACAATAAATAACTAACCTATTTTAATAATTCTTTTTATGGTATATCATAATTTAGTTATACAAATGAGTCAGGTACTTTATTTTTCAAGCTTCCAATGTTTAATAGCTTAAATTTTGGTATTTTTGTGTATCTAAAAAAATTTTGTGCATTTGATACGATATGCATTGTAGTATGTAGAAGTGATCGTAGCAATGCACTATGGGCCAACTAGTATAATATAATAGTTAGAGCTAAAAAAAATGCACGAAATAAAGTGAAGCAAAAATGATCCGAAGCATTCGAGCACAAAAAAAGCTTTTAAGCTTTAGTCTGACATAGGTTTGTTTGTTTTTTGCGATCGAATAATATTTTGTCCAAATTGTTCCCCATACCGATATTATTCACTGAAATTTTTGTGGATTTTTCTCATCTGAAATTTCATTCATTGTAGCCCCTCATACCCACTGTGCGTAGTTCTGTATCATTGACTAAGACGCAAATTTGTTATAGATTCATGATTTGTTTTTAAGAATTTTTAAAGGTAATAAACTGGAAATTTATCTTCTAAACTAATAAAGTATTTTTTGCCAAAATTATCCTGTAATTTTTTACGTTTTTTTTTAATTCAAGAAATTATAAGCACTGTGTTATAGATCAAACTATCGTCTAATAGTTTAGAGCACAAACAATTTGATACATCCAAACATTTGTGACTTATATGCAGTTAATCCTGAATAAGATGTTACCCCCCTACAATTTTCCCAAATTTTTCCTCATCTTAAATTCACATTTTGTAGCACCACTGTGACCCACTGTGCTGTATTGTTGTGTCGCCTTAAATTCTGCGTCATTAATAAAACCACCAATTTATTTGTATTTTTATGTTTTGTTTTTAAGAATTTCATTGTGTTTTTATTTTTTGCTTTGTTTTTGTTGTTTTTTTTATATAATAAAATACATATATATGTATGTATGTAGTGTATGCACGTACGTATGTATAGATATAAATTTTACGCAGATTTGTTGTTATCTTAAAAATTTCTTCATATTTTAATGTAGAATGGGGGGGGGGAGGGGGAAGGACTTGTTTTTAAGAGTCAAGGAAGTATATGGATAACATCTAAGTGTAAGGGGTTGATCTTACGAGTTGGTTGGGGAGCTTGGCTGGGCTGGGCTGGAGGAAGTATCAGGAATAAGGTATGTAGTAAAATGTAATGTTTTTTCGTTATGATTTAAAACTTATAAATTAGAGCGTTAATAAAAATCTAAGATTTTTTTTCTCATACATCTTTCTTGTAGCAATCAATATAGTATATAGTATATATATTTAATACATAAAATTACACGTAAATATATATATATGTATAGGCGGTATATAAAATAGTATCGGTTTTGTTTTGGCCTTAAGATTACTTAAAATGGGTAAAAGAGTTTTACAATTAAAAATATACTATACAAGTATATAATAGGGGAAGGTGGTGGAGGAGGAAGAGGGGGGTAGGTGTATATATATATTGTATGTATGTATAAGAATATAATTAATAATAATATTAATTAGAATGTTGCTTAATGCTACTACGCCTATGTTTGTATGTATGTATATAGGGGGGGTATATAAAGTATATCACTACTAATGTATGTTTGTGTGTATGTATGTATATGTATAGTATGTATGTTTATGTGTATAAGTTTAATTTCTTATGTTTAATTAGTATTACTATCATGATACTCGTATGACGATTTTCTTTTGTTTTTTTATACTTAGAGTAATGAAAATAGATTTTTTTTTTTTAAAATACACTCAGCTTTTGTAGTAAATATCTGTAGCCAACGAACATTGGTTAGAGAAGAGGCTGGCCTGGTCTCCTGTTTGCAGTTGTTGCAGTTTAAAACTCTGTAGTATGTTGCATCCAGCTGTGGCTGGGTGTAAGTTTTTTTGTTGTTGTTGTTTTTTTATTTATTTTACATATAAAAAATATTAAATATTTTTTGTTCATAATTATTATCTGCTGGTGGCTGAGGGTGTATGTGAGTGTGTGTGTGTTTGTTTGTTTGTGGAAAACTAGAATCTGTAATTAAATTCTAAATGGCTGCTAATCGATTGCGATGGTGGCAGATCGTCGTGAGTGAAATCGAACAGCGAACGATTTGTATCGACGACATTTGTAAAATAATTGAGATCGCTTGTTTGCAGTGTTGCCGTATTGAGGGGCTCCAGTGTGACCGTTTCGCAGTGATCGGGATTGAAAGCACAAATACTGCTGACGGTGGCCTCGACCGCAGTGCCGGCAAATGCCGAATGGCCGCAGAAGCCCAACTGGGGCGAGTGGGGATTGGAGGAGAGCATGCAGCACTCGTCGCTGTTGCACGTGGGTATCGTGACCGTGGGACAGCCATTGAGCGCCGCCGTAGTATTGGCGGCAACAGCAGCCATGGCAGCATCATCCAACTGTTGGAATGTGTTGTCTTCCTGTTTGATGTCAGAGTAGCGAATGCCATTGCGGATTTCAATGTTCATGGTCACCGTCTGTTGGGGCGGCAACGAGGAGAACATTTGTGCCAGGCCGCTGCCGCCACCATTACCACCTCCTCCTGCGCCACCTCCATTATTTTGGTGATGATGGTGTTGGCCATTACTTTGATGTTGGCTGCTATGATGGTGGTGGTGATGATGATGTTGCTGCTGTTGTTGTTGCTGCTGCTGTTGCTGCTGCTGTTGTTGCGTTTGTTGCAGATATTCCGCCTCTGAATTACACTCCCCCGCATTGTGCTGGTCATGCGTTTGATTGGAGTCATCTTCCAGACGTAAAATATCATCACAGATTGACAGACTTTGTCTTCCACCCGAAGAGCCACCACCATTGGTCACCGCCGACTGCAACTCAGCGCTGTCGCATTGGAATAGGGTATATTTCATATTAGAATACTGCTGCAATTGTTCCCCTGCATTGTTGCGCTGCGTTGTCTGCTGTTGTTGCTGTTGCAGCTGGCTGGCAGGATGTAGATTGGCGTCATTGTTCACAATGCCACCGCCATTCTCGTCCGCATCAAAATTGCTATCGAGGAGATCATTTACATAGCGTGCACTATTGGGCGGCGGTGGTTGTCTTGTCTGCTGGGTATTGTGCAACTCGGTGGCCGGATTAATCAGCGTTATCATCTGCTGACCTTTTTGTGGGTGGCTGTGGTGCTGGTTGTGGTGTGTTGCAATGTCACTGAGGCCATCACAGTCTGTTTCCGCTTCCAGGTCGCCCACGGCCGTTTCGAAAAACGAATCGGCAGCGCCGCCCCCCATCATCATTTTGGCCGCATCGCTGCTCTCGTCGCCGCCTAGCTCGTGGCGAAAGTGTAACGAACCGGCCGTTATACTCGCCAGACCCGGCAATCTCTGGAGTTGAGTGTGATGATGATTATTGTCATCACCCATATTGGTAACGTGTAGCATCACAGTTTTATTCAGATCCGCATTTAGATCATCTGAGGTGTAGAAATTGCTTGAGGTAATTTGAAAATCACTTGCGTTTGAGGCGTTTAAATAACTACTGCTAATGTCCAAATGACTGCTGCTGGGATGATGGCCCGTTTCCAGGTCATCGTCCTCGTAATCGGTGGTGCTCATGTTCGCCGACTTGCAACTGTTGTGTCGTTGCTTCTTAAAGGGTGGCGAACCATTGGCGTTGGCGTTGCCGCTATTGGCATAGGTTAAGGCACCAGCAGCAGAGGTGGCTGCGGCATTGCTGCTGCTGCTGGTACTGGTAGTGGAAGCACGTTTGCCCTTACGGCCGGGTTTTGAGGTACCAGACCCACCCGTTTGACTTTTGGGCGAGGTGGTAGACGAGGCGGACGAATTTAATTCGCCGCTATCGTTATGACCGCCGCCGCCCTCTTGTGAACCCTTGGCCGTTGCCGAATTGGCACGCGCCAATTTCTTTTGTGGCCGATATTTATAGTTGGGATACTCGATCATGTGCAGGCGTCGCAGCTTTTCGGCCTCATTGATATAGGGCTGTTTCTCCTCTTTGCCAAGGAGTTGCCAACGACGTCCCAACTCTTTGGATATCTCAGCGTTGTGTAGATCGGGCGTTATCTCGCAGATTTTGCGTCTTTCCATTTGGCTCCAGACCATAAATGCATTCATGGGTCGTTTAATGTGACCGGGCGAGTGTTTCTTGGTCTGCAAAGAGAGAGGAGAGAAAAAGTGATAATGAGTAAAGGTGGGAATATTTTCTACAATGGGTAAAGGAGAAATGAGTAAAGGAGGGAATATTTTCTACAATGGCTACAAATGGTGACACATATGGTGAATGGTTAAAAATAATTTAAAAAAAAAAAAAAAAAATATTTTTAAAATTAAAAATTCATATTTTTAAAATAAAAGATTAATATTTTTTAAATGAAAAATTAATACTTTCAATACAAAAAATTTGTATTTTTTTTAATAAAAATTTAATATTTTTTAAAAATAATTAAAAGAAATTAAAATTATTATTGTTTTAATAAACAATTATTATTTTTTTAATACAATTTTTTTTTTATTTATATAAATTGAGAAAACTGTATTTTTTATTAAATAATAAATCGCTTTTTTTTAATTGTGTCATAACTTTAGAAATTTCGAAATGTGGATTAGATAACAGACAACTGAGCTAAACAATATTAATTACATATAATACAACGGATTTTCTAACAAATCTTTTGAGATATAATGCAATTTTTCAAAAATCGCTGATTTGAGAAATTTTTATAAATTTTGTCTTAGACGAAAATTTGCAGTGTGGCGAAAACATGGAAATATTCAACTTAAAAAGACATCAATAATAGTGATTAAAATAAAATTTCTCAAAATTTTAAAGTAAAAAACAAAAAAAATCGGTATTATGGAAATTTTCCACAAATCACTGTTTTGAGAAATTTCTGTAACAATTTTCTTAGAGGAGAGTCTGCAGTATCGATTACACGGAAACTTTCGAGCTTACATAGCCATCAAAGTCCCGAAAAGTAGAAGTAAGAAAATTAAAAAAAAACAGCTAAAAAATTGCCATAACTTTATTAATATGCGAAATTTTGAATTAACTTTTAGATGACAACACGCAACTGAGTTACACACTAATTAGAAAAAAATGTAAGATACGGTTTTTAATAAAACTTTTGAGTTATAATGCGTCTTTTTAAAAAATTGCTATTTTTAGAAATCGCTATAACTTTCGACGTACATAAAATGTTGCAGATGCGATTACACAGAAATAACCGATTTTCGAAGCAATAATAGTGATTAACATTGTATATTGAAAAAATCGCTATTTTGAAAAGTTGTTATTACTTTTGTCTTAGACGAAAATTTGCGGTGGTTATTACGCAGAAATATTAATTTTTACAAGGTCAAAAATAACAGTAATTAAAAAGTTTGGTTTGATAAAAAAAATCGCTAAAATAAAAATTCGCCATAAATAAAGAAATATTTGATATAAAGAAATGTTGCATAGACAAGCAAAATGCGACTGAAATACACTATAATAATGTTAAAAATTTTCACACGCATTGTAATAAATCTATAGAGATATGAGCAAATTTTTTTAAAATCGCTATTTTAAAAAACTGCTATAAGCTATATGTAGCGTTACTGGAAATTTTAGACTCTTTGATGCAAATTTGTCTCTAAAGGAACAGCAACTTTAAAATTATCCAAAAGGTCGCTACAAAAACACTGATTTAATGTGAAATAAATACATCGAATTATCCAAAAATCGCTTATTTAAAAAACTGATTTAACTGTTGTGTTACACAAAATTTTGGACGATTTGCTGCAATTTCATCTTTACAAGAACAGAAACTTAAAATTCATCTATAAAGACCTTATAAAAACACTGATCAATAGTTAACTATGAAAAATCGCTAAAATACAAATTTGCCATAGCTTTTAAATTAGACATATTTGACCGCACGAATGCTAAATGCGCGACATAGCCATACGAAAACAAAATATATATCGTTACGAATATAAAAATCGGAAATTTCTGAATTTTTATCAAAAATCGCTATTTTAACAAATCGCAGTACATTTTAGTTTCCATGGAAATCGATAAGCTTAATGGGCGCCATAGTCATAAAAAAACATAATACATCGTTATGAATATAAAAATTGGACATCTTTGAGTTTTTATCAAAAATCACTTTTTTAAAAAATCGCAATACTTTTCAGATTTCAAGGAATTTTGATATAAGTATTAAAGAAATTTTTAAAAAATTTACTGTTGGAAACGATTCGTCTCTACATGAACAGCAAAATCAAACATAAAAATTGTACATCATTGAACTTTTATCAAAAATCGCTTTTTTAAAAAATCGCAATAATTTGTAGTGTTTAAGGAATTTTAAATAAGTATTAGAGAAATTTTTCAAAAGTCAACTTTTGACAACGATTTGTTTTTACAAGAAAAGCTACATCAAACATAAAAATTTGACACCTTTGAGATTTTATCAAAAATCGCTATTTTAAAAAATCGAAATAATTTTTAGTTTCTATGGAATTTTGATATACTAAGTATTAGGGAATTAAAGATTAAAAAATAAGTTTTTGACAACGAATCGTCTCTACAAGAATAGCAAAATCAAATATAAATTGGACATCTTTAAACTTTTATCAAAAATCTCTTTTTTAAGAATCGCAATAATTTTTTAGTTTCTAAGGAATTTTGATATAAATATAAGAGAAACTTTTGAAAAATCAACTTTTGACAACGATTCGATATAAAAAAAATATAAAAATTCGACATCTTTGAGATTTTATCAAAAATCGCTATTTTAAAAAATCGCAATAATTTTTAATTTCCATGGAATTTTGATATAAGTATAAGATAAATTTTTTAAAAATCAACTTTTGACAACTGCTCGCCTCTACAAGAATAGCAAAATCAAATATGAAAATTGGATATCTTTGAATTTTTATCAAAAATCGCTATTTGCTAAAAGTCGCAATACTTTTCAGATTCCAAGGAATTTTGATATAAGTATTAAAGAAATTTTTCAAAAATCAACTTTTGAAAACGATTCGACTCTACAAGAATAGCAAAATCAAATATAAAAATTGGATATCTTTGAATTTTTACAAAAAATCGCTATTTTCAAAAAGTCGTTATACTTTTTAGTTTCCTAGGAATTTTGACATAAGTATTTGAGAAATTTTTGAAAAATCAATTTTTGACAACAATTAATCTCTACAAGAACAACAAAATTAAATACAAAAATTTTACATCTTTGAAATTTTATCAAAAATCGCTTTTTTTAAGAATTGCAATAATTTTTAGTTTCCATGGAGTTTTGCTATAAGTATAAGAGAAATTTTTGAAAAACCAATTTTTGACAACGATTAGTCTCTACATAAACAGTAAAAATAAATTTCCTAGAACATTAGATATAAGAACACTGGTCGAAAGTAAACTAAAAAAAATCGCTATTATACAAATTTTGTATAAATTTCAAAAGAAATGGATTAGGTTAAGACGAAATTAACGTACAACTCTGGTTTATAATTTTTTGTCTTAAGGAAGTTGAAGGATCGATCTTTAGGTTGGAAATGTATATAAGAAGATAATTCTCTAGTCCCGACTTTACAATCTGCCCTAATAATAGACATGTTAAAAATTTAGGTTCAGAGGTTACTAGAAACAATACCGTAAGCTTTTGAGAACTACCATACATATTCAATTTCTGCCTATAGCAATCTTTGATAAAATCAGCGGTTTTTCTATCATCCCATATATCCCCCTCTCCCTTATATCGTATAAAAAAGTCACACTTATTCTTATACCCAAAAATTCGCCCAGAACAAGTGTTTGCTCCCAAAATTTGTTGCCATAAATTTAGACAATTATCTCATATTTTCTTGGTAATTTTTTTTGTTGTCCGCTGTTTTCTTTGGGATTATATTATATTACCAAAAAAAAATTGTCTTGCACGAGTTTATTTCATACCCAAATGTCTAGATTTTCAACATTTTAGGAGAAAAATGGAAAATATTTGCATCATTGCAAAAAATAAATGAAACCTAAATATATATCTAAACAAACAATCAGACAAACAAATAGACCGACGACGTACGCTCAAACATATTATCAAACATATATTTTGGCCATATATGTATGAAGCAAAAAACACTTAGACATTGTACAAATATCAAATACAATGTTGCGATAATTATTATTATTATTATTAATACTTAAAAATAAAGCAACAACAACATCAACAGTGGAAAAAAGAACGCTTATGATAAGATTACTATACTACAAAAAAAGGGTCATTGACATTTACTGTTGGGGTGCAAAATATTCGCTCATACGTTATTGTCAAATGCTGACTGTCAGCCTGACTGGCTGCTTTCGTAAATTGTTAATACAACAACAAATACAACAACAGCTGATATTTAACTGTATGCAACAGCAACAAGAACCTAGTTAGTGCATACTTAATATACACACACACACACACGAAAACTTAAGGAATAGATATTAGGGCCGGGCGAAAATATTGGGCATTTTTCAGAGAGCAAGGTAAGGGTGGGAGGGAATGGATCAGGTGAATTGTGATCTGTTGTTATTAAAGAGAATTAAGAATATGCCTTAATTTTTCAAAAAACGAAGTTGCATATGGGTAATTCGTCACACCCGTCACATTCATCTAATGGCCAATTTGGGGAGAAATCATGTTTTTCTGTTACCACTAGTTATAAAAAGTTTTTTAAAATTAACATCAATAAGAATTGCAGACTTTTTTTAATAATAAATTTTATATTTTTGAATTGTGAGCATCATGGTCACACCCGTCACAATGGAATCGCTATTGATATTATAAATGTGAATGTTTGTTTATGGCTCAATCACGTCTAAACGGGTATACCGATTTCAATGAAAATTGGGGCGTAGTTAGTATACAGTATCGAAATTACCGTAGGCTATATATTCAAAACAATTTTGACCCAATGGGCGGTGAGGGCGTGGCAAAACTTTTAATAAGATCTAGAGACATAAAACTTGATACATAGATATTACTCGAAAACACGAATATGAATATGCAGACGAAATTTAAATTTTGGAACCTATGGGCGGAGTGGGCGTGGCAAAACTTTTTTTGAGCTAGAAATATTAAATTTGATACCTAGATAGTACTCAACAACACGAATATAAATATGCAGACGAAATTTTTATTGCACACCAAATGGGCGGTGAGGGCGTGGCAAAACTTTTTATTAAAGCTAGAGAGATAAAATTTGATACTCAGATAGTACTAGGCAACACGAATATGAATATGGAAACGAAATTTTTGTTTAAGACCAATTGGGCGGAGTGGGCGTGGCAAAACTTTTTTTGAGCTAGAGAGATAAAATTTGATACATAGATAGTACAGATGAAATTTTTATTTAAGACCAAATGGGCGGAGTGGGCGTGGAAAAACTTTTTATTAGAGCTAGATATATGGAATTTGATATCTAGATAGTACTCGACAACACGAATATGCATATGTTGACGAAATTTTAATTTTGGACCCTATGGGCGGAGAGGGCGTGGCAAAAGTTTTTATTAGAGCTAGAGAGATAAAATTTCATACCCAGATAGTACTCGACACAGCGAATATGAATATGCAGACGAAATTTTTATTTAAGACGAACTGGGCGTAGTGGGCGTGGCAAACGTTTTTATTAAAGCTAGAAAGATAAAATTTGATACACAGATAGTACTTGACAACACCAATATGAATACGCCGACGAAATTTTATATTTATACCCTATTAGCGGAATGGGCGTGGCAAAAGTTGTTATTAGGGCTATAAGGAAAAAACTTGATACCCAGATAGTACTCGACAACACCAATATAAATATGCAGACGAAAATTTTATGTTTTACCTAATGGGCAGAGTGGGTGTGGCAAAAGCTAGAATGATAAAATTTTATACCCAGATAGTACTCGACAACACCAATATGAATATGCCGATAACATTTTAATTTTGCAGCCTATGGGCGGAGAGTGCGTGACCAAACTGTATTTTAGCACCAGAGAGATAAAATTTGGTGCACAGATAGTACTCGGCACATTGGTTAAAATTTTCATTCAAAGGGCGTAGGGCGCGTGTCAAACCTGTAATTTAGCTCTAGAGCGATAATATTTGATACACAGATAATACTCGATACCAAAGAGTAAAATTTTTCAAAAAGTACAATTTATTGTACAAAAAAGTGCATTTATTGTACCAAAAAGTACAATTTAATGTAAAAAAAGTACATTTATTGTACCAAAAAGTATATTTATTGTACCAAAAAGTACATTAATCATATTAAAAAAATACTTCTTTTGTACCACAAAGTACAATTTATTGTATAAGAAGAATGGAGAATAGCATCAAAAAGTACTTTAAATGCACTAATAAGTACTTTTATGGTACACTTTTTAAAGGTAAATACTGACAATGTCAGTAGTGTAAATGAGCTTTTATAGTACTCGGCAATGCTGACATGAATATACCAACAAAATAATTACATAGTACAACACATGATATTGGGACTTAATTCTGAGATCTGCACGTGAAGACGAAGTGCTGGATCATTCGTTTTGTCAAGTTACATGCCATAATAATTTAATATCGATTTGAAGTTAGTAAGTATTGCATTTGTTATAATGTTATATGATGGCGTATAATTATCATAAGTAATATTCCACGTAAATCATACACCACGGAGTACAACAGTTTTTATTATAACTGCTACAAAATAAACCCAGTTCAAAATCATTTGATGAATGGAAAAGAGAAACTGTTGCTTATGTATGTAAACGTTATATGAACAGATTAAAGGTATTGTAATTTTAATTTTTTTTTTAATTTATTTCAGCTAAATCGGACTAGTGGTTCTCTGTTTATAATTTATATTTATATGCTTAGAGTCAACATGGAAAATATTCTTCGAAAGCTTAATTTTTTTAAAAATAGAACATTTCTATTGCTAACTTTTATTTTCCAAATTATCCAAATTTTGATTCAAAAAATCTATTATTATAAAAATAAAAACAGTTAACACTCCTAAATTTTCCACGATTTTAATTATACCTTTACAAAACTGCATAACCCTTCTCCAAATAACCCAATTTTATTCAATCCCTTGAATAAATTATATTCATTTTAATTAGTATAACTTAATTTTACCCCATTAAAAAAACAACAACAACTTGCATCCAATGCTGTTAAATCTGGGTTATCTTCAATGTATTTGTTCTCAATTTTTGTTATGTGATTCGACTCGATGCGTCAACGCTTGAAATCCTCTTAACAGTTCACTGCGAAAACGATAACAGTGATGTGAAACCTCAGAAAATGAATCAATAATACCAAAACCGCTCCGCCCTTCACCTCTCTCCTTTAAAACTCTCAGGTCCAGGTTAGTGTTTATTCATGTTATTTGCAGCTTTCAATTTCCGCTGGCCGAAGGCGGGCGGCGACTGTAAACACAGTTTTTTTTTCTCTCAGTTGTTGTTATTTGGTTAATCACCCTTAAGAATTTCTCCCAAAAATTAGCCAACTTTAGAGGCCACATTATTATTGCGAAAATGGTCAATATGGTTCAAATCGATATGTAAACAAGTTTTTTTTTCCAACAAGTGTTGATTGATTAAGGCTCTGGTTTTTTTTTTTTTTGGCAACATTATGCGATAATTTGTTGTTGTGTTCACATTTCCCTAGAAATCAGTCATTAAACTTAGATAACGGAGTGAAACTGCATTAATAAAAAAAAATAATATCAATAATTGACGGAGTATGTTTTTTATCGGCTCCATTTTGGTTAATAGCGCTTACTGCAGCACATACATACTGCAAAAGGTGCAATGTGATTGTACGATATGGACGACTCCGTCCGCGCGTCAATAAACAATTCGCACGAGAAATGTCCATTAAAAGTGAAATTCATTTAAATATTGTTTACAAATAATAACCGTTTATATAAATCGTATATACTTAATATTTATGTTAAATATTTACAAATACATATTTGTAAATATATAAAACGACGACGAGAGCACTGATGTGTACAATGATCAAGTAGGGGAGGGATTATCCCAACAAGCAGACTGAGGAATACCTTAAGACGATATAAAAAAAAATTAAATTTTCTATAAAATTGAATAAGTTGGCGAAAGGCAGAGATGAAATTAGGCACTGCTTACTATGTTGCTTACAAAAGTGCGTAAAAGTAAGCTACTTGTTAAGAAGCTGCCGTAGAATATTAGCCAGCAAAGTATAAAGTACATTTATTGTACCAAAAATTAATTTTATTGAACCAAATAGTACTTTTATTGTACCAAAAATTTCGTTATTAAAATCAATAAGGGTTACACAGCGATTTTTATAAAAATCGCTATTTTGAAAAATTATTAAAACACTTTCAATAAGTCCCAATTTGCAGTAGAAATTATATCATACGATTCCTTACTAAAAGCATTGACATTGATCAAAGTCCTTTTTCTCAAAAAGTCTTTATTAGAAGACAAGTTAAAAGTAAAATTGAAAAAAATCGCTATTATGGAAATTGTCTATACCAGAAATAAACTCGAAATTTTGAAATGTTCTTATATGGCAAAATCTGTTTTAATGAGCTCCACAAAAGCAAAAACCAAAAACTATTAATAAAATAAAAAAATATATTCCACAGAATTTTTATAAAGATCGCTATTTTGAAAAATTCTTACAACTTCTGCATTTGACACAATTTTGCAGTTGGTATAAAATATTCGTCTTTATTGGGAAAAAAGAAAAGTGATTAAAATCCAATTTGCAGAAAATAAGTTTGCTTATAACTCAAAATTCTTCTAAATGAGGTACACAAATATGAGAAATAATAACACATTTTTATTTAAATAAATAACGAAATGCACAGTACTTGTATAAAAATCGCTGTTTTGAAAAAATCATATTACTATTAAATAAGACACAATTTTGCTGTGAGTATAAAATATTCACCTCAAGCAGTACAAGTGATTAAAATCCAATTTGTCAAATAGTCATAATGGGAAGATATGTTAAAAGTAAAATTGATAAAAAATCGCTATTATGGAAACTTGCCTTAACTGAAGAAATAGGCGAAATTTAAAAAATTTTGTTTAGAGGACGAAATGCGTTTTAATGAGCTCAACAAAATGAATAATGAATAACACATCCTTATTGAAATAATAACGAATTATAATTAATTACATAAAAATCGCTATTTTGAAAATTTCTTATAACTTTAGGATTACACAGAATTTTGCATTATAATATTTGTCTTCTTTGGGGGAATGCAATTACCGGAATAAAAATCCAATTTTTAGTCCCTAAGCCCCTTTACAAAATTTTGTGTATATCCAGTGTTATACCTAATTTTAATTTTAGCGATTTTTTTTTTGGAATAACTCGAAATATATAAAAACAATGAATTTAATGATTATTTTTGTTATCGTTATTTAATTGTGTGTTTTCGTACGCTTGGCGCTAAATTTCGTGCGGTTTAGAAGTAATAGAGTATTTTAAAAATAGCGATTTTTGAAAATTTCGTATTAGTTTCAAAAAATAATATGAAAGATTAAGTTTTTCGTTGTTGCAGTAGTAAATTCCAGTGTGTAGCCTCAAAGCCCCATTAGAAAATTTAAAATATTTCGAAAATTACAATAATTTTTAAAATAGCGACTTTTTTTGTAAAAATCTTTAATACTTCAAAACAATGAATTTAATCAGTATTACTTATTTAATGGCGTATTTGTGTCTAATAGTCGTCACAAAATTGTGTATAATTTAAAAGTTATAGCGATTTTTAAAAACAGCGATTTTGCCGTATTTAATTGCTTATTTGCGTCTAATAGTCGTCACAAAATTGTGTATAGTTTATAGAATATAGCGATTTTTAAAAACAGCGATTTTCTCAAAATTTCGTTATATCTTCAAACATTAATACGAAAGAGAATAATTTATGTTGTTGTCATTGTTGCAGTTTAAAAATGCTGGTTCAGTTCGAAAGTCCTATTGCAAAATGTTGTATAATTTCAGAGTTATAGCAAATAATCATTTAGCGATTTTTTGAAAAAAAAAAACATTAATATTCTAAAACAATGAATTTATTCATTATTTCTGTTGTTTTAATTTAATTTGCTTATAAGCGTTTAATGCACGTCACCAAATTGCGCGTAGTTCAAAAATTATTGAGATTTTTAAAAACAGCGATTTTTGAAAAATTGCCTTATATCTTCAAAAATTAACATGAACATAGTAATTTTTGTTGTTGTTATTGTTAAAGTCTTTATATGCGGAACCAATCTCAAAGGCCCACTTCAAAATTGTTTATATTTCCAGGGTTGTAATACATTTTAATTTAAGCGATTTTTTGAAAAACCCGTAATATCTTAAAACAACGAATGTACTTTTTATTTTCATTGTCCATATTTAATTGCTTATTTGCGTCTAATAGTCGTCACAAAATTGTGTATAGTTTAAAGAATATAGCGATTTTTAAAAACAGCGATTTTCTCAAAATTTCGTTATATCTTCAAACATTAATATGAGAGATAATAATTTTTGTTGTTGTTATTGTTGCAGTCTTAAAATGCTGGTTCAGTTCCAGTCCTATTGCAAAATGTTGCATAATTTCAGTGTTATATCAAATGATCATTTTAGCGATTTTTTGAAAGAAACCTTAATATTCCAAAACAATGAATTTATTCATTATTTCTGTTGTTTTCATTTAGTTTGCTTATATGCGTCTAATGAACGACGTCACATTGCGGAAGCTAAAAAGTTATAGCGATTTTGTAAAACAGCGACTTTCAAAAAATTGCTTTAAATCTTTAGATATAGATAAAAAAACATAATACTTTTTATTGTTGTTATTGTTGCAGTCATAAAATGTAGGTGTAGCCCCAAAGTTTCAATGTAAAATATTGCATTTATCCAATAATATAGCAAAATTTAATTTTAGCGATTTTTAAAACATTCCCTAAAAACTCAAAACAATAAAATTATTCATTATTTTTGCAGTCGTTATTAAATTGCGAATTTGGTTCTGTGCAAAATTGTGTATAGTTCAAAAGTGATTGAGGTTTTTAAAAACGGCGATTTTTGAAAGATTGCTTTATATCTCCAAACATTAACATGAAACATAGCAGATTTTATTGTTGTAACTGTTGCAGTCTTAATAAGCGGGACCAGTCCCAAAGCCCCATTTCAAAATTTTGTATATTTGCAAAGTTTTAACAAATTTAGATTTTAGCGATTTTTTTTTAAAAAATCCATAATAATTCTAAATACCAATTTTTCTTTAAAGTCGTTTGAATCTCTTTTTCTAACCATTGATATAACCACCAACCCAGCTAAACTATTCATACCATCGCTGTAATGTAGGGTATCAAAAAAGAATACGCAATAACCGATTGTATTGACTATATATATATACATGTGTACGTAAATATGTATAATATGGTACATATGTATTATAATGAAAACATTTCCAGACCTAGTACACAACACATGACGGCTGGCTGGCAATCGTGTCATTATTGGTGGGTGGTGTGTGAAATGAGCCCGAGGGGGGAGGCAGAGCAGAAGAAGGAGACTTGCGTATAGAAAATTCTCCCCCAGCACGAGTGCATCCACCTTCAACGCCACCATCACCACCACTAGCCCCACCAGCATCATGATCATGATCGTCTATAGATATGATGATCATCTTGAGCAATCTATGTATCTTATCCATATGTATTTCCTCCTATTACAAATTAAACGGCCGATGAGATGTGATGTTGCGTTTTTTTGCTGTTTTTGGTCTACTTCACCAGAAGATCAGCGGCGCGGCCATCGACGCCTCTTAAACAAAAATCGTAATAAGAAATCTGTCAATTGCTTTTTTAAAAGACATCACTTGCAAGTGATGTGAGAATTGCGATGGGGCGGGTGCGAGTATAGATGTATGTGCGATTCCGGACATTTGCGAAGTGAAATCGTTCATTATGGTCACTCATTATACTTTTAGTGGGTGGTTGACATATGTTGGGGTGCGAAACAAATGGCACCTGTGTGTAAGGAGGAAATGTGTGTGTGTGCGCAAACGAGAGTAGTAGCTGTGACAATGATCATGCTGACAGACAGGCCGACGATTTGTAACATTTGCATATATGTCTGTATAAACGTATAAAGATACTCAGGGGACATTTTGCAAATGAAGCAACAAAAAATAAATAAATGTCGGCCTATAAATCTCGCGGCATTTATGTCCAGGAAAGAAGTGATGATGATACTATATAACTTATGTTTTTTTTCCGTATCACTCTCGAGAACAATAGAAATTGTGGCGGGAATAAATGCCAGCCACCGGTAAATGCTTAAAAGGCAAGAAATCTATAAAGTGAAGGTTTATAAAAAAATACGGGATTTTCTTATAATTTGTCATACACTCACAGCCTGAGAGCCCCACAGCAGGAATAGTCAATATGATTCATTATTTATAGATAACTCGATAAATCATGATTAAATCGCCTGTAGTAGCGGTGTAATAAAATAATAAATCAGATTTACATTTCATGATATTAAATGATAAATGAAATGTGTAAACACAAAACGAATTTCCTTTTCCGCAAAATAAATTGAAGATGAGTGTGAAAAAAAATAAAATTTATAATCCCTATAGTCTCGTAAGGTGATTAACATTATGATATCTATAATATTGTTACATAAATAATAAGGGATTACATTGCAATGATGTGTCAACAACCCTAAAAGACTAAACTGAAGCCAATACGCTATTGACGTTCATAAAGACAATCCATAGTTTTTAACCGATCATAACCTTTGAACTAAACTACTATTTCATTAAATTTCAATTCAAAGAAATATACCATTAGTCCAAAGGTAACACAGTACAACACATGATTTTGGGACTTAATTCTGAGAACTGCATGTGAAAGTAGCCCCAAAAAGGAAAAGTTCTGCATCATTCGTTTTGTTAAGTTACATGCCATAATAATTTAATATTGATTTGAAGTTAGTAAGTATCGTATAGGGGAATTTGTAACGTTTTAGGCTCTTTTGTTTGATGGTGGCGTATGATTATTATCAGTAATATTTCACGTAAATCATACGCCAAGGAGTATAACAGTTTTATTGTAACTGGAAAAGTGAAACTGTTGCTTATGTAGGGAAACGTTATATGAACAGATTAAAGGAATTGTAATTCTTATTGTTTTTTTAATTTTTTTCAGCTAAATCGAACTAGTGGTTCTCGAGTTATGTCAAACAAAAGAGCCCAAAACGTGACAAATTCCCCTATACGATACTTACTACCTTCAAATCAATATTAAATTATTATGGCATGTAACTTGACAAAACGAATAATGCAGAACTTTTCCTTTTTGGGGCTACTTTCATGTGCAGTTCTCAGAATTGAGTCCCAAAATCATGTGTTGTACTCTGTAATGGTAATACTCATAACTTTACAATGTATTGTACAGATATCCTGAGATGTAAGTATCTAAAAACTAATTTGCCTTAATTTAAGCATATTAAAATTTTTTCCCACTATCTTAACAAATATACCAATTTTAAGTTTCATTATTCTTCATGTCATCCATCGAATGTCCTTCTATCCGTTCATTTACCTAATAACCATATGTCTGTCTCTGTCAGAGTATGTGTGTGTCTGTTAGCTCATCTGTCTTCGTATTCATTACCAAACATCACCAACATCATTATGCCACGGATTAAAATTCTTCATAGTTCATTGATATTTTATTGAAAATTCCAAGAACGTCTCAGTCAAGATATTGACAGTTTACGTGTCAGAACGTAAAGTGTCCCAAACATTGAAGCAACCAACCAACCAACATTCGAGGTTTCAGAGTGACTAATGCAAAAGCTGTTGCTGCGCAGTTATTTTGGCTTAATGAATCTTAGGTTGGCTTGGGATGTTAACATCCCAACTGCATATTTGGTTTGTCTTCGGCCCAAATAATATCTTTTGCGTCGTATATAAGAAGGAAGGCTGCAGTGGTTTCAGTTTTTTTTTGCAGCCGGTGGTCCTTAAGAAATGTTAATGATTTAATTGCTTTCATTATAACATAGTGGGATGTACAGATTTAAATCTGTGTTATACAGAAATACGGATGAAACGAGCGATTTGTATTAAATCATTTGTTATTTTACAGATAATTAAATATGGAGTCATAATAAATTTAAAGTAAGTGTGTGAGAGACTAAATGTAAAGGAGTATTAACCCGTTAAGCAATTGGAAAACCAATTCACATATTAAAGATTTATACTCATTAAAAAAACTATATTAAAATATAAATAAGAATATTAAAATATATAAATATTAAAATATTAAAATATTAAAATATTAAAATATTAAAATATTAAAATATTAAAATATTAAAATATTAAAATATTAAAATATTAAAATATTAAAATATTAAAATATTAAAATATTAAAATATTAAAATATTAAAATATTAAAATATTAAAATATTAAAATATTAAAATATTAAAATATTAAAATATTAAAATATTAAAATATTAAAATATTAAAATATTAAAATATTAAAATATTAAAATATTAAAATATTAAAATATTAAAATATTAAAATATTAAAATATTAAAATATTAAAAAACTTTAAAAATATTAAAATGTTAAAAAATATATTCAATTCTTTCCATAAATTTGAACTTGCTGTTATCCCTTCCCTCAACGGGTTAACTTAGTTCATTTCTTATAAGCCCCGCTGATTTCTTTTAAAACCACAACAATTTGCGAAATCTTGTTTCAAAAGTAAATTTGTCATTATAAATAATTTCGTTACCGTTTCTGTTTTTGAATCATATAATTTCTGAAACTTAACGGTTTTCGTTTTGATTTTAAG
The DNA here is from genome assembly GCA_964034835.1 of Muscina levida. Lineage (NCBI taxonomy): Eukaryota > Metazoa > Arthropoda > Insecta > Diptera > Muscidae > Muscina > Muscina levida. The sequence goes on along the minus strand of OZ035884.1, from coordinate 20,797,240 downwards.
AAACATCACCAACAACAACACAAAACCGCTTGTCCACCCCGTTTAAAAACGCATAAATTGTGAGTGAAATATCATGAGAGCAGTGTCCCTCCCCCCCCAGCTTACGCCTTAAGCGTTGGTCTTGGAGATGATCGTGTCATGTGAATGCGGTTTGGTTTTAATTAAAATTACACATTTACAGTTTTATATGAGGCGATCTTGTCGCTTGAATGTCATATGGAAACCAACCAACTCAACCAGCCCATTCGTGCGAATTTCTGGTTTGCCATTATAAAGTAACACAGTAACAACAACAACAGCAATAGCAGCCACCACAACAAATAAGTACGAACAACAAGGCCCCCTTATAACATCTCACCATCAAATTACCAAAATACAGAATTGATGAGTATTTTTAGCGTTTTCTGGGCTGTTTATTTTACGCGCAGAAAATTACAAAATTACCATAATTTAAAATTAAGTTTTATTTACAGCCATCAGCGGCCACGAGTGATCACCATCATTATCATCAGCACTAAGGGGTGGACGGTTAGGGGGGAGACTTTGATATTTGGGAGTTACAGCAGATGTTGCCAGCGGTGGCGTTTCGCAATGTCTCGCAACGCTAGCGGGATCGATCGTTTGCTCGCTTGGACGGTCGCTTCATGTGGCGTTTGGGGGTTACTGTGGTTGAGCCTTAATTTCGGTCGTTTCGTTGTCATTGCCATTTTTGTTCGTTTAATGATTGATGTTTCAGTCAGCAACAAAACCAGAATATATATAAATAATTGACTGTAGGAAGTGACGTCATAACATGGCATAGCAATAACTCAGAACGAGGAGCAACAAACGTAAAAAAAAACATGAACATGAAGACTTTGACACTTGGCAAAGCTGGGGAGTAAGGTTGATTACGAAAGTAAGTACTTTTTTTTAGGAGGGGTTAGCTTTGTAATAATACATAAGGCCATCTCTGGCGTTTTTCTCACGTTATAGAGAAATGTAAATAATTGCAGATTTTTATCACTTTTAAAGATTCTATCTTAGAGGATAGAAGCGCGCTTACCAAATATCAGCTCCATAGCTCCTAAACTACGACGGTAATCGCGGGGATAGACAGACGGACACCCCCACAAAGGGTAGTTTTTTTGGGAGGTGGGATTAATTTTTGACCGATTATCACTAATCTTCGAACTTAACCTTCTCTTTGAGGATAGAAGCTTGCATACCAAAATTCGGCTCTTTAGCTCTTTGACGACGGTTGCAATCGCGCCGACAGACAGACGGACAGCCCAAAAAGGGAGGTGGGATGGGAGGTGGGATTAATTTTTGACCGATTTCACTCATATTTGTGCTTAAACTTCTCTTTGAGGATAAAAACTAGCATACAAAAATTTGGCTGGATTGCTCTTAGACTACGGTTGTAATCGCGTGGACAGACAGACGGACAGCCCAAAAAGGGGTAGTTTGTATGCGAGGTGGGTGTAGTTTTTGTCCAATCTTGCTCATGCTTATAGTAATAAGGCATGCATGCCAAATTTCAGCTACATAACTCTTAAACTACGGCTGTAATCGCGGGGCCAGAGAGACTGCCAACCCCAAAAAGGGACAGTTTGTGTGGGAGTGGTTGTTGTTCGAGCTTGCTCATCTTAGAACACAACCTCCCCTTCGAGGATAGATGCTAACAAACCATATTTTAGCTCAATAACTTTTGAACTACGACTGTAAACTCAGGGCAAGACCCTCAAAAAGGGGCAGGTTGTATTCCCATACAAGTAGTTTTCGACCCATCTTGCTCATCTTTAAACTTAACCTCCACTTAGAGTATATAAGCTTGCATGGCTAATTTCAGTTTGATAGTTCGAACTACGGGTGAAATCTTAAGAACTGACTCCCCAAATAGGGGCAGTTTGTATAGGAGATGGGAGTAGTTTTCGACCGATCTTGCTCATCTTTAAAATTAACATCCACTTAAAGGATATAAGCTTGCATGGCTAAATTCAGTTCGATAGCTCGAACTACGGTGAATCTTAATAACAGACCTCCCAGAAAGGGTAGTTTGTATGGGAAGTGGGAGTAGTTCTTGTCCGACCTGGCTCATCTTAGAACATAGCCTTCCCTTAGAGGATAGATGCTAACATACCAAATATCAGCTCAATAACTCATAGACTACGGTTTCAACCGTGGGGACAGACAGACGGACACCCCAAAAAGAAAGATTTTGTATGGGATGTGGGGGAGGTTTTTGTTCCATCGTGCTCATCTTAAAACTTAATCTCCGCTTAGAGGATAGAAGCTTGCATAAACTACGGCTGCAATCGCTGGGGCAGGGAGACTGCCAACCCCAAAAAGGGGCAGTTTGTGTGAGAGTAGTTTTTGCCCCGATCTTACTCATCTAAGAATTTTCCCCCCCAACCCTTCTCCAAAGATATAAACTTGCATACAAAATATCAGCTCAATATTTCTTGGGGGTCAGACCCCCAAAAAGGGTAAGTTTGCATGGGAGTTTGAAATATTTTTTTTTCCAATTTTACTCATCTGAGGATAGAAGCTTACATATCAGCTCGATAACACTTAAACTACAACTGTAATAGCGGAGAAAGACGGACGGACATGTCACCTCAGGTTTCGACGCTAATCCCCTTAAGATCACCGATAATTTCCTTTCCAATTCCTTCACTTATCCGTTAACCACTACTCATTTCACCAGCAAATCCATAAAAAGTACCTTCCTTCCTTCCCATACCACTTAGTACACACACACATACTCCACAGTATCTCATCTCTATCGCACCAGCCAAAGTGTGTGAGGGTGAGTGGCGCGCAGCGGTCGGGAGGGCGTAGCATATGCATTCATTCAGATGAATTAATATAAATTGCGAAATATACCAAAAAGTGTCAATAACCTAACAACACACATATTATTATTTTGATCATGATGATAATGACGAAGGCGACGAAGAAGACGGTGGCGGTGGCGGCGTCGACGGCAATGGTGATTATTATTATAGCCACACTCAATAATACAAATACAATGTAGGTAGGTAGGTATATATTCAAATACAAAACAGGAACAACAACAAAATCGAACACATCGCCAAGAAGTGCGATCAACGATGATGATGATGAGTTTGTTTGTTTGTGTGTTTCGATTTGTTTGGGAAGAGTGGAAGGAAATAAATCGCTCGCTCAAACCAAAACGTCAATAGCTTGTTCGACGAGTGTCAGAAAACAAACACTAACAGAGTACCCCACCCGTCCCACCACTAAATGATCGTCATGTACTTAAAGAAGGCTGCCCAGTTCGTACATTTGTACCTACCTACCTAGCTAGCTAGCTGGTTGGCGATCGAACGACCGACCTATCTAGATGCATAGTATAACTTTAACATCAAGATAAATAAATAAATAAATATATAAACACAACTAGAAACAACAGGGAATACAATAAATACAACAACAACAACAACCTATTCATATAAAATGAAATTATCAAATAGCCTTGAAAAAGTTTAAATACCTTCTTAATGTATACAACAGCTACAGCAACAACAACAACAACAACAGCAGCAGCAATAGCACCAGCAGCAAATCTATATATTTCTTCTATACGATCAGCAGCTCAGTTCAGCTGTTTGTACGTACGTATACACGGATGGATGGATGGCCCGACTGACTGACATTCATTCTCATACATTTAGCCAGAGCAAAACCAACAACAACATCCGCATCGAGCCATCTATCCAACCAACGAATCAACCAAACCAATAAATACACAGAGTAGTACAAAAAGAATGCACTAGTGCTGTTGCTGCCGCTGCTGCTGCTGATGATGAGGATGAGGACGTTAATGATGTGTGTGTGTATGGTATATTGGAGCTCCTCAGGCAACTGACAGACTGACTAAAGTGTAATGAATCTAGTTGGCTGACTGACTGACTGACACAGCACTCACTAATTCATTTGCTGCGGTTTTGGTAATGGCTTTGGCTTAAATATAATTAAGATTGCAATACCACTAGGTAATAGTTAGAAGAGATCTAGAGATGGAATATCCTTTATTGCACAGAGTATCTTCAGCTACTTCCTTGACATTTTGTAAAGGGTCGTGATGTTTTCGAGAAACAAGAGGGAGTGTTTACATATATTGTCAGATCAGAGGCGAGGTTACATAGGTTGGGTGGCAGAAGATATACTTTTTATACTTTTGTTTTGTCAATATATGGATGTGTCAGAGGCTATAAGGCCTAACTCTTGGAGGACAGAAGCTTCCATGCCAAATGTCAGCTCTACGGATTGTAGTCGCAGGGACTGACCTCCAAATAGGGGGAGTTTGTATAGGAGGTGGAAGTAGTTTTTGTGCGATCTTGTTCATATTGGAACTTAAACCTTGCTAGGGGATAGAAGCTTGTATACCAAATATCAGCTATATAGCTCTTAAACTACGGATTGTAATCGCAGGGACTGACACCCCAAAAAGGGGGAGTTTGTATGGGAGGTGAAAGTAGTTTTTGTGCGATCTTGTTCATATTGGAACTTAAACCTTGCTAGGGGATAGAAGCTTGTATACCAAATATCAGCTATATAGCTCTTAAACTACGGATTGTAATCGCAGGGACTGACACCCCAAAAAGGGGGAGTTTGTATGGGAGGTGAAAGTAGTTTTTGTGCGATCTTGTTCATATTAAAACTTAACCTCCCCTAGCAGCATAAAAGCTTGCATATCAAATTTGGTCGCGATAGCTTTTAATCTAAGGCTATAATCGCGGGCATAGACAGACGGACACCCCCAAAAAGAGGGAGTATGGGAAAGGGGAGTAATTATCAACCGATCTTTTACATCTTAGAACTTAACCTCCACTTAGAGGAAAGAAGCTTGCATACTAAATGTCAGCTCGGTAGCTCGTAAACTGCGGGTAGCAATCGCGGGGGACACACAGACGGACACCCCCAAAAAGGGTCAGTTTGTATGGGAGGTGGAAGTAGTTTTTGACCGATCTTGCTCATCTGAAAACTTATCCTCCGCTTAAAGGAAACAACTTGGTCGGCTGTAATCGGGGGGACAAACAGACGTACAGCCCCAAAAAGGTTGAGTTTATATAGGAGGTGGGACTAGTTTTTGTCTGATCGTGCTCTTCTTAGAGCCTGCATCCCAAATGTCAACTCGATAGCTCTTAAGCTACTGCTGTTATCGAGGAGAGTATGTATGGAATCTTGATTATCTTAGAGCATAACATTCGCTTAGAGGATAGATGTGTGCATTCAAAATTATAGATCGATAGCTCTTAAACTAAGGCTGTAATCGGGGTGACACACCCCCAAAAAGGGGGTAGTTGATATGGGAGGTGTGGTTTGTTTTTGAAAAAGAACAAATTGAATATGCCCTTCGGTCTGTGCCTGTACTTGTTGAAGGATATAAATATACGAAAGATACAAGGTTATTCATTTTGTTTTTTTATAACCGCCAATCTTTTAAGGCTGTCAGCTGTTAAATATCTATCATCTAAAATGTCATTTTGTTTAGAGAAAATTTGGCATTTACGATCGTTTAAAAACCGAAGAACCTTCGTGCACGTGGTGAAGGTTATACAAATATCAAAGATACAAGGTTATCCATTAAGTGGTTTTAAAACCACCAGTCTGGCAAAGCTGTCAGTTGTTAAATATCTGTCATCTGAAGTATGATTTACTAAGTGAAACGTTTGACATTTACGAATAAGGATCGTTTAACAACCGAAGAACCTTGGGTCCGAGCGTGCACATGGTGAAGTGTATACAAATATCAAAGACCCAGTGTTATCCATTTAGTGATTTCAAAGCCGACAGTCTGGCTAAGCTGTCAGCTGTTAAATATCTATAATCTGAAATGTCATTTCATTTAGAGAAAAGTTTAGAATTTACGAATATGGATCGTTCAACATCCCAAGAACCTTCAGTCAGAGCGTGCGCGAGGTCAAGGGCATACAAATCTAAAAGATACTAGGTTATCCATTTGGTGGATTCAAAGCTTTCAGTCTGGCAAGACTGTCAGCTGCTAAATATCTGCCATCTGAAATGTCATTTAATTAAGAGAAAAGACCGCTGCGTGCGCGTGGTGAATGGTTTTTAAATACGAACGGTACAAGGTTATCCATTTAGTGGTTTCAAAACCGTCAATCTGGCAATGCTGTTAGATGTTAAATATCTGTCATCTAAATTGTAATTTTTTTAGTGAAAGATTTGGCATTTACGAGTATCGATTGTTTAACAACCGAAGAACCTTCGGGCAGAACAACACAGTACAATATTTTTCAGCTCATTGATTTGGGACTCAATTTTGAGAACTGCAAGTGAAAGTACCCACAAAAAGATAAAGTTCTGCATCATTCGTTATGTCAAGTTACATGCCATAATAATTTAATATCGAATTGAAGTTAGTAAGTATCTTATAGTTGAATTTGTCACGTTTTAGGCTCTTTTGTTTGACATAACTCGAGGAGCACTAGTCCGATTTAGCTGATACAAATTTAAAAAAAATTAAGAATAACAATTCCTTTAATCTGTTCATAAAACGGTTCCCTACATAAGCAACAGTTTCACTTTTGCATTCATCAAATGATTTTGTACAGGGTTTATTTTGTACCTGTTACAACAAAACTGTTGTACTCCGTGGCGTATGATTTACGTGGAATATTACTTATGATAATCATACGCCACCATATAACAATATAACATATGAGCCTAAAACGTAACAAATTCCCATATACGATACTTACTAACTTTAAATCGATATTAAATTATTATGGCATGTAACTTGACAAAATGAATGATGCAGAACTTCTTCATTTTGGGGCTACTTTCACGAGCAGTTCTTAGAACTAAGTCCCAAAATCATGTGTTGTACTGTGTTATGGATATTGGATTTGCACTTCTATCCATATAATGTTTAAGTTTAACTCACACAACAATTGGAGCTGGCTGATCATTACCAAGGCTGTAGATATGCTGATTGTAGATATGCTACAGCTGGAGGCTTTCTCTCTGTCTCTTTCTCTCTCCGTGGTTATGTTAACAAGCATATGTGGCATCGGAAAACCCTCAAATGCTGTGTCTCCGCAAAGTTGGTGCTCCTTATGGTCTAGAGGTGTCATTGGGTCGTATCTGATGCTGGCAGAACTGTAGCAGTCAGTTCAGAGAGCTTTAGCCATATGATAATCGACTTTTTTTTCCCTGCCATGGAGAATTATAACCTGGGCGATATGTGGTTTCAACAAGACGGTGCTACGACCCACACAACATAGCTGATTTGGGCTTTATTACATTTCGGAAAGTTGTTGGCGCCCAAGATAATGAGCTTTGACGACATTAGACTTTTGTTTTGTGGGGCTACGTCAAAGGCCAGTATTCTTTTAATGTTGGAGCATTTGAAAACCAACACTCATAAATTTAACGCCGAGATACCGCTTGAAATGTGCGCAAAAGTGGTCAAAAAATATATCAAAGGATCGGCTGCTATTGCCAAACTAGAGGCGGTCATTCAAGTTACATTCTATTTCATACGTAATGACAAGGTCCCACCAATATAATAAGATAAAAGTTTCATCGAAATCATAGCGTTATCCGTGTTCCATTTAACTCAACTTATGAAACCTTAAAATGGATAACCCTTTATATCAATATAAACAAATTTAAAAATCGGGTTATTTTTGGTTAAGTTAATCTTTCCAATATGATAAAGAAAACATTCCCAATTCTTTTACATTAATAATTCCTCCCAAAATAACTAATTTCGAAATCCATTTTTCCATTTTTCGTTTATAAACCTAAAGTTTTCTTCAATACAATCTTCATCTTTTGCTAGATTTTGTTTAAAACAGCTGTCACTTTGTAAAGAATTCTACCATCCTCAAATGGCTCCACTTTCATATTAATGATCGATGTCCCTACACTACCTGTGCTGCCCTTTACAGAAAGAGAGCTAAAAAGAAAATTACCACACCTTGCCTTAGCCCTGCATACAATTGTGACACCCGACACATTATTTTTATTTTATTTTCGGATAATACCAACCCACCTTACTAACTAATGCGTCTGAAATTCCTTAATTTCAAAATCTATTGAAACTACTGTCAATCATCATTCAAACAATGCAGCGTCGATGACGATGACGACGATATCTTTTACCTGTTGCCGATTAAACTTCAGTGTCATTGTTAAGGTTATATGGCTGTGGTTGCTTGCTACTCTCTATGGTTGTTGCTGTTATCTGTGTTATTGCTTATTGTTGTTGTCTCTGCTGACATTGCCTACAAAAATGGGTAATAAAGTATTAATCATATTAAGAAATTGTACGTGATCGCAAAGATTCACCACAAAACTAAACTATGCCGTCGCTCACCGCGACTATGGCACTCAGGCAGGCAGGCAGGCAGTCAGTCAGTCATTATTATCAGGGTCGGGGTCTATTGTTAATGTCGGCAATTTGAATGTCTATCCGTCTGTCTGTCTACCTTCTATTCATTACATTGTTCCACACAATAGACATGTAATCCTAATCTCTTTATTGTTTTTGTCTAAAGGAAATTAGAAAAGTAGCAAAGAACACGCTAACGCTTAAAAAGGATATGGAGACGACAGCAAAAAAAAGATTTATGATTCACCGGCCACAATAATTTTCCTTTAAGAAAACGAGTGCCTCAACACAAAAAAAACACGTAAAGAGGGAACCGTAACAAAACACCCAAAAGAAGACACTTGAAGAAAAAAACATACAAAACTATAAGGTAACACGACATGAATATCAACGAAATTCTGGGTGTGTGTATGTGTGCGTGTTTCGGGTATCAATGTAAGTGAACGCGATGCGATGATTGTAGCAGGTAACGGTAATCAAGGTTCAGAGTTCATCGACACATGCAGTCATTTACCCACCAGCCAAAATCAGTCAGCCAGTGAACTAAGCTGACGACGAAAAATAAGAAGACGATGTACGAGAACGTGAATCAAACAACAACAACAGACAAACACGCCAATAAGAACTACAACAAGGCAAGTTAAACAGGCGAAAGACATACAAACGGACAGACAGACAGACAGCCAGCCAGCTACTCAGCCACTCATCCATCCATCCATCCATATACATTCAATCAACGTCAGACAGTGGTGAGGAGGGTCAATACTTTTGCATTAAGGGGTGAACATGAGAAAAATACTACATATTTCCTTAATTGCGAAAAAATTAAATAACGATTTATATCAATTCTTAGAAATCACACACAGACAAACAATACGTTTTCCCCCATAAGACAAATAAACACATAAGAAAATCACAAAATGCTCTCAGTTCTTAAGAAACATTAATGAGTGGGAGATGGTTGGTCGATATTAAATTCACACGTGAAAATTAGATCAAAATTTTATTTATTGTTATGGTTACATTAAACTTAAGGTATCCAAAGGTTAAGGTTATTAATTATAACAGTTAGCATACATATTCAAAGAAATATTAAAATATTTTCTTTAGTGCCAATGTTTTCCTTGGTAACAGCTATTCTTAGCTATGAGCAAAGATCAAAGTCTCTTGGCGATAATATGCCCCAGTAGTTTATTTTGTAGCCAACTTGTCTGCTAACACAAATTGCCGCTTGTGTGTGATCGCACAAACAATTAATAGGGCTGTTTTATTTGGCCTGCTGACTAATAGTTTAGTAGTAGTGAGGTAGAACATTTATATTTTATTAATATCAATTATTTCTATAACGTTTCAAAAAACTATAAAATTTTGCAATATTTGACAGTTGCTTATAAAGGTATTTGACAAACCATTGTAAAATATATTAACATGTTTGTGTTTTTATGTGGTTTTCGAGAGTCTGATATTTTTCTTCAGTGTAATAGTTACAACCTTGTGTTATCTTATCAACACACATCGTATAAGAATACTTGACCACTAAACTTTTATGACAACGAAACTTAATGAAATACTTCAAGTTGACAACAGCAATTTGCCGCTTAATTAGCAACGTAAGGTGATACTATGTATTTTTATATTTTAATATTTTAATATTTGAATATTTGAATATTTGAATATTTGAATATTTTAATATTTTAATATTTTAATATTTTAATATTTTAATATTTTAATATTTTTATATTTTTATATTTTTATATTTTAATATTTTTATATTTTAATATTTTTATATTTTTATATTTTTATATTTTTATATTTTTATATTTTTATATTTTTATATTTTTATATTTTTATATTTTTATATTTTTATATTTTTATATTTTTATATTTTTATATTTTTATATTTTTATATTTTTATATTTTTATATTTTTATATTTTTATATTTTTATATTTTTATATTTTTATATTTTTATATTTTTATATTTTTATATTTTAATATTTTAATATTTTAATATTTTAATATTTTAATATTTTAATATTTTAATATTTTAATATTTTAATATTTTAATATTTTAATATTTTAATATTTTAATATTTTAATATTTTAATATTTTAATATTTTAATATTTTAATATTTTAATATTTTAATATTTTAATATTTTAATATTTTAATATTTTAATATTTTAATATTTTAATATTTTAATATTTTAATATTTTAATATTTTAATATTTTAATATTTTAATATTTTAATATTTTAATATTTTAATATTTTAATATTTTAATATTTTAATATTTTAATATTTTAATATTTTAATATTTTAATATTTTAATATTTTAATATTTTAATATTTTAATATTTTAATATTTTAATATTTTAATATTTTAATATTTTAATATTTTAATATTTTAATATTTTAATATTTTAATATTTTAATATTTTAATATTTTAATATTTTAATATTTTAATATTTTAATATTTTAATATTTTAATATTTTAATATTTTAATATTTTAATATTTTAATATTTTAATATTTTAATATTTTAATATTTTAATATTTTAATATTTTAATATTTTAATATTTTAATATTTTAATATTTTAATATTTTAATATTTTAATATTTTAATATTTTAATATTTTAATATTTTAATATTTTAATATTTTAATATTTTAATATTTTAATATTTTAATATTTTAATATTTTAATATTTTAATATTTTAATATTTTAATATTTTAATATTTTAATATTTTAATATTTTAATATTTTAATATTTTAATATTTTAATATTTTAATATTTTAATATTTTAATATTTTAATATTTTAATATTTTAATATTTTAATATTTTAATATTTTAATATTTTAATATTTTAATATTTTAATATTTTAATATTTTAATATTTTAATATTTTAATATTTTAATATTTTAATATTTTAATATTTTAATATTTTAATATTTTAATATTTTAATATTTTAATATTTTAATATTTTAATATTTTAATATTTTAATATTTTAATATTTTAATATTTTAATATTTTAATATTTTAATATTTTTATATTTTTATATTTTTATATTTTTATATTTTTATATTTTTATATTTTTATATTTTTATATTGTTATATTTTTATATTATTATATTTTTATATTTTTATATTTTTATATTTTTATATTTTTATATTTTTATATTTTTATATTTTTAATTTTTTTATATTTTTATGAAAGTACCGTTACCACTGTGCCGCTAGGGTAACTAAAATCAACGGCACCATCTTCATCATTATCGTTAACGTACTCGTAGTCATTATCATAATCATTGTCATCGTCATCCTTTGGAGCTGTTACAAAACGTAAGTCAGTCAGGCAGGTCGGTCATACGTACGCATCATCACATTATGCACTAATATAACACTCACACTCTGACACAAGCACACACACACACACAAGATGAATCCTACGCCAACACATATACACAGAAATGCAGACTCAAAGAACTCCCTAAAAGTTACTTTACTACTAAACAAAACACACACACACACACATCTGCATTTCATCTCACAGATACATATCACATGTTGCCACTCTACCCGAAAAAAATATTACTACAACAGCGACAACAATAACAAAATCAGCACACAAAAGTGCCCCACACTTGAGGTGAGTGAGACGATGCCATCGACCACGACCACAACGACGAAGAAGAGTAAAGTTAAGCAAAAAAAAAAAAAACAGTAAGTAAAGTGGCGCATGATTAAATTTATCAAAGTGGAATAAGAAGAGGACAACCGCCGCACAATGGTTCCTGCTAGTGTAAGAGCGTAGATAAATTCAAAATTTAAAGTGTATGCAAGAAAGTTTTTTTTATGTTTTTTTATTAAAAATATGTCCAAGTACACATATTTACGACCTTTTTCATTAGATTTCATTTTTATTTCGAAAATATCATTGCTTAAAGTTGTTATATTGGTGTAATCAAAAAAGTTGACGTATAACACCTAAAAGTTTGAAGTTGTATAACTTTAAGAGTATAAAAATCACACTTACGTATGATACATCGTTGAAAAGGTAATTTTATTGCAAATAAAACAGTGTTAAATTCTTATCAAAATTATTTAAAAATAAAAAAATTTCAACCAATTTTTTGGTCCATGTTATAATTTCAAGGATTTGATTTTAAGATGGAGCTACAGTTTTGCCTCCACTCCCCTCCACGAAGATATTAGTACATGCATATTGCCACATGTTTCACGTACTTGCCCTAACAATTTTAGCTGCTACTACCTGCTAACCTGCAATATATGTACAAAAAACGTTAACAACTATTTTTCGAAATATGGATTTTTTTAAGTTTTTCCAATAAAATTTTGATTTTTTTTTTAATTGTCATATATTACACAAGGGAACAAGGTATTTGTTGTTTAAGAACTGAATATTGTTTTAAAGGTAATTTGGGACGCTGAATCCAAATCTGCACTTGGTTTTTTTGTATCAGCTCGACTTTTCGCGATATACCGTTATGTCCATAACTAAGGCACTTCCACTAAAAATAATTAAATAACTTGAAAACGGTTCACCATATTCAATTAAAAAAAAAAACTTAAACTCGTCAACAAAATTATCTTTAATCCGTGCCTACATTGTTTTTAATTTGGCCCAGTAGTTTCAGAGATATCGTTGTAGTTTTAAAAAATAAAACAAAAAATTTACAAAAAAAAAAAAAATTTTGATTTTTAAAAATTCATAAAAAAAATTATTGCAACAAAAATCACAGTGTTTGTCTTAAAACATTTAGTTTAATATAGTGTGAATCAAATGAGCTTTATTTCATTGAAATCTATGCACAACTTTTGATTTTGTCAACAATTTACTGAGATAACTAAATTTACAAAAATCGCGATTTCCATACAGAAATAACATTTATTAATATGTTTGTGAAAGTGTAACTCGAGCAAACCTTAACAGATCGTTATGAAAATTTATCAGTATTAATATTTTTCAAAACGAATTTATGGGATTGTAAATGGGCGGAATAGCCCCACCCCTCTGTTACCTCCCATACAAAATTACCTATTTTTGAATAATTAATATATCTTCGATAGCTGCCAAACAGACTATCGGAGGATATTTAAATTTGGTCAGTTTATTTATCTTTTGCAAAAGTAGACAAACCCTAGAAAAACCGAAAGCGTTGCCATACCCCTTCTGGTACCTCCCATACAAATGACCGAACTCACCCCAATAGTCTTACATACATATCTTTTTTGTAAGTACACTGAATTCAGTCAAACTATGCGGAAGTTTTACGGTTATGAAAATATAAATCAGGAATGAATTTGCACTATATCGGATCACCCCTTTTGGTACCTCCCATACAAAATTACCTATTTTTGGAAAATTAATATTTCTTCCTTAACTTCCAAATTGAAACCTGCAGATTAATTAAATTTGGTCTGTTAATTAATATTGTAATAGGAGGCAAAACTAAAAATTAAACTATAAATAAATTTGCAAATTTGTCATGATTTTTAAAAATACAAAATTTTAATTTTTTTTGGGTAAAAAAAAAAAAAATTGCGAAAAATCTGCTATCACCTAATTTAGCATAACTCATTCAATTTTCAATCGATTATTATGTACATACATGTTTTAGAAAGCTATCTTAATATGATATTTAATAAAGCTAATAAAAATAACAATTTGCCCCCAACCAATTAACTTTCAGCGTGAAGAAAATTAAAATGTGTAATTTTTTGTGTAATTTTTTTTTTTTTTTTTAATAAAACAGCCGTTACTCAGTCATTTTTTTTTGTAATATTAAAAAATTTGATTTTTTTCAAAGGTAACAACGATATCTTTAATAAAAAAATAAAATTTTAAAATCCGGCTTATGAAAAAAAAATTATGATTTTTTGAACTATAATTTTTTGGAAAAAAGTCGAAAATACGATTAGTACCTGTAACTTAAAAATTCGAGCTGATGGAGAAAAATGGAGATTAGATAGGAAATCAGCGACCCCAAATTAGTAAAAAACAGCTATCGAATTCCAAACAACACTCAAAAAGTTCAATTTTGTTCCCTTGTGTTATCATACGGAATTATTGTGTATATAATATTTAAATAACAATTTCGCATTTTTCTAATTGTCGGACGTTCACTTGTACGTATATATACAAGAGATATGCTTTCCTATTATTTGGTCTGAAGCCTATGACTTAAATGTTTATTCTAACATGAATGTTATATGTTCCAAACAGCATTAACTTTATTTAGTATATTTTATTTTTTTATGTTTATATTTTGTTTTATTAAAAATAATTTTTTTTTTAAATTTACTTATATTCATTTATTGATACATTGTATGGAAATAGGTACCTACATTTGAAGCATAGCCGCGAATAACGCTAAAAGCAACACAATTAAAACTGTTCAGATGAATTAAAAAAGGTTTAATAATTATAAATGTAATTATAATACTTATTAAATAAATTGTCTTTAAAGTGTGTAAAAACGTTTTATGCTCAACAACTTATTACTCCATAGAGAAAACGATGGCATATTTTTTGCAACGTTCTTTCCCCGAGTACTACTGCTAACTGCATTTTGAGAGCGATAACGCTCATAAATTTGACTGATTTGGTGTTTGAGCTATGTACGAAACAGATTTGCAAAAAAAAATGACTTTTGGAAATTTATTCGCGGCTATGCTTCATTTTATATTGCTCTATATAGTTATTAGTTTGAAATAGGTACTTTATTAAAATAGTTATGTATTTAAGCCATCAACAATCACCATTAAATTTATTTATTATATATTATTTCTGAATATTTTTATTATGTTTTATTATTATTGATTTTCGTTAATTAACATTAACGTTAATTGTATCGAAATAGGTTGGAATTGATCTATATAAGTATAGTTATTACTTTGAAATAGGTACTCTCTCTATTACTCTACTATTTCTGCTTCGTCTGGTTCATAAATAGCTCGTAGTCCTTGCATATATGCACTGGCAATTGATCAATACCTGTTTCTTAAATCAAAACTGTGTTTTTCTTTTTCCTTGTAAGTATTGCAGCTTCTTCAAATGATGAAGATGGTCGCCCTCTTTTCACTGAAGACGAAGAAGATGCCTGAGAATCTGGGATTTCTACGCAAAATTCCTCATTCATCCAATCCTTATATCTTCTTAGGAAAAACGTTTTATTTCGTTTGCACATATTCCAACGTGTGTTAAAATGCGGAATCAAAATTCTGGTTACCTGAGTCATTACATGATTGATGGACTTTTCGCATAGATTAAAATGGTTCTCTATGTAAATTCTTATTGCATAATCACTTTTGTTGCTATTTATCTAATACAAAATTAAATCATTTTTTTACACTTGAATTCTTCCATTTTGCTCAACGTTAAGTTTATTTTATTTAAGAGAAAAGATAATAAAGCTTTTGGTTTTATACGAACTGATTAGGTTGATGATGTGAACAGAATTGACAGCCGTCAAAATAAAATAAATAAGTAAGTTAGTATAGTACCTATTTCAAAGTAATAACTATACTTATATAGATCAATTCCAAATGTAGCTACCTATTTCGATACAATCTGTTAATTAACGAAAATCAGTAAATTTTAAGAAGAAAACATCAATAATAATAAAACATAATAAAAATATTCAGAAATAATATATAATAAATAAGTTTAATAATGATTTTAGACGTAGTATAATGATGATGATTATCCATGTAATTGACGGCTTAAATACATAAGTATGTTAAGTACTGCGAAGATTAAAATGTTGAGTTAAATGTTGATAAATAAACAAAATTTGTTGAATTTTTATGCTAGTACGTTTATGAACCTGTTTTATGATAGATTGCAGGTAATTTTTATTTTTTACATATAAAAAAACAAAAGAAGAATTATTTGGAAATAAAAATAAAAAAACGTCATTTTTAAACTTTAATAACTTTAAAAATAAATTTTGTATCAAGTTAGTTTTTTGCACAAAGCTGCATTATATACTCAGTAATGTTCCCTCTAAATTTCAAAACAATCGAATAATAAACAACAAAGTTACAGATTTTAGCTACGCAAAACCCAAAAAGGAACCACTGTGCGCCGTCGCCGCCGACCGGCCAGTGCGAGAGATTCCGAAATAAAATCCAACAGCACAAAAAATAAAAAACGAAATTACGAAAAGAAGCAACAACAACAATAATAACAATAGCAGCAAAAAAAAGACGATTCTACGGCCTTGCAAAGGGTCGTTAACTTATTACTGTGAACGGCATCTGCTGCGAGAGAGATACTACAAACGTACGTACGTGCACACACGTATGTACGTGGAGAGTACACGTATACGTAGTTACGTACTACGTATATTGTGCTACATATTATAGAATCTCAAACGAATTGGCCGAGTGGAACGTTCTCAGCTGCAGCAACGGTTATGTCTGCTGGCTGCTGCAGCTACAACGGCTGTGTCAGCAGGCAGGGTATACAATTTTCTCAAAATAACAACACAACAAAATGTTTATATTCTTGTACCACGCCGAGTAGGTATGCATGTATTAAAGAGACAGGATATTTGTTGCTGGTGTTGTTGTGCATGTCTGCGTTTTTTGTTGGGTATATACTTCGTACTACATACATGGATACATACCATATTACTATTAAATACATACTACTATACCAACTTTGCCGGAGATATATAAAAATACCATATGAATGGATGGATGCAGCAGGGAGGATGTTTAACAAAAACGAGAGAGTATGTATGTCAGAATGATCCTGAAAAAAAAAACTATTGGGACTACGTATTAAGAACCTGTTTAGGTTTTTTTTTCGGTAAAATGGAAAGGAAATACCACAAGATTGAAGAACGAGTTTTGGGGGAGTAGAGGTAAGAGAAACAGCTGTTTTTTCCAAGAAGAAACGGGAATAAAAACATTTTTTTTTAAAGTAAAGATAATATATGTTTACAGGATATTTGGAACAAAATATTTTCGTCCTTGTTAAAATATTTTCTTACTCTTAACAGAGTATTTAAAACAATATATATTCTACTAAAGAAATATATTCTTTTTATTATAGTTGCAGTGGTTTTAGAAGTAAATGCACTTAAAATCATCATAAAAAGAGAAATCTCTGTCATCATTTAATTATCATGGGAATAATTTTCTTTCAGGAAAAGGCCATCAATTTTATTATGACACTTGTTATTATGACACTGACAGCTGTTTCCTGCTTGTAATATTGGCACAGAACCCAGTAACAGTACTGTAATTGAACGCGGTTTAATGAACTTGAGGCACATTGGAAAAGTATTCAAAGCATTTTTTTGTATTTTATCCAAAACAGTGCAAAGTTTGAATATAACACAAAATACGTTTGTCGGATTCTTGGCAAAACTATAGATTTTACATATTTGGCCGTCTTGTCATACCGGCCATCAAATATTCAACATTGATCGTGTAGGGAATTGCGATTTGTCATCTTTTAAGTGTTTTGTAAAATTTTCATTATTTCCTATTTAAAAGGTAAAAAAAAACACTGCTCCTATGGCATATAAATGTGCGCACATGTTTGGGGACGTATACTTTATGACATAGTCTTATTAATAACTCATACGTAAACTAGTTTTATTGATATTATTCATACGCCACCTAACAAATGTAGCATAATGGCTCGGTTTGACTTTTGCCTTGCATCCCTTAGGGATGAGGGTATAAACCAGGGTATAAACCAACCTTTGATACGAGAAAAACTGTTAAGCATTAAACGAAACAAGATGGGCCCCTAGTATCTTAAGACCGAATTCTTTTCAGGACTTTCTAAGACGTCTGTCTGTCTGTCAAGCTGGGGAACACGATAAATAGAGTTAACATTAAGGAATAATTAGGTAAATTTATCAGCGTTAAAAGTTTCCTACATAAAACTATGGCATTGTAAATAGGCAGAATAGCCCTACCATATTGCCACACCCTTCTGGTAACTCCCATATATATCATTTTTATAAGAAAACTGAATTAAGTCATATTTTGAGAAAGATGCACAATTATGAAAGTTTGACTCTGCAATGAATATGGAATATTTCGGCCAACGCCTCCAGGTACCTGCCGTACATCTTTTTCACCTCGAAATAGACATCTGGAGGATATTTGAAGTTGATCAGTTTAATTATCTGATTTTAACAGACAAAAGCTTAGAAGATCAAAGCTTTTGCCACACCTCTTCTGGTACCTTCCATACAAATAGCCGAATTGGCCCGAATTGGTTTTACATAATTGTAGTAACAAATTTAAAAAAAGGCAGTTTGGTTTTTGACCGATCTTACTTATCTTAGAACTCAACCTCCTCTTAGAGAAAATAAGCCCCCAAAACGGGGGAAATTGTGTGGGAGGTGTAAGTAGATATCGTCCGATCTGTCTCATCATAGAAGTTAATACAAAATATTAGCTCGATAGTTTTAAACTAAGACCCCCAAAAAGGGGCAGTTTGGATGAGCGCTGGGAGTAATTTTTTACCTATCTTACTCATCTTAGAACTTAACCCCCGCTGCATACCAAATTTTAGCTGGATAGCTCTTAACCTACGACTGTAATCGCAGGGACAGACGTACGGACGGACATCTTTACATCGATTCAGGATTCGACGATGATCATTTATATATTTATGTATGGTATGGTATGTATGACAACCACGCCTCCTTAGGGGCGTTACAAATGGAAGAACAAACTGGATATAGCCTTCGGTACGTGCTTGCGCGTGGCAAAGGGTACAATAATAAGTTTTTTAATAAAAAGTCAAGAAAATTTAATTTTTCGATTAGAAATTGGGAAAAAAAATTTCCAACAAGTAAAAAAAATCAGAAAATTATAGAAAAAATTAAAAATAAATGCGTTCTAAAGTTGAATCTTATGTTTGTAAAAAAAAGTACGAGATATTTTTGCCGATTACTTTGCGATATATTTTCTCAGTATATATATTAGGTTGCCCATATATAAAAAGTGATATTTTTCCGCTCCCCGAGCATTTTCCAATAGATTGGTCATACAAAATAATATTCGTGCAAAAATGTGAAAAATACAGGCCAACATTTTTCTTCAAGGAATTTTTGACCTACGTAAATCCTTTCACGGTATTTAAGGCGGTCATAGATCAAATTTGAGGCGAAAATTAAAAAAAAAAGTAAAAACAATTTCGCCATAAATTTGAACTTTGAACAATGAAAGGATATGTTTACCTATATATTTGTAATTAAAATATTTTTATTGTATTTTTGTGACAGTCTGGTGCTTTAGAAATTATAGCTCATAGTATCATAGAAGTTCCTCTGAGGGCTTAATAAAGTTCGTGTTTGACTGGGCGGATGGCATTCGGAGGAACAAATTTGTGCTGGGATAATATTTTGTATGCCTGTATCAAAAAAAAAAAAAAAAATACGCGAGAAGCCAAAAATGTACCACCTTAATTTTTTTTATATTTTTCATTGGCACTCAAATGTATATGTTAGGTATTTTGTGTATTCGATTATCCAAAATTTTTATTAGTCTTACTTTGTCAGCTGTTTGAAATCTATCATTAGGTAATTTTCAATTAATTCAAATTATTATCAATAAGAAATGTTTGACATCATCTAAAGAATTTTTCAAGTCAGTTTTAGTCCAATATCCTTCGGTGCAAGAAACATATTAAAAATATTGTACTGATTTTAAAATTGAGATGCTCAACTATCTGAAAAAATGTGAAAAATTCAGCTTATTTCTGATGTGACGGGTGTGACCAAATATTGTATGTAACTAAATTATCAAATAATTTAAAAAAAATTTCACAAAGTTTGTCAATATATTATTAATTGCACTTATATTGTTATTGTTGTAAAGTTATTGTTATTTATAGTTTATTTTGTTAAGTTACAATTTAATTAAACTTTTGTTATTTGTAATGTGACGGGTGTGACACTAAATTGAAATATTTTTTGTATCTCATAAAATCTTTTATTATATAAAGTTGCAACATTAATAGAAAGCAAGCAGGAGTTTTGTCTTTCCAGAGATAGCAGTTTCTAATAATGAAGATAATTGGAATATAAGATAATGTTAAAGTTGTCCTTACATACATATATTTAGAAGGGGAGCAGAATGTTTGTCATTTGAAACTGTTGACAAATTGATAAAAGTTATAAAAAAACTAAAATTTTTCCATTGGTCCATAACACAGTAAAACTTTTTTCAGCTAATTGATTTGGGACTCAATTCTGAGAACTGCACGTGAATGTAGCCCCAAAAAGAAGAAGTTCTGCATCATTGGTTTTGTCAAGTTACATACTATAATAATTTAATATCGATTTGACGTTAGTAAGAATCGTATAGGGGAATTGTTACGTATTAGGCTCTTTTGCTTGACATAACTCAAGAACCACTAGTCCGATTTAGCTGAAACAAATTTAAAAAAATTAAGATTTGCAATTCTTTCGATCTGTTCATATAAACGTTTCCCTAGCAGTTACAATAAAACTCCGTGGTATATGATTTACGTGGAATATTAAACTATATAGTATTTATGTTTAACTTTTTGCACAAACATTTCGAAAAAAATTTTAACTATTTTTATTTTATAAATCTGTATCAGTAGGAAAATGTTCTACATTTCTATAACAACGTTATCATATTTTAATATTTTATACCATTGCAATAAAATTAGTAAAATTCAGTTAAAATTTTAAAAAAAAAATTCCAAGTTTTTCTTTTCCATCTTCAATCAAAAGTAATTGGCCACACTTTTGTGTCACCCCTCCATTAGCAGCTAATCTTTATCTGCCATCAATTATATAATCATATATTTAAACACGTAAAAACATTCAGACACACACAGTGTTGTATTTCTGTTTCAAATTAACGGCTGTCGCCTTCGCCCACCTCTCCCGACCAACTTATGAGCATTTCTACAAAAAATTCTCATCTATTCGACTAATTTGTATGCCAAACGACTGACCGCGTGAAGTGAAGCAAAACATTTCATACACAATTTATGATTTCTATATGTGAAAAGTACTAAAGTAGCAAATTTGTCATATCTGATAAGCAGAAAATTGGTGATTCTGAAAGCGATCTCACGCTGTGCATTTGCTTTCAACTATGCAAATGCTTAATACTAAAACAGCAAAGTGTATGTGAATACGTACATATATACAAATGTTCCCTAAGATAAATATCTTAAGATATAGGTAGATAGGAATGTAAGTACATATATAAAAACCAGTGTATATGTATAATACATAAGTATATTGTACTATAGAAGCTATTGCCTGTATTTGAGTTAATCAACCCCCAAAAAAAAATATTCAAAAAACACAGAATCTTTCCCCCAAAAAGTTGAATGACAGTAAATTCGTTGCCGAAATTGTAAGTTCGTTATGTGCGTGCGTGCGTTCATTCATGTTTCATTCAAGTTTCATTACAAGTCTGGCCCCACCTCCTCCAACACCCAGCTGCTGCCGCCGCCGTCAACCATTCAGAATGCAATTATTGTTGCGGCAGTCATTGCTCTGTGTGTAAGTGTGTGTGTGTGTGTGCGAGTGTCGTAAGCACAGGGAGTGTTGTGCCCCTGATGGGTGGGTCGTTCGGTTGGGGTAGTACTCTCAGTTCGGGGTTAAGAACATATTAACCTTTAGCGGATTTTGACCTTTATTGATGTGCAAAAAACAAAACAACAACAACATGAAATCCCTCATAACAAAAACAAACAAAACGTTTGTTTGACAATTTCATTTAATACCATTTCTGTCGCTGCTGGTTGTTGTTGTTTCATTAAACTTTCAAAAGGTTTTTGACATCGGCCGCCTCGTTTGCTTGCTAGCTGGCTGGTTGGCTGACTGGCGACTTGACAACATTTTACATTTTAGCCGGGTAGTAAGTAAATAGGCAGGCAAGGCAGGCAGCCTGAACGCTCGCCTGACTGACTGACTGGCTGGCATGATGGATGCTATTGACACTGTTTAAGGTTATTTTTATTGTTGACGTTGTTGTTAATAATATTTTCCGCTATTGTTGCTGTCATTGTCGCAAGTGGTGTTGTTGTCGCTGTCTCTGCCTCATTGTTGTTGTTGCTTTCAATTACCTCATTAATAGATTTTGTAAAATGAGTTTATTAACATTTACCGGCACCGGGGCTAAAGCTTTGGGTTCAACATCATCGTCATTTTTGCCCGGGCATTTAGTTTCATAATGATTTAAATTTTATGACATGTTCTGTAATTTTATGGCAACATATTTTACATATCTTTTATACCTTAAGGTACTATAGACATCCTACCTCGCCTTAGAATTGCATTTAATAATTTCGTATTAGTTTCTTGAACTTTTTATTTCGGTACATATTCGTAGCATCTCTGTGTGAGCCTCAACAGTTCAATTACTTTACGGTTACTTTGCCGGTACCGGTGGGGGGGTCATTGTTCGTAGTTTTTGCCAGAGGTTATTGCTGATTTTCGTGAGTTTATTGCGCTGAACTTTAAAGGTCATTTCACAAAATTTTTGCTGTAGCATTTGTATATCAAAATGGGGGTAGGCCACCAAAGCACATGTGTGTTTTTTCTGATTTTTCGTGTGTCTCTCTCTCGGTCTCTCCCTTTGCTACTCTCCATTGCCAAAAAATAAAGGTCAATAACATGCATCACACACACACATACAAAACAAGTAGTAGTACTAAACAAATTCTACGTAATTAGAACTTGTTTAATTTTGGATATGAAATTAAATTTGGCCAATGTTAAGTTTTATGAATACTCGTTAAATCAAGGATTTATATATATGTATACGAACAAAATTTAAATGTTAATATTGTGTTTGAAAACGAAATCTCTAATTGGGTGCAACCAGTATGAAATGCGCTATAAAGTTAAGATAGGAAACCAAAACATTTTATTAGACAGAAACAAAATGCTAGGCTAATTCTGGATAAGAATGAAATACTATGATATATAGTGCTCATACAAAATCCAGCCAATTAAATAACCAAACATTTCATGATTCTCAATATACCCATTATTTCGTTATAGTAACTAATCGTTAAGTAATATAGAACAAATACGAGTAAACAACAATTTCAGATGATTAAAAGCACTTTTCCATTGTAATCGATAATTTTGTAGTATATATGTAGTAAAAATATCAAAATAAATTATTCCCCTTTAACGATTTTTGTAAAAAAAAAAAATAGAAATCACTGTAAAACTTTTGTTACGTTTCTATACGATTATCCATTTAAGTCTTTCTAAACAATATTATAAAATTTAACAAGTGACGTAAACTAAATATATTTATCGATTTTAATCGATAACTTTTGTGGAATGGCAAATTTTGAAAAATTACAATTGGTTTGATGCATTGTATAATATTTTTGTGAAAATTAATGATACTATTTTGGAAATTAATAATCGATTTCGAAAAGCGATAAATCAAAAAAATCGATGTAGATAAAAATCAAATTTCTTAAGCAAAAAATTACATATTGAGTACATTTGAAAAGCCTCAATTTGTCATATCAAAATTTAAGTAATTCGATAAGCAGGAAAAAACGATTTTGGGGAATGGAAATACCTTTAGATTACAGTCGATAACTTTTAGTAAAAATATGATTTCGAGAGAAAACCAATTTATTTATGGGATTGTAGAATATTTTTCAAGAAAAAATTACAAACAAAATTAACAAATTAATCGATTTTAGAAGATCATAATCGATATCATTTTAACTATGCGATTTATAAGTTATATCCAAATAGGCATAAGCCTTAATAATTCTAAAGCATCAATATCGATAACAATCAAAATTATTTGCAAAAAGACTATCCACAAATGTAACACATGAGTATTGTTACGGCAACTCAATGTAAACAAAATCTGGCATATAAATACTAAACAAATTACAATATTAAAATAAAAATCGATTTGCTTGATTGAAAAAATAGACGAAATTACAAACTTGAAAATGCTACTACAATGTTTTTCCAAAAATCTATATAAATTTTGGAAATTGATAATAAATTTCGATAAATGATAACAAATTTATCGATTTTAGAAGGATATAAACCATATTAGAAATGACAACAGTCGATTGCTTACATAAGCTCAAGATGCTGTCTGTTGACGGTAATTACAAAAATAGATATAAACATCGACATTAATAATTCTAAGATATCAATTTCGATAACAATTAATATGATATGTGAAATAAGACATTTAAAAAGAAACCGTTTCGGTTAAATGAAAAATATCGAAAATTGGATTGCAAATCTGTAAGTTTACAAATATTGATTTTCTTATGTAAAATTGTTTTTCGATTATAATCGAAAATTTTCGGAGCAGTGGATTTTAAAGAGCTTAGAATTGGTTTAAGTCCTTTGAGAAGATTTTTTTATTTTTTTTAAATTTTCTTTTTTAATTTTTTCCTATTTAAACATTCTAAGTTATTTTCTTTTTACAAAATTTCTTACTCAAATTCAAAATTTTGTATTGTGAAATTTATTTTCAACAAAAAATATAATGCGAGAATTTTTTTCAATTAAGTTAAATTTTTTTTAATTTTTTAAAATTATCTCATATTTTGTATTCTCAAAGCTAACCTTTCTCAGACAAAACTTGTTTTGTCCTATAACTCATTCTTAAAATTAAATTAATTCCTTTTCTATGTTTAGTTAATTTTTGTTCATTCAAAAATATTTCACGTGTTGTATTTTTTTTTTCTTCCTTCAACTTTTTGCCAATCATTGTCGACCTCATGCAAATTTCCTGTTCAATTTCACTCTTCGTTCGAAATCATTTCACTTTTCATTGAAATTTGCTCGTGCGAAATTTCGCATAAATCTTTGTGATTGATTCCTTCCCTCATGTAGACTATTACAAAATTATAATTTTGTACATTATAGCGAACATACAATATTTTATCTATAATATTGTGATTTATTCGTAAAAAAAAGAGGAAATGACAAAATTTCAATTCTTTTGAAGTCTCGTCGTCTCTACAACGCATTTAACCAAATGATTCTTAGAAAGAAAACAAATTAAAAATCTCTCACAGCATTTTGTATGTTGTGGGACCACTGCAAAGCTTTTGAATACAAAATAATGATGGCACAATCACCACCACCATCATCTCCCCCGCCCTTGAGTGGCCGTCTCATGCGATCGTTGGCACATTTTTTTTTTTGACGGTGAATAATGGGGCTGTTGCCGCAAATCCTAAGAAAGGTCTCCCGCCCTCCAAAACAAAAAGTCGTACATTGAATCATACTCCCTCTGCCCTCAGCTCCTCCCCTTTCTACTCTCATAATGTGTAATTAAATATAATCACCACATACAACTGTTGTTGGTATTATCAAATGATAATAACAGTTGTTGTATAACATTAACGTTAACGCATTTATTTAGTGATTATTTACTAGAATTTTGACACTTGGTACCGAAGAAACTGAAAAAAATTATAGCAAATAAAATCTGCATTTTATATTTGTTCATGATGACGAAATTTTTGTTAGAGCGGCGGCAAATCTTCAATGCGATGTATAATTATTAAATTTTTTTTCTCGTCTGGGAGTGTTTTTTTGTGTACATGTGATTTCATAAATCTATTGTTAATTTATTAATGTTTGACACTTGTGAACTGGTATTGCATACAAATTTATACGGTGTGAAATTTGAAATTAGAATTAAACGTTATATTTTTGAAATTTAAAATGTTAAACTGTGGTTAATATTTGTTCACCTATATTTGCAAGTATTTGTAGCTTAATATCTCTTACTCTCTTTACTCTTCTCTAGTACATATATATAAAATTACCTATTTAATTACAACACATGCTGATGCAATTATTTGCAATTTAACCTTAATGTTCAATTATAATATTTTATATTTAATTGATTTGTGATAAGAATTTTTTGTGATTTAAGATTTCACTCGCATTCGACATTTGTCATCCATCAGTCAGCTTCATTGTCGTCACCTTTTTCTCCTACTCCTCCTCTTGCTGATTGATTAGAATATTTAATGCAATTGATTATATTTAATTAACAGGTCAAACCTGAGAGAGAGAGAGAGTTAGATAGGCGGGAAATACATCTTAACTTACATTGTAATAATAATCGCTTTTTAAAATCATTTCCTGATTTGATAAGAGTTTCTTATGTCGCTGTTTCAGCGGTTTTTTTACTGTGTGTCTCAATCTTTCTGGCAATAAATTGTGAAATAGAACGAAATGGTGGCGAAGATAACGATGAAGCAAACAAAAATAGTAAAAAATATTATCGCAAATTTGAGGCAGTTTTGGATAATCGAATCATTTCATCAAATTTTAAATGTCGGCAATTTATCGTTACCTCTAGTACAAATGCATTCGATAGGAGTTTACCTATACATGTCAGTAGTACAAAGATTTGAGCGGTGAAATAGTTTTAAAAATGAAAAATCTTTACTTTGTGATATAAAAGCAAACTAAACCAACGATGCAGATCTTCTCCGCAAAATAGATTTTCAATGCACAGATATAGATTAGGTCAGACTACAGTTGAATTGTATTTAATTAATAAATGGATACAGTATCCCTTTGCTACTATAACTGATAATCCAAATTTACGTATACTAAAATTATTAAATACCAACTGGTTACATTTCGATTTACAAAGATAATTTTCGAATTTTGTATTTATTTTTTTAACTTTTCTCTATTTTGATGAAATCTTTTTTATTTATATTAATTAGTAGGTTAATTTGAAGGTTACCCAAAAATATGCCTGGTGGCAATGAGTGTGAATTAATTATTAAATTCCTGCTGATTATCAACTTATGACCTATTTTCATATATGGAACCGGTACCTAAAACCGGGTTTAAAACCCGGTTTTTGATGACTGCCATCCGAAAAATTGGCAGGTCCTATGTTTTTGAAATATGACTGATTTGTGGGATCTTCTGATTTTTAAATACAATAATTTGCCAAAACCGGTTCCCAACCCAATGCTTTTTTGATATTTTGGAATCGGTATCAGTATATAGAAGCTGCAGCTTCGCTTCTAAATTTTTAGAAACCGGTTCCCAAAACCGGTTTTCTGAACCGATTAGATATCTCTAACGTCTTACATTTTACGTGGTAGTATCAACAAATTTTAAATATAAGTAATATTCAAAAACTGATAATGAAACCCTATGGTTTCAATGGCATATTCTGTTTTTTTATACGCTTTTAATCCAGGTTTCAGAGATGTTTTTAGAAATCGAACTTCAATCGCTACCTAAAAATGTACCACAAGCATTGTCTTTTCTGGTTTCTATGAAACAGGTTTCTAGAAACGAAATTCTAGTTACTACAGCTTCAATTTATAGTTTCTGGAAACCGGTTCCCTAACCCGGTTTTTCGAACCAATGGCTTATAATAATATAATTTTGACGACTGGTATTAAAAAAAACGTCTTTAGAACACGGTTTTAGAAACCGGATTTTAATCGTGGTTATTTGGTTATGAAAATGGCATGAATAAACAGACAATTGGTTTTCAAGGCATGGTGATAATAGCTGCGTTCATAATATATTTAGGAAACTCGGTTCCCAAACCTGGGTATAAACCCCAAATTTAAATCGCCTACAAATTAACCAGGTCCCTCTACGTGATCAAAATACGTGAACATTGAAAAATGAAAAACTACCGGATTAGATTCAACCTGTCTTTGTTGAACCGGTGTCAGGTTCTGGTGACAATAGGTTAACTTAAAATATTTTTAAATCCGGTTTGAAACTACAACCAACTTCAATTCGCTGCCGACAAAAATTAACCTGGTATGCAGAAGTTTAAAAAAAGATTAATTTGAAAAACCCGGTTATAAAAATTCACGGTTGGCATCAATCAACCACATATTTGGTTTGTTGGAATCGTTTCTACGCCATTGCGATAACAGAGTGAAAAAAAGTCGTAGTAGAAACCAGCTCCCAAACTCGGTTTTAAATCCGGTTTTAGGAATAAATTACCAAATCCAGGCTGACAATCAACAACACATTTGTTGTGATTTAAAATCTGTTTAAGTTGTCACTTCGCGTTTAATATTTTTTTGGAAACCGATTTAACGTTTTTACGATTAATTACCAAAAACCCGTTATTGGAAGCTTAAACTGTAGAAATAATCCCATCGGTTTTAGGTATAAGAAACAACCGCTTTAATAAAAGTTTTTTGAAAATCAGGCGACAAAACCGGTATCAACATCCGGTTTTGTACAGCTGGTACATAAAAGTACAAAATATTTGTAAAAATAGAAAAATCTAAATTTAACGTTTACCGATGTCCTGTTTAGTTTGAGTTAAACCTTTGTCAGGTTCTTGTGGTACCAGTTAAGCTGGAAACTGTTTTGAAACCGGCTACCAAAACCGGTGTTAAGATCCCGTTTAACAAAACTGGCATCACAATATGCTCTTATCCATAACCTTGTACATAAAAATCATAGTTAGTTTCTATTAAAGTTTTTTTTTTGATAAATCCGGTTTTAATAACTGGTTTTGGTTATCTGGGGCATAAACTTCATAATACGAATAATGAAAAAGAAAAGATTTCGCAGCTGTCGATGTCCTATTAGGTTTTATTTAAAACGGTTACAGTTTATAGTGACAACCATTTTACTAGAAGTTTTTCTTAATCCGACTCCCAAAACCGATTTTTGAACCCATGTCTAAGAGCCGGTTTCACATTGTTGGCATCAAACCTTTCTCTCACTGAAACCATGGTCTTGTGCTTTTAAATCATGTTTTGCTCAGATAATAGCTTTTTTAAATCGGTTTATAAATTAGTTTACAACAACCGGTTTTGTATAGCTGGTACATAAGAGTTCAAAATATGAGTAATTTAATAAAAAACTTAAGATTTAACTGATGTCTATTCGATTTTTATGACAGGGAAGTTTTTTCTTTTAACTGGTTCCCATAGTCGGTTTTTATAACCGATCTAAAGAACCGGTTTTACATCGCTGACATTTAACTATTCTTTTATCGGTATAGTGCATTAACATTATGCTTAGCTTCGATAAAAGTTTTTTTAAAAACGGTTAATAAACCTGATTATAACAACCGGTTTTGTACTAATACAGAAAAGTTCACAATATGAATACACAATATAAAAACATCTCAATTTAGTCTCAACCGATGTTTAATATAGTTTTGTTGCAACGCTTTGAGGTTATGTTGACAACCTTTTTGCTATAAACCGGTTATCAAAACCGGTTTTCAAACCTCGTTTTTGCTTTGCTGACATCAAACCATGCTCACATTGAATCTATGTTCTTGTACATAAAAATCATATTTAGCTTCGATAATAAAAAAGAACTTGCAAATCGGTTCAGAAACCCGGTTTTAGCATTTAGTTTATCTGGTACATGAAAGATCATAATAATGAATAAAAACTCGATGTAGCGTCTTTTGATGTCCTATTACGTTTTATATTTTTTTTTGAACAGGTTTTAGTTTCATGTGAAAACCATTGAGCTAGAAATTTTTTAAAATCGGTTTCCCAAACTCGGTTTTAAGAACCAGTTTTTCATTGTTACCATCAAACCATGCTCTTACTGAATCCATGGACTTGTGCATAGATATCATGTTTAGCTTTGATAATAGTTTTCTAAAAATTAGTTGATAAACCCGGTTATGTATGTATATCTGGGACATAAGATAGCAACAAAAAAGTCCGATCTAGCGTCATGTTATATTACACCGGACTTAAGTTGTGAAGACAACCATTTCTCTACAAATTTCTGTTAGCAAGGGTTTAGTAGACCCGGTTTTCAAACCCGGGTTTAATATCTGGTTCCACTTTGTTGGCAGAATTGATCTTATTTTATACAAATATTATAAAATAGTAAAAATTTGGGTCAAGACAAATTTTAAATTAATATCTCTGTGGTTACTTATATCTCTATCACATCCATTATGCGCTTCTCGCAACCTCTAATGCCCAAGGACCCGGAAATCATATTACCAACTGGAATTTCCGGCTAATAAATTAATGAATAACACTTTAAACTCTATTCCTACAATTGAAACGTTTAAACTTAGCCGCTCCCTGATAACTCGCTGTCCCTCAAAGATTTTCCCGTATTAATGCCATCCATCTCTAATTATATTCAAGGCAACCAACGTAAATGAATGGCACACACTAGCAGACAGACCGACGAACACACAAGACGTTCACCATAATAATACAAATGAAAAAGTTTGTTTCATGGGTAATTTATGAGACTACTCCGCCATTCTCGCAATTTTATTAGAAGTTTTGTTATTACTGCGCGCTGCTGCCTTTTCTCGTAGGGGTTATTAAATATATTAAAGTTATACTCGCGTATGTACGTACATCTAACATATATTTTTCCTTAAACCATCGAAGGTTATCTCATAATTATCGAAGGCTGATGAATGAAGCAAGCAAGCGAGTTTTCGTTGCAATCCAAGATGTTTTGTATGCGATTCTCGCTCTCTAATGTTTTTGTCGATATGAATTTCCTATAAAATACTAAAAAAAAAAAATCGCACAACAACAGCAGCAAACCACAAGTAGCAGCAACAATGACGAGGCCATCAATGCGCCTGATGTGGTGTGATGGTGTTGCCACCAGCGCCAGCAACAGCAACAACGTCGTCGTCATCGCTGTAGTTGCCATCGCCATCGTCGCCGACATTTACATGGTGAGGGTTAAGGCCTTCATCCATGCCAATTTATCCTCGGTGCATTTTACACCAAGTCATAAATAGATTTACAATGAGTCAGTCGTCAGTCAGTCTGTCAGTCAGTCTGTCCGCCGAGGAGTGTGTGTAACTAAGTGAGGTGGAGAATTTATGCAGCGTGTAAGTCGCTGATGGTATATAGTTTTACGATGCAGATTAACAAATGGTTCTGGAAACCATGGCCACCAACCAATCAAGCCAACTAACCAACCATCATTATGTGGCTAGCGTACAATTTTCACATTGACACATTAATGAGCGGCATAGCATTTAGAGGATTTGTAGAATTTTTGTGTATCATCATCATCTTTCCATTACATCAAAGATTCCTGCCACAAATGTTATGATTCACTGTTTACTTTGTTTGTGTTTTTTGCTTATGCCTTTATTGTAAACATGAACGACAACATTAACTACCGCTGCTGCTGCTATTGCTGCTGTCGCTGAGGTCGTTCCAGTGCTTTGGGAGGTTATAATAGTCTTAGTCCCGACTGTGGCCCACAGTAGATCAGACGGACATTAAAAGTTCACAGACACTTGCAACAGACAGACAGACAGACGTTAGGGAAACAGGACGGCCAGAGTGGCGCAGACAGTTTTTAGTGCTCTCCTCGGTGCGTTTTTATTGTGTTTTGTATTTTCTGGTTTTCTTTTTAGCTTTTATTGAGCATTCCCTACATTTTCCTCCTTCTTTTCTTGTCTTTAATTTGTTATGATTATTTTTGTGTTATTTTTATTTTGGTTCTGTTTTTTCTTTTTTGGAAGGAAACAGAAAACTCCGCAGTAGTTTAAGCTTTAAGTAAGGGTTTCTTAATCGGGGGGACTTTAAGGAAAATTCGTATTATTTAATTAAATATAACAAAAAAAAAATACAGACTTTGGGCATGAAAGGGTTGGTTGTACAGGTATTATTAATCGATTTCTAAAGTGGGCGGAGTGGTAAATTTGTATGGGAGGTACCAAAAGGGGCGTGGCTAGACTTCCTGTTTTTTCTCCAAAATTTTTATAGCTTTACAAAATACAGAATTTTGGCACGATCGCGTTTAGTGTAATGATATTATTACTCGACTTCTAAAGTGGGCGGAATGATACATTTGTATGGGAGGTACCAAAATAGGCGTGGCTTGACTTCCTGTTTTTTCCAAAACGTTATATAGTTATAGCTTTAAAAAGTACAGAATTCGTACACGATCTCGTTATTACTCGATTTTCAATAGGGGTGGAATGATACATTTGTATGGGAGGTACCAGAAGGGGCGTGACTTCCTGCTTTTTTTTCAAAACTTTATCCTATCATAGCTTTACATCATAGCTTGTACAGAATTTGGGCAGAATAGCGTTGGGTGTATTGATACTAGTACTCGATTTCTAAAGTGGGCTTAAGATAAATTTTTATGGGAGTTACCAAAAGATGCGCGGCCATGTAACCCATATGCAATCCCGCAACTAACTTTGTGAAAATTCATTTAGTAAGGACTTTTGAAAGTTGTCGTTCGTACCAGCCCAACAAACAGACAGATAGAATGAAAAAGACATAAATAGAATTTAGTTCAGAGAAACCTAGGGGCTAAAGTGACTCTAAATAAAACGTATAAAATGATATACTTAAAAAAAAAAACTTAATTTCCCTTTGCACCCCATGAATGAGGTATGGGATAGCTTTTCGCGTTGTTGTGAATTAACACGCTTTCTATTTTTAGATTCACAACTAACGGCACCTACTTATTTATCGACGAATGCGAACGTCACTGTTGTGAGAAGCTCTTACTAGACACGACGATTGAATCGACGCTTAATACTGCGAAGTTGCTGTCAAACAACATTCGAGGGGAGCCGACAATGAAAGAAAATTTTTTTTTTTTTTTTTTTCTTTTAAGATGACTGGAGCCAGGTTTGAACCTGCGATCTCCCGCATGGTAGTCGCGTGTTCTAACCACTATGCCACGGCCGGTCCCATGAAATGATATACACCCTCCTACATATAAACATGTCGGTATTTTCTAAATAAATCGTTGAAAAAATCAATATTTTTAACAAACATATGAATTTTTTTATGTTTAACAAATTTAAATTTAAAAAAAATATATTTATTTTTTTCTATATCTCCACCAAGTGTTAAAAATTGAATTTTTCAGGCAAATAAAAAAATATTTTTTTTTTTAATTTTTCTCTTCGGTAATTTGATCTTTTTTTTAAATTAATATTTTTTATTTTCTTTTAATTTTATTTCCCGATAATTCGATAAATAATGCAGTTATCGAAAAATTTGTTGTGTTTTAACCTTATCTACAAAAGTTTTTTTTAGTTTTTTTTTAATTTAATTTCCCGATAATTCGATTTATCTACAAAAAACTTTTTTTTTTGATAACATGAACTACTGAGTTATCGAAGATTATTATTTAAAATTCTCATATTATTTAGACTCTTATCGAGTCTCTTCGATAACTCGGTAACTATCCGTGTTATCAATAATAGTAATCTATATTTTTATCTTGCAGGCATCTCCTTTTCGAGGAGAACACTTAGGTTCTTATGGACCCATTGTGTATTTTTATCTTATTTAGACATTTTTTTAAAAAAAAATTATATTTTTAGATTTTTTTTTTCGATTATCGAAAAAATATTTTATGTTTTTTTGACTTATTTTTTGATAACTCTAACTACCTGAGTTATCGGAAAGTATTAATAAATATTTTCATCTTACTAAGACTTTTTTACAAAAAAATAAAAATATTTTGAAAAACTTTTTAATTGTATTTCCCGATAACTCGATAATTAATTCAGTTATCGAAAATAAATATTAATTTAAGTCAATTTACAGAAAGCTTCTTTAATTATTTAAATTTTTTAAATTAATTTTCCGATAACTCGATAGTTATCTAATATCATTATATTATTTAATATTTTCTGCTTAGTTAGTCGCTTTCTTCAAATATAAAATAAAATTTCGTGAACTTTTTTAACTTTCATCTCTCATAACTCGATAACTAATGCCATCATCGAAACAAATTAATTCATGTTTTCGCTTTATTTTGACCATATCTGGAAAAAAATTACTTATTTTACATTTTTCTTCGATAATTTTTTTATTTATTTCGATAACTATTGGTTTAATTTATATTATTATCTGCAATTTTCGACTTATTTAGAACATTTCAACAAAAATAAAATCATATTCTTTAAAAAAAAATTATTTTATCTTTCTTTAACTCGATAACTAATGTAGTTATTGAATAAATTTATTTGTGTCCACATTATTTCAACCATATTTACAAAAAGCTATTTTTAATTTTAATTTAATTTTTTTTTTATTTCGATAACTCGATAACTATCTGTGTTCTCTATAATATTATTTAATATTTTCATTTCATTCTTATCACCCTATCCACAAAAATTATAACATACTTTTCGTCTTATTTTGATCCTATCTAAAAAAGCTATTGTTTAATTATTAAATATGATTTTAGTTAATTTTTTGACAGCTGGATAACTTTCTGAGTTATCGAAAAATATTATTTAATATTTTCGAATTACTGTTTTTACAAATAAAAATATATTGTGATTTTTTTTCTTAGATTATTTTACGCTTAATCGATAACTGTTACAGTTATCGATAATTCGATAACAATCGGAGTTATCGAAAAATATTATGTAAAATTTTCGCTTTATTTAGACCCTTTCTATAAAAATAATATAAAATTTTGTGAAATAATTTTAATTTTATCTCTCGATAAATCATAAAGTTTATCGAGAGGATAACAATCTACGAATTTGTTCTTTGAAACGGAGAAATCTTACTTAATTTTATTGTTATAAAAATCACTTTTTTGTACTAAAAATTTTTTTTATAAAAATACAGTTTACTTAATTTCCCTTTGCACCCCATGAATGAGGTATGGGATAGCTTCTCGCGTTGTTGTGAATTAACACGCTTGCTATTTTTTAGATTCACAACTCACGGCACGTACTTGTTTATCGACGAATGCGAACATCACTGTTTGAAAAGCTCTTACTAGACACGCCGATTGACTCGACACTTACACTGCGAAGCTGCTGTCAACAACATTCGAGCGGAGCCGACAATGAAAGAACGATTTTTTTTTAAGATGACTGGAGCCAGTTTTGAACCTGGGATCTGCCGCATGGTAGTCGCGTGTTCTAACCACTATGCCACGGCCGGTCCCAAAAAAGTACATTTATTGTAGCAAAAAGTTGTTTAAATATAACTAAAAGTACTATTATGTACAAAAAAGTACTTTTGTCGTACCAAAAAAACATTTATTGTATCAAAAAGTACTTTCTCCGTATCAAAAAGTACTTTTTATGTCCCGAAAAGTATTTTTTACTGAATTAAGACTGTACTTTCATTGCAGCAAAAAGTACTTTTTTTGACATAAAAACTACTTTTAATGTACGGAAAAGTACTTTTGTTGTACTAAAAAGTAGTTAAAGTGTACCAAAAAGTACTTTTTTGTACCAAAAAGTACATTAATTGTACCAACAAGTAGATTTATTGTAACAAAATATATGTACTTTTGTTGTACCAAATAGAACTATTATTGCACCAAAAAGTACTTTTATTAAGTCAACATGTAATTTTATTGTACCAAAAAGTAATTTTTTTATACCAATTTTAACTTTTAATGTACCCAATCTCACTTTTTTGTACTCAAAAACTACTTTTACCGTACCGAAAAGTACTTTCATTGTACCAACAAGTATATTTTTGCAAAAAAAAAAGTACTTTTATTGTACCCAAAACTGACTTTAATTGCAGCAAACAGTATTTCTATTGTACCAAAAAGTACATTAATTGTACCTAAAAAGTACATTAACTGCAGCAAACAGTAATTTTATGGTACCCAAAAAGTACTTTTACTGTACTTTATCGTACCCAAATCCAAAGTACTTCTGGATCGGTAATTCTTCTTTCAGTTATCCTATGTTGTTGTTGTTGAAATATACTTGATTTTCCCTACAAATTGCAATTGCCATAGAAAAAACGTTAAGAAACGCTGCGTTAAAGTTTAACAACAAAAAAAACTTCTCGTTTAAGTCGCTAAGGGAGTGGAGTCGAGTATCTAATAAAAATCTATATATCTCTATATGTTTGTATGTATGTATATGTAAAGTTTGCAAGAGTTTGCTTGCAGCGCACTGACATATACAACATAAAAAATAGACACACACACAAGAGTAAATATAAAAAAAAATTGCATATAAAAACATATCTTCAACAACATACATATAAATGCAAACATACATACATACATATGTATGTTTGTATGTTTAATTGTACGTTTGTGTGTATGTTTATAAAAAAAAAGCACACAAATGTTTATTAAGCTGGTTATTAAGTATTATTATTATTATTTGTGATATTGAGTGTGGGTGGGTTAGTAGTTGTTGTTGGGGTACTTACTTGTGTTGCATCTGAGTACGGGGTACTCGAGTTCATGTTAACCCTTTGCGAGCCAAATATGACATTTTGTAGCTGCTGTTGTTGCTGTTGTAAATGCTGCTGCTGTTGTTGCTGTTGCAAGTGTTGTTGATGTTGCTGTTGCTGCTGCTGCTGTTGTTGTTGCTGCTGCTGTTGTTGTTGCTGTTGTTCCATTTTAAAGCTATTTGTTGCTGTTGTTGTGTTTGTATTTGTGTTTACGTTACAATTTATGAATTCTTCCGTATTTTGATAATTTTTAAAATTTATAAAATTTAAATTATTTTCAAAATTTATTTTTATTTTATTGCTTTCATCACCACTGTCGGCAGCAATGGCTGTAGCCGTTGTATAGCCGAGAGGACTAGCCGAAGCACTATTGCTGTTGCTGCTGGAGGTGCTACTGTTGCTGGAGGAGTGGCTGCTGGTGGCGAAGGTTAAAGTTGAGGTCCTGTTGCGGGTGTGTTGTTGTTGTTGAGGCAGATTATTAAGGCTGCTGTTGTTGCTGTTGCTGTGGTTACTGGACGTGCTAAGGGTGCTGATGATACTGCAGTTACTGTTGCTGTTGTTGTGAATGTTGTTAATAAATATTGTGTTATTGTTGACAGTGCTGGCGTTGTTGTTGTTGTTGTGGCTGGCGCTGTTGCTGCTGCTGTGCTTGCTAGTGGCCTTTTTACATGTGTTGTTAGCAGCTGTAAATGCTGTTGCTGCTGCTTTTGTTTTTGTTTTTCCTGCCGCTGCTGCTGCAGCATGAGTAATATTTGGCGTCAAAGTTTTCGTTTTACGTTTCACACTTTTGCTGACTTTTTGACTTTGTATTGTCGTCGTCGTCGTCGTACGTTCCTTGTAAACGTTAAAATACTTCTCTGCCTCGATTTCTTCAGCTTCGCGTTGTAACGAAGCGTAGATAATGTCTGCGTCGTCTTCTTCTCCGTCTTCCTGCTTGATTTCTTGCTCCTCTGTGAGTTCTCTTTTGACTTGACTTGACAAATGATGTTCCTCTATGTAGTGTCTCTGATTTGGCGGCGGCAGCAGCAGATGCTGATGATCTTCCACCTCTTCGATGATATCTTTAAAATCCTCCTCGATTAATTCCTCTATCAGTGATTGTTCCAAATCTCCAATCATATAGGGATTTATGGTAATTTCATGAGCTGGCTCTGGCAGTGAATGGCGAGATGATGATCCTGATGATGATGACAATGAACCAGATTGTAGATGGCATAAATCGTCTTCGTCTTTAAACTCATTCACTGTCGATTCACAAATCATTGTTGGTGTAAGGATAATAGATTGGGGTGCTGAGGGCGGTGGGTTGCGACCGATCACAGTTAGTCAATATAATGCGAGATTTGGTTATACAAAATCAGTTTTTTTGTTCTCCAATTGTTATACTTCCCAATTGTTGTTGTCTATAATAATACTTAATGAGCTGAGTTGGGTTAGTGTAACTCGCATGTTTACTAGGTAATCTATTGGAAAAGATTTTCAGCGCCAGGGGGATTGCAAACAGTTGAGTTTTACACTATATTTAGTATTTTGTAAAAAGTTGGCCAATTGGTTGCAAGATTTGTTTATTCAAATATTGTTTTGAAATCAAATTTATATTAATTTCAAGTTTTTATGAATTTCAATTTCTTTTTCAATTCAAATTTGTTTTTGATAAAAATTTTATTTGAAATCTCTTGTAGTTTTGTGTTAATTTGAAAAAAGTTGTGCTTTACAATCTTATTGCTTTTTCTTAGTCAGTTGCTTTCTCTTTTCTACTCTCTTCTCTCTTTCCTTTAATCCTTTACAAATCACAGTTCAGTTCCGTTTCCTTTGTTGTTGCTTCAAATTAATCTTTAATGTCACCTTAGTTTTTTCTCTCTCTCTCAGTTTCCTTAATCTCAGTGGGATTGTCTTTTCGTTTCCTTTTTCCGACGTCAACGACGATCACAGTTTAGTTTCCTTGTTGTTGTGTCCAAAATGTCATCAGTTTCATCAATCACAGTTCTGTTCCTTTACGTCAAACAAAAAAAAAACAAAAAAAATTTCTTTTATTTTTATTCAAATACGAGTAGATTGATTGGGTTTTATTGTTGTCCCGTTACAATTTTTTCAATATTGAGATTATCAAGTTAGTGATGAAGTTAGAATCTCGCTACGATATTAATCACAGTTAAGTTATTTTAGTTCAAATTTCTTGTTTGTTGTTTTTGTTTTAGTGAAGAATTTTTATCACTTTTTTTTACATCAATTTCTTGTTGTTTTTGTTTAAGAGTGAAGAAATTTTTATCACTATCTTTTGTTGTAGTTGTTTTTGTTGCGAGTTCTTTTAGAACAGGCTAAAGTTTTGAAGCGAATTTTCTTTTAGTGTATAATTTTTGTTTCAATCTCTGAAGGAAGTTTTTGTTGTTGTTAACAAATAAATATTTTTTACACTCTATATGTTTTGTTGTTAAATCTAGTAGAATTTTAAGTTTTAGTTATAGGCTTTCTGTTTAAATTGAATAGATTTTTTTTTTAAGAAATCTACCGTGATTTTATAAAATTTAGTGGATTTTGTTTAAAATAATTTTTTTATTTTAAATATTTTATTGAACTCTGCAGATTTTTGGTTTTATGTGCAGGATTTTGTTTAAATCTAGCGATTTTATTTAAATCAAGTATTTTTCGCGTTTTGTTGAATTTGTGTTAAAGCTGACGATTTTGTTTCAATCTGGAAGATTTGTTTATATATAGCGATTTCTTTAAAATCAAGTGTTTTTTTGATTTGTGTTAAATTTGACGATTTGGTTTAAATCTGACGATTTGGTTAAAATCTGACGCTTTTGTTTAAATCTGACGATTTGGTTAAAAACTGACGCTTTTGTTTAAATCTGACGATTTGGTTAAAATCTGACGATTTTGTTTAAATCTGACGATTTGGTCAAAATCTGACGCTTTTGTTTAAATATGATGATTTGGTTAAAATCTGACGCTTTTGTTTAATTTGGATGATTTTGTTTAGATCTGGCGATTACTTTAAAATCAAGTGTTTGTTTTTGGATTTAGTTTAAATCCGATAATTCTGTTCAAATATGAAGATTTTATTTAAATCTATACGATTTTTTTTTATATCTAAGGATATTGTGTTTAAATCTGACGATTTTGTTTAAATCTGTAGGATATTGTTTATTTTTAGTTTAAAGATTTTTTTGTAGGATTTAGTTTAAATCTGGCGATTTCGTTTAAATATAAAGAATTTTTTATATCTTGCGATTTTGTTTAAATCAAAAACAAATTCTGTTTATATTTGGCGATTTCCTTAAAATCACATATTTTAAAATTTATTGGTTTTAGCTTAAATCTGACGTTTTTGTTGAAATCAGGAGGATTTTTTTTGTATATCTTATGTTTTGAAGTTGTAAACCAAGTATTTTTTTAATTCAGTGAATTTTGTTTACTTCTAAAGGAATCTGGAGGATTTTGTTTATTTCTAGCGATTTCACTTAAATCTAGCGTTTTCGTTTAAATCAAGTATTTCTTTAATTTTAAGGGTTTTGTTTTAATCTAGCGATTTTGTTTAAATCTAAATAGATTTTGGTAACAACTAGTTGATTTTGTTTAAATCTATTGGATTTAGTTAAAATCTTACGAATTTTGGTTTAAATCTATTGATTTTACTTAAAATATTTGCACAGAATGTCAAACGGATATTCAATTCTTCTGGTTTATTTTAGAGTTGCCGTTTAGCGATTTTTAAGGTTTTAGGTTTTATATATTTAAATCTATTGAATAAACTTTTAAGATTTGCTTAAAATGTCAATCGGAAATAGTAGCTGAAAACCTGTATTTATAGGTTAAATCACTTTTAGGGTTGCCACTTAGCGATTTTTTTTAAATAATGTGTTTTTTTATTATTTTTAAAATCTGTGCATTTTATTTTGAATATTTGTTTATATTTCAATAGAAATTTCGTGTTAATTTTTGAATTTTTTCGATTTATTCATCTATAGAGTTGCCGTTTAGCGATTTTTTGTGTAAGATTTTACCGGTTTGTTTTATTTAAATTTTTATTAATTTAGCTTTAAAGATATAAGCTTAGAATGTCAATCGTAGTTTTTTCTGCGTGGTTTTTTTTTTGATTTAATCACTTTTAGAGTTGCCACTTAGCGACTTTTTTCAAATCTTAAGAGATTTTTTATTCGAATCAAATGATTTTTCTTTGCGTATCTGCTTTGAATTTCAATTGTAAATTCTATTCTTCTACGTGTTTTTTTGTAGATGAAGTTACAGAGATGCCGTTTAGCGTTATTTTTTTATGAATTACTGCAAACTTATTTAAATTTTATTTGTATGTGTTGAAGTTTGTTTTTTTGTTTAAATTGTTGTAGATTTAAGCAATATTTTTGGCATTACGAATTTCAAAAATATTCTTGAGCGTTTTTTTTTTTTGTCTTTTTATTAAGAAAAGACAACTTGTTCCTCAAATCCTTTTGTTAATATAGATATATTTGTCAGATTTCTATACATATACAATAACTAAATACAATTTAGTTACAATTTCTTCCTAAAGTGGCGCTTTAGTGAGAAACCTCGCAAAGTCTATAAATAGAACTGCAGGGTTTATTTCGGGTTTGTTGATTGGCGCAGTTGGTTGTCTGAGTCCCAATATGTGGATGGGCAACAAATTCTCTTACGATTTTCCGAAATCAAGTTACAAATTTTTCCGATACAGATGGCGCTTTAGTATCAAATATCAACCAGATTAATTTAGAGTATTTTAAATACGAATTTTTCGTGATTGTTTTGTATTTTGTTTTGGGAAGTTTTTTTATTACAGTTTGATTTCTCTGTAACTGGCTTTTTTTTAATTATTGGCAGTTTAATTCACAATATACCCTTTGACGCTATGTATTAAATATGAGCGCTTACTTTTCAACGGTCCAATTTGCTTTTCCTTGAGGCTTTTTGCAGGCAATTCTTGCTAGTATATATCTTTGTAGGGTTCCTAGATTTAGTTGTAGTTTGAAGTGGTTCCTTGCAGTTTTTTATAGTGTAGATCCAGATTGTCGCTATATGTGGCGGTTGAAGGGATTGCTTCACCTTTGCTTTTATAGTTTATCCTTTAAGTTATCAGCTGGAATTTTTTTTCCGTATTTTTGAGGTTGAAGTGGTTTCTTAGCAATTCTACAATGTAGTTCCAAATTTTGACATTTCTTTGTAGTTTTTGAATGTAGTTTCAATTATCTACTATAGGGGGCGGATAACACCTTTGAATCTTCTTGCTTTCCCTTGAAGTTTTATTCAGGAATTGATTTGACTTGATTTGTTCCCAAAATCCAATCGTTGCTTGAAGTTGTTCCTTAAACTATTCACTAAATTGTTATTCAGGAATATTTTACTTGATTTATTTTCAAAACCCAGTCACAGCTGAAAGTTGTTTCTTTGGGGTTGTTAAATGAAGTTTCTACTTTCCACTATTGTTCAGTTATTCAGTTATATTTTGATTGATTTGTTTGCAATATCGCAGCCCGAAGTTGTTTCTTTGAGGTTCTTAGATGTAGTTCCAATTCTCCGCTATAGATGGCAGATCACAAGATTGCTTTACAAAGGACCTTTTAATCCTTTTTTCCCTTGGCTCTTTAAACTCTGTGTGTGTTTTCCCAATTTCGTATGCTGTTTTGGAGCTGGCTGGGAACACTTTGTGCTTAAGTGTTAAGATGGTTCCTAACGTCCCTTTTGACTTAGTCCAACAGCTGACGCTGGAAGCAGGAGTTCTCTTCTGTGGGCTTTGGTTAATTTCCAGGTTTTAACTATTTCTTAGAACAACTTTTTGAGCACTTTGAAAGAACTTTTTGTTTAAGTCTTGTGTAGACGTTTTACAAAAAATAGTTGAACATTTTAACTATAGAGGGCGTTATGGTGTACAACTTTTTGTTTTTTTGTTTATTTCTTTTCAATTTTTATATGCTATTGAAAATTGTTGACAGTTTTTAAAATTTCCTTTGTTACACTTTTAAGTCTCAAATGTTGCTTTGGCAGAGTTTCAGACGTTTTGATTGTTTGTATTGATTGAGTGTTGGGTAATTTTGAACAACTTTATTTTTTTCGAAATCTAAATTTGTTTGAAAATTTTCTTTGTTACACTTTAAAGTTGTAGATGTCGCTTTGACAGATAAATTGTATCGACTTAATTATCATCAACTTCTATATTTTTTGTTTCTATGATTTTAACGTCAAGGAAATTTAAGTTTTTTTTTTTTAATATCCTTCCTCCTAGAAACTTTGCTCCTTTTCTAGGACGTTTTTAGTTTCAATTAAAGTTTTATTATATTCAAAACTATTTTAGTTTACAACTTTTGTTTCCGTACCTTCAAAATAGATGGCGGCTATGCAAGATCTTAGAAGTTTTTCCAAAGAATTTTTTTTTTTTTAGTTTTTGGGATTTGAGGAT
Source organism: Muscina levida (assembly GCA_964034835.1). NCBI lineage: Eukaryota > Metazoa > Arthropoda > Insecta > Diptera > Muscidae > Muscina > Muscina levida. Next base: position 20,754,263 of record OZ035884.1, on the reverse strand, counting down.
ATATTTCTTGGTTCTTTGTTAAACTGGTGGTGAGAACCTCCGGTAGATTTTATCTGTCTACTTCGTATGTTTTTTTAAGAATTTAAAGATTTCCTTTCTAGTCCTTTAAGCAGTTGCCACTGGAGTTAAGGATACTATGAAGGTTGAAGAGCTGAAGATCTTATACGAGTTGTCTGTTATTTATCATTCCTTCTGGAAATTATTGAAACATTTTATTCACTTAGCTTTGTTTCAATTTCTTGTAATAGATGGCGTTGATGTTAAAAATCTCTTAAGGATTTTTTGTAAATGTTCTTTCTTTCTGAAGAATCAGCAGTTTTCCTTTCTAGTCCTTTTAGCTACTGGCACTGTAGCTTAAGATCCTATAAACGTTTTATGTTTTTTTTTTTATCCTTTTGAAGATTTTGTGTGTTAACTTCTGGATTATTTCTTCAAATTAGTTTGTTCCTTTTTCTTGTTATAGATGGCGCTGTTAGTGCAAAACTCTAGTGGATTTTTTTTCTTTATATTATCACAAATTTCAGCTTTATTCTCAAGTTTGTTTAGCAGCTGGCACTTGAGCTTTAGACCCTCCGTTATTATTTGTATGATTTTTTTTCGATAAAAGTTTTTATTAACTTCCGGAATTTTTATGAAACGTTTTCTTCAGCTAGCTTTGAGATCTTGGTGAATGCTTGTGATGTTAAGCTTGTCTTGTTTTCAGGCGAATTTCTTTATATCTTAAAAACTTTCTACCTGAATGTTATAGTTGTTATTTATACAATGTAGATTTAGGCAAACGGATACCAACTTCAATAAGGTTGTTGGCGATAGTGGGGTTTATTTGCAATAGTTGTTGTTGCTGTTGTTATAGTTTTTGTTGTTTATTCTTATCTATCAGCCTTTCATCACGTTGTTGTAGTGTTGACACAGGGGTATTATGGTTTCCTTGATTGTTGTTTTATTTTTTTCAAATTTTCTGCTGATTTAGCAAATGAGTTTGAATCGACGATGACGAACGACTCCTCTGCTCTGCGTCCCCTATCTGCGTATCTACGTCGTCTTCTACTTCTTGGGCAGCTTGGTGAGAGTTAGCTATTCAAAAAAAAGTCTCCTCCTTGGCAGTGTTCAGTTTAGTTATGGAACAGAAATTTTTGCATTGAAATTTTCAAAACAGCTAACTATTTGTTGTTGTTGCTGCTGTTGTTGCTGGTTGGGATATACAGTATGCAGTATTGTATATGCGCTTAAACCATGGCTGCGGAGCGTGGAGGGGGTGGGCGAGAGGTATTATACAGAATGAGTAATAAGTTTTAAAGTTGAGTCAGACCCAGAGGAGTTGAATTTAATTTTGTTGCCACATACATATAATGTTAAACATTCATATACATGTATTGTAGGTATGTATGTCTGTCTGTATGTAGGTAGTAGATAGGTAGGTATATCTATGTTCACGTTGCCAGTAAATGTATGTATATGAATAGCTATATAAAAATTTATATGTAAAACTTGGTTGATTTGTGTTGTTTTTCCTGGTTTTCAGTTGAACTGTTGTTGTTGTTGGTGATGTTGTTGTTGTAGCTATTACTGCTGCTGCTGCTGGTGGTGTTGTTGTTGTTGCTATATATCGCCGTTGCAGTTTTCAAAACTATAATGATATATACGATTGATTTCTAAGTGTGTTGTTGTTGTTTTTTTTTGTTAAATTAATTCTTTTTTGCTTTTCACGTTCCTGAGGTAGTTGTTTATTGTTTTTATTGTTGTTGCTGTTGCAGTTGTTGTTGTTATTGTATATATATTTTGTTTAGAAACTAAGAAATCTACTGGTTATAGTTTTGTATAGAATCTTGTTGCATTATACAGAGAATTGGCTCTCCCTCTCCCTATCTTGCTCTCTATCTCTATATCCCTGTAAGCTCCTGTTGCTTTCGGGGGTTCTTTTTATGCTTTTAAGGGGTTTCTATCTAATGTTTTTTTTGTTGTTGTTGTTTTTTGTCAGTTTCTGTTTAATGTCCACTCTTTAGATTGTAGGTAGTTAGGTTAGTTTGGTCGGGGTTGGTGTTAACTATATAATAGTGGTCTCTTAGAGTTTTTTTTTATAATTTATTTTTTTTATTATATTTATATTTTTTTTTGGTCTTTACTGCTGGTTGTGTAGTTGCTGGCCGTTTTGCTGGCTGTTGTTGTTGTTGCTTTTGATTATTTTGTTTCTAAGCTCCCCAGTTGCTGGTACTGGCGGCTGCACCACTCAGCTGTGTACAATACAGCGGCGCGTATACGCGAAACGGAAGAAGCAGAAGAATGAACGAACAAAAAAAAAACTGAAACGATTTCAAGGTGAATCCAAATCCAAATGTTACTATTTTCGTTTAGACTTTACATTCAGTTTATTCATACAGTACGACACAACGTAACGTATGATTTGTTGTAGTTTTTGTTGTTGCCGTAGTTGCTGCTGCTGTTTAATTCATTTATATGGCTAATAGTTGATTGTATAGGAAACAGTTTGTTGCTGTCGCTGACGCTGTTGTAGATGGTTTTTTTTATATAAAACAAAAAACTTTGTTGTAGTTGTTTGTTTTTTTTTATTGTAAAATATATTTTTTTTTCTTTAGTTGTTGTTGTTGTTGCGTTCAAATTATTTGAAAACTCACGTTTTGTTGTTTTCGTGTGGCAAAAAGAAAAAATTATGTTCAACGTCGTCGCTTTTTTTTAGTTTTGCTTTAATTTCAAATTGTTATAATAATTTTTTTTGTTATTGTTGTTTTATTTTTATTTATATTACTTGTTTTCAAGTCTAATGTTGTAATAATTTGTTGGCAAATTTTTTTTCTGTTGGATTTTCTTAGCTTGTTGAATTATATTAAATGAGTTTTTTTCAGTTGTTGTTGTGCTGGTAATGGTGATGTTCATATGTCACAATATACACGATAACAATAGTTTACAAGGTGTTTTTGTATTGAATTTATATTAGAGGGTGATGCCAACAGCTTTACGTTGCTTAATTTTTGTGGGGAGGAAATTTAAAATTTTCCAGCTCTATTTTTATTTAAAAAATTATTTTTTTTATATTAAATAGTTGTTTTTTTTCTATTAAAAGTTGTTTGTTGTAGTTTTGTAGTTTTAAAAAAACTGTTTTTATTCATGAGGTAGTTGTTTAGCAAACTTTGTTGTTTTCTTTAACTTTGTAAGTTTTTAAAGAATTTTTTGTATTTATAAACTTTTCAGCTTTCATTAAAGTTTGAAGTTTTCAAAAACCGTTGATTTTAGTTGAAACTGTGATCATAAAGGTTTCTTTTCTTTAATTTGTAGATTTACAAAAAAATGTTTAGTTTTTTTTTGGCAGAATTGTATTCAAAGTCTTTATCAAAATTTTAGTCTTTATTAAGCCAAAAATGTTTGTGGTGCAGAAAAAATTAGTTATACGAAAGATTTCATTTAGTGTCCACTTCACATTCTGTAATATATAAAAATTTATTAAAAATTAAATCTTTTATTAAATAAGCCACTCTTATTAAAAATTTTAAATTTTTTTTCTTCACTTCAAATTTTTGATAAAAGTTGTATTTTATAAAATTTTAATTTATAATAATTAGCAATACGAAAGTTTTGAGTGTTCACTAGACAGTGTGTAAAATATAAAATTTTTAAAAAATATAACTTTTTATAAAATAACCCATTTAGATATTAATAAAAAATTTGCTTTTATGAAATTTAAATTTTTTTCGTATAACTCAATTTTATTAAAAGTTATTTGTTCGTTTAAATTTCATGACATTAAAACATTTCTTTAAAATCTTTTTATCAAAAAAAAAAATTGTTATAAATTTTATGAAATTTTGAAAATTTATTAAGTTAATTCATAAAATTTAAAGTTAAATAAGCCACTTTTATTAAAAAATTTAAATTTTTTTCTTCAGTTTAAATTTTTGATAAAAGTTTTATTTTATAAAATTTTAATTTATAATAATTAGCAATTCGAAAGATTTTAGTGTTTACTAGACATTCTGCAAAATATAAAATTTCTTAAAAAATATAACGTTTTAGAAAATAACCCATTTTTATATTAATAACATATTTGTTTTTATGAAGTTTATTTTTTTTTGTATAACTCAAATTTAATTAAAAGTTATTTGTTGGTTTAAATTTTATGACATTAAAACTTTTCTTTAATATCTTTTTATCAAAATTAAATTGTTATAAATTTTTCTAAATTGAAAATTTATTAAAAGTTAATTCATAAAATTTAAAGTTACAAATTTTTTTCAAAATGTTCAAAAATCAATATATTTGAAAATTTTATGAAATTTTTTTTTATATATAGTCTTTTAAAAAAACTTAACTTTGTATTTTTCTTAATCTTTTACTTTTTTATAACAAATAAAAAATTTTTACTGTTTAATAAAAATTTACAACATTTGAAGTTTTTATAAAAATTTACGCATTCTATCATTATAATTTAAACACTTTTTTGTTATTTATAAAATTATTTAATTTTTTTTTATTTAATGTCAATTATTTATATAGCGAAATATTTTATTTATTTTTTTTTTATAAAAATTATACTTTTCAACAAATGTTAACTTTTAATGAAAATTTATTTTTAAGGATATTTGGACAATAGATATTTAAAATAAAATAAAAATAATTATAAAAATATTTTATTTTTTTAATGTCAATTATTTATATAGCGTAATAGAGTGTTAGAGAACATCTCAACGGTGACGGACGGTGACGATGATCTATCGCTCATCTTTTATGTTTTATGTACTTATTTTTTGATTCCTGAAGATGATCCTCGAAGAGAATCGAAATATCGAATAAAAATAATATAATATATGGAAAAACATGACCCCGAGCTTGATTATTTGAAAATATTATCAATTTGTATAAAAGGTCGAATATAAAAAAATAAAAAATAAAAACAAAAGCGTAATATTTTATTTATTTTTTGTAAAAATTATACTTTTCAACAAATGTTAACTTTTAATGAAAATTTGTTTTTAAGGATATTTGGACAATAGATATTTAAAATAAAATAAAAAAAAAATTATAAAAATTCATTAAACGACAAAATTTTAATTTTAAATTAATTAAATTTTAATATATTAAAGTTTTTTATAAATTAAATTTTTTTAAAAAATTTAATATTTACTGTCTCCACATTTTTTTTTTTTTTGAATATTTGAAATTTAATCAAAATTTATTTTTATAAAAAATTGTGTTGTTATCTTTTTATTTAATAGTTTATATAAATCAACATTTCCAGAAAAATTTAGAAATTTTAAATAAAAAAAAAAAATTTATATCAGTTGTTTTTTTATATTAATTCAAATTATGCATTAACTATTTTTTGTTATAAATTAAATTTTTAACTTGAATCTTTTTTTTCCTGTGAATAAAATACTTTTTTTATTTTATTTGAAATAAACCTTATTTTTTATATTAATTCAAATTACGCATTAACTATTTTTTGTTATAAATTAAATTTTTTTTAATTAAAATAAAACCCGAAATTTTTGTTTTTCTTAAATTTAAAATTTTTAAACTGAATCTTTTTTTTCCTGTGAGTAAAATACTTTTTTTTTAAATTTATTTGAAATAAATGTAATTTTTTATTGAATTTGATGTTGTTATATATTTTATTTTTCACACGTTTTTTTTACATTTAAAATTTAATTTTATTTTTGCTAAAATTTAAATTTTATTTTTGATCAAATTTAGATTTTATTTTTGATAAAATTTTAATTAGTTATAAAATTCACATTTCTACGAAATTTTTATTTACTATAAAATTTAAATTTATAATTAAATTTACAAAAAAATTTAATATTTAAAAAAATATTTAAAGTCTATATTGAAATATTTAAATTTTTTTATGGTGATTCAATTTTTAAAAAATTTAAATTTTAAAAAAATTATACAATTTTAAATTAAATTTAAAAAAATTTTTTAGAATTTAAATTTAATAAAATTGTAAACATTTACAGCATTTAAATTCAATAAAATTTTGAAATTTAAATAAAATTTATGTTTATTACGTTTTTAAAACTGTTTTTTAATAAAATTTATATATATTACAAAATAAAACATAATAATATAAATTTTTTTACTTTTTTACAATTTTATATTTTATAAAATTAATTGTTATTTATTTCATGTTTTATATCAAAACTTTTAATTTTTATAAAATTTGAATATGATTTAAAATTTAAATTTTTTATAAAGTTATAATTCGTTATAAAAATTAAAATTAAACGTTTAATTTGTTATGGAATTTTGTTAATCTTATTTTTTATAAAACTTTTTTATTTATATTGTTTAACACAATTTTTTCTCCATTTTTGATTGTTTTTTTTAACGTTGATTTGTTACAGTTTTTGTAAAATTTTGGTTCTAAAACGTATCTATTAATTTTTTTATAAAATTTATATTTCATAAATGTTTTAATTTCCGGTTTTTGTTTCGCTTTTATAAAATGTTTTTATTTTATAAAAATTAAAAATTTCCACAAAGCGAAACATTTTTGAATAATCGTTGTTTCCCTTTTTTTGGATTTCTTTATGTTTCCTAAATATTTATTGCATGTGACGATTATCTTCCATTCACTTTATGTTTTCTATAACATTTTATTTTATATAAAATTTTAATTTTCAGTATTTTATTTTGGAAAAAAATGTCATAAATTCCATCACTTCTTTAAGCTTTACTTATTAATTTATTTATTCTTTATATTTAGAGATATTTTATTTAACACTCCATTCAAATTCTATTATTTAAAATTTATTTCGTTTTATTAAAATCCTTGATAAATAAAGTATTGTAAGTTCAGTTTGGCTTTGCAATATTTGAAAATATTTTTCTTAAAAATAGTTATTTTAATTTTTGCACTAGCAACTGTTATTCTTTATTTGCGTTGCTGTTTTTAAAAATTAGTAACGACGATTTCCACATTCTGCGTTCTTCATACGATTTTTATATTTAAACATTTTTCCACTTTTTCTAATGCAAAGCAGTTAATCTGTAATTGTTATCGTAACTTATTTTATTGTGGACAATTTTAAAACCTTTTAGTTTAACTCATATTTTTATGTTTTCACTTACTTTTTCTTTAAAAATAATTTGTTATTTTTAATATATAAACTTTGAGGTTTTAGTTTGTTGGTAGTTTTGTTGTTGTTGGTGTTTTTTTTTTCTTTGTTTAAGTTGTTTCACATATCTTTGAGAAGACTTTTGTCCTGAACACAATTTTAAATCTATTCACATTTATTTTTTTGTTATAAGATTTGACAGTTATCATTGTAGAATTTTTTAGATATTCACCATAATTTTTTGTTTTCAGTTTACAACATAAATCTGTAAAGAGAGAAAATATAGATTTTATTAGATAAATGTTTCTAAATAATAAACACATATTTCGAAAAATGTAACCAATATTATAAAAAGATTTCTTTTCTTATAAAAATATAAATTACTTTAAAAAAATTATGATGCGTTTTTTAATATAATAATGAATTGGCGCACAACAACAAAGAATTTAAAAACTATGGGAAACATTCAAATTTATAAAAAAAAAAACTTTATTTTAAAATATCTCTAATTTTAATTTTTGACAACTTCAAGTGTAAATTAGAAAAAAAAACTATTTTGTTATTTGTTAAGCTTCAATTTTATATACATTATTTTTCAGTTCAATTTTTAATTCGATTCTAAGTTTAAGTCAAGTCAAAATTTGGTCTTAAAACAAAACAATTTTAATATTCTATTTAAAAATCTATCTACACAAATTTTGAAGTCAACAAAAAAATGTAATGCTTTCGGCATTAAAACAAAGTAGGAGCTTTTAAAAGTATGTAATTTTTTAACATTTTTAATTCTGAAAAATATTGATTTTCGAAATTTAATGATAAATTTACAAAGCAGTTTTGTTTTTTTTTATTTTATTTTATATTTTGGTATATCAGACGAATTAAATTGTGAATTACAACATTTTGAACTAGACAAATACATAGTTTTGTTAAATATAAAATTTAGACTTTCAATTCTGAATTAATAAAAAACAGTTTTTTCTGGAATCAATAACTTTAATTTCTTAGATATTTTAAGTCACAAATAAATTGGTTTTTATGTCAGTTCTAAAACATATTTGCTTTTTTAATTGAAAAATTTTGAAACCAGATTAATTAATAAAGCATTTAAATGATTTTCTAACGACAAATGTGATTTTTTTACTAAAATTATGGGACTTAAAAAAAATTGAAATTGTTTGTGTCAATTATTAGTATTTTTTTTTTGTTGCAAAAAATCGAAAAAAAAAGTTTGATTTGCGATTTTTTTGTCAATTACGAATATTTTTTTAAATTTACAACTATTCTTGTAAACTATGTATATCATTTTAATTGAAATTTGAAAAAAACCAATAGTGACAATAAAATAATTTTACCAATAATTTAAAAATTAAAGAATTTTTGATTTAAAAATTCCAGTAAAATGAATTAAAATTTCCATTTGGATTTAAAAAAGCTGAAGATATCGATATTTCCAATTGGATTACAAAATAAATAAACTTTCATGCAAATAATCCCTTTGAAACTTAAAACTTTTCGTTTGGTATACAAAATTTCCTCTTAAAATTTAAAATTTCCTGAGGGCTAATTAAAATTCAAAACACACCAATTGATAATATTATAACTCGTCGAATAAAAAACGTTATATGAAATTCAAAAATCGTCATTTGAAATTCAAAACTTTTTTTTATTAAAATGTTACAATCAAATAATTTAAATAACAATTGTTATATTTTGAATTAAAAATGAAAATTTTCAATATTTATCGAAATATTTTTAATTTTATATAAAAATTTTTATTTCTATATAATTTTTGAAACTTTAATAAAAAAATTTTTTAATATTGTCACTAAAACTTTTATTTTGACTTCAAATATAATTTGAAAAGTCTTAAAATAAATTTTTTATAAAAATTATACTTTTCAAAAAATTTTAACTCTTAATGAAAATTTATTTTTAAGGATATTTGGACAATAGATATTTAAAATAAAATAAAAAAAAAATTGTAAAAATATTTTATCTTTTTTAATGTCATTTATTTATATAGCGTAATATTTTATTTATTTTTTGTAAAAATTATACTTTTCAACAAATGTTAACTTTTAATGAAAATTTATTTTTAAGGATATTTCGACGATAAATATTCAAAATAAAATAAAAAAATATTTAATTACTAGTAATTTTTCATAAAACGACAAAATTTTAATTTTAAATTAATTAAATTTTTATCTATTAAAGTTTTTTTATAAATTAAATTTTTTATAAAATATAATATTGACGATCACCACACATTTTCTTGGAATATTTGAAATTTAATTCAAATTTATTTTTATAAAAAAATTGTGTCGTTATCTTTTTATTTAATAGTTTATATAAATTTACAATTCCAGAAAATTTTAAATAAAATTTTTTTTAAGGAAAATTTTTACAAATTTTTTTTTAATTAAAGTTAAACCCAAAGTTTTATTCTTTTTTAATTCAAAATTTTTAAACTAAATTTCTTTTTCATTACATTTTCCTTAAAAAAATTTAAAAAATGTACTTCGAGTAAAATTTTTATTTAAAAAAAAAAAATATTTTATATTAACGTGAATTTTTATTGAATTTTATGTTTTTATTAATTTTTCTTTAATTATAAATTTGATCAAATTAAAATTCTATTTTTAAAAAATGTACTTCGAGTAAATCTTAAAATAAATTTTTATTAAAAATTTTGAAACCAATTTAATCTATTAAATTTTAAGTGAAAATTATTATTAGCCGATTTTTTTTATTTCAAAAGGATTTTTGGATTTTCAAATGAATTTTCTGGAACTTCAAGCAAAAGCGGCTTAGGTTCAAAAATGCTTTATTTTAGAATTATAGTCACTTCTTTAATTTTTTCTATCATGAAAAATATCTTTGTCACAAATTTGGGTACCATTACTTTAAAAGTCATCAATGGAAATTGAAAAACCATCAATTATAATTTTAATGAAAAATTAAAATTTTTATTGATATATATTCAATACTCAATTTATTGAAAACTTTTATTGTCAATTGGCACATTTTGAATTTGAAGTGGAAATTTGCAATATCAAAGCAGGAATTTTCCAGCTTCAAATGGAATTTTGGTATTTCAATTGTCTTTCCTGGAATTTGAATTAAAATTGGCTTAGGCACATTATTGTCACTATAACATTAAATCTCCTTTATTGAGATTCAAAGTACAACAAATAAATATAAAGCCATAAATTTAAGTTCAAATGGAATTTTTAATTTTAATTGATTTTCTTGAACATTTAATTATCAATAGCTTGGAATCAGAAAGTCTATATTTTGAAATTATCTTTAATAATTTATGTTTACTAACACGAAAGATATGTTTGTCAAAAATTCAAGTTAAGAATATAATAAAAAACTTAAAAAACTTAATTTCCCTTTGCACCCCATGAATGAGGTATGGGATAGCTTCTCGCGTTGTTGTGAATTAACACGCTATCTATTTTTAGATTAACAACTAACGGCACCTACTTGTTTATCGACGAATGCGAACGTCACTGTTTTGAGAAGCTCTTACTAGACACGACGATTGAATCGACGCTTAATACTGCGAAGTTGCTGTCAAACAACATTCGAGGGGAGCCGACAATGAAAGAAAATTTTATTTATTTTTTTCTTTTAAGATGACTGGAGCCAGGTTTGAACCTGCGATCTCCCGCATGGTAGTCGCGTGTTCTAACCACTATGCCACGGCCGGTCCCTAAGAATATAATATTGATACCAAAATTTCAATAGTCAACAATTAAAATTTAAAATTCATCAATTCAAATTTAAATGACAATGTTTAATTTCTATTGGTATTTTGGGAATTTTAAGTAACATTTTAATATCAATTGAAAAATATTAGATTTTGAATAGAATTTTAATTGAATATTAATTGATTTTACAGAAATTTTGAAGTAAAATGGCATTGAACAAAAAATGCTTTTGTTTTGAAATTATTACCCATATTTATTTTTTTTAACACGAATTTAAAACGCATCAATTGCAAATTTATATGAAAAATTCTAATTTTATTTAATATATTTTGAATTTCAAGGGAAATTTATCAACATTAATAGAGAAATTTTATAATTCATACGGATTTTTTGAATTTTAATTGGTTTTACTAGAATTTTAATAAAAACAAAAAAATCTCTTATTTATGTCACAAATTTTTAGATAAGAATCTATACATAATTTTATAACTATGACTTGTAACTCAGTTCTATTTTAAACTTGTTGTAATATTTTAAACTTTTTTTTTATTTGCACACAGACAATGAAGAAGAATTGCAGTTTTTAGAATTTTTTTACAGTATGACCTATAACTCATTATTTTTTTTTTTTTAAAAAAAATGTTTATGCCAATAATTTTTTTTTATTTTATTCTTCATTTACAATATTATTCCGTCACAAATGTTTATTCATAATTTGAAGCGTTCCAAAAATGATCTGTATTAGGACTCTTTTTGGTTTGCTGGGTTAGGAGGTTGTGGAATTTCTACATTACCTACTCTAGTAAATAAAATATAAATTTCGTATTAGTATGTAGCTATAAACATAGCTTCAAAAATATCTTCAAATTTATAAAAAAAAAACTTATTCAATATTGTCATACTTTTGATTGATATTGATTATACCAAAGGCTGTTACTAAAACTTTATTTATAGTGAAAAGTAAACTCTTAAAATTTCGAAATATTCATTAAATATTCATTAATTTTTTTTTAATTAACCAGAGTAATGTTTTTATATTAGCCACAGTTTTTATTCTTCTCGCTTAATGCTACTTTTAATTTTTTTTTAAATTTTTGCAAAGACATCGACTTAGCTTTTTAGTCCTTTTTTAACCGGTTGAAAATAACATGTCCTGCTTTAAATTTTTTTTTATGCATCGGTAGTTTAAATAAATATAATGTAATTTTTTTTCCAAATTAATTTATTTAAAAAACTTTTGTTAAACGACTTTTCACTGTTTATCATTCAAATTTGAACTCTTTTTATTAATATCCGGGCTGGAAGATTACACTTGGTTCCTTATTTATATGATTTTTTTTTAAATTTATTGTATGCCATGTTATGATTTTTCAATCTTTAGCGTTCACACTTATTATTCCCATTCACTGACTGTTCTTCCAAATATGTAGTCCTTTTCGTTTTTAATGTTTTTTTGTTTTAAACTTAACATTTAATTTTTCGTTACTAGTCCACATCATTCTGCACTTTAATATATATCACTAATCATATTCATTTCAATATAAAAAATTTGAAATTTTTTAAATATTTTTTTTTTTTGTCTTCCTGCACTAAATTTTTTGTTTAAGTTTTTATCTTCCTAGATAAGGTATAGTTCTTGTTTTTTTTTTTTGATTGTTTATATATTTATATTTTAAAACACAACTACATTCCATTATTGTTGCTCATTTCGTAAAACTTCTGAATTGCCTGTAGTGTTGTTAGTTTTTGTTTTATTTTTCTGTTTCATTTTCATTCTTCAATTGTGTATTTTTTCAGTTTTTATCAGTTTTTGCAGTTGTGCTTTGGTTTTAGTGGTGGTGTTGTTGGTTTTGGTTTTTTTTTGTGGGTTACTAAATATTTGTTCATTACTATTATTATAATAATTATTTAAACTTTTCAAGTTTTGTTGCAGTTGTTTTTATTTTCATTGTAATTATTTTTTTTGTGCTGTTTTTTTTTTCAAGTTGGCAGCTGATAATTTGTTTTTTTTTTTTTCAATATACTCGTCGCTCATTCTTGTGCTCTTTGCTACTAGACCAACCGTCCATGCATTCGTCCGTCCGTCCGTTCGTCATTCACTGACGTTTTTCAATTTATGTGAGATTATATTAGAAATATACACATAGATTTTGTTTTTGTATTTATTTGTTTTGTTTTTGTTGTTTCTTTTTCATTTTTTTTTTCTTGTTGCAGATTATAATTATTCTTATTTTATATAATTTTTTAAAAATTTCAAGGGGATTTATGTAAAAAGTTAATTGAGCATTGTATTGTATCTAGCACTTGGTTCACGAAGTTTTGTATCTTAAGGATTTTTAAATTCTTGGTTTCTCTTCCTTTAATTTTGACAAATTTCCATTTGAGTTGTAAATTTTTTTCTTTCGTTTCATTTTGAACTCAACGTATTTAACATTGATTTGTTGTTTTTTTCTTATATACTTTATTGTTTGTATGTGCACGTAGTTGGTATGTATATATTTACTAAAACTATATACAAAACTATTGTTATATACTGTTGGCTGGCTGGCTGGTTGTTTGCATATTCTTTACATCTACACTTGTAATAATTTGGTTGTCGTTATTTATTTTTTGTTTTCTTTACAATTTTTGCTCTTCACTTTTGTATATAAAAACTGCACTGTGTGCGTGTGTGTTTGCTAGCGTTGTAGTTGTTGCTGTGTTGTCTTTTTTCTGGTTATTTCACAGCTGTTTCTTTTAGTTTTTTCTCTGTTATTATTTTTATTATTTTTGCTGTTGTAGTTGTAGTTCTTGTGGGTTTTATTATATACAACAGCAACAGCAACACCAACAACACAACACACTTGGTAGTTCTTGTGTCAGTTGTTGCTGTTGTAGTTGTTAAGTTAATTTGCTTACAAATGCAGTTTTTTTTTTGTTTATATGAAAAATCATTAAGATTTTTTATGATTTGTTTAAAAAAAATTTCAACACTTTAATGCCTTTAAAAAATTCGCTGAAAATTTTTCAATAATTTTAAAAAATTCTTTATTTTTTTATATCTATTCCTTTGATTAATTTTTTTAATCAATATCCGTTTGATTTTCTTTTATAATTCTATAAAATATTTTATTTTTTAAATTTCTCACTATATTCTGTGTTTTTCTCACTTTAATTTTTATAAATTTATCTTTTTTATTATATTTTTTCCAAAATATCTGTAGTTTTTTGCTTACTGGTTGTTGGCTGGTTGCTTGCTTGCTTGTGTTTTTTTTAAGGGGTTTTTGTTGTGTTGTTGTGGTGTTGTGGATATCTTGACTGTTTCAAAACTAATAAAATAATGATCAACACACTTTGGGAGTTGACTGCAATATACCAGTAGGAGAGTCGTCGTCGCGACTCTATACTATAACAACAAACGAACGTAGACGCTGCTGCAGCGACAGAGGCCACAGCAGCAGCAGCAGCCCCAACGGCAGCAGCATTCGTTCGTATACAAACAATTGTCTTTTTGCTCACTCACTCTCTCTCTCCCACAACACCAACACAGTGAGACTCTTGCTCTGAAAAACATCTGTTGTGTAGCCTTTGTCGTTGGTGTTATTGTTGTTGTTCTCATGCATAAATCGTTGACGTTCGTTTGTTCGTTGTGCTGATGATGTTGATGACTGTGTGGTGGGCTTGTTTCTGCAAAACCAAACAGAGAGACAACAATCAGTCACACACAAATACAACACAACACCAACGTCAGCACACACTTAAGCCAATCACCCTACAATGGTTTATTCACATGCAGGATTAGGTTGGAATTGTTGAGTATGGTTATTGACAATAACATCCCATTAGGGAAAAGTACTAGTTCGGAATATGTTCTCTAAAGACAGTGGAGTAGTTCACCTTCCATACAAACAACTGTTTCATTGGGGGTTTTGGGGGGAATTAAAACTGTTTGGCAAAAGTGATAAATATGTAGCGAGATAAAAGTTGGCTCTAAGGACCATGGGGCCCGGGGTAAAAAAGGGGCCCACTGGGTTCTATGATGACCCCCATATGCGGATACTCAAATGAAAGATATTTTCGAGATGTATATTCAACGATGTATATGCAAGACCATTGGGTATGGTTGGGATCCAAGGGATCCCAAAAAGGGTTCTTTGGGTTCTATGGTAACCCTTTATGTGTGGGTACTCAAATGATAGATATTTTCGAGACGAATTCAACGATGTAATTTTCGAGGACTTACAAGGTGTTTGGGTTCCTAGGGAACGAAAAAAAGGGTTTATTATGGAAAAATTTGAATAAAAAATCAATAAAGAAATAGACAAATTAAGGAAAAAAATGTTTTTTTTATATAACTTTTTAAAGTAAATTGAAAAAAATAAATAGTTTTCGTATTAAAAGCGAACAAGTCAAAAAATCATGAGATTTAAAAGAATAAATTTTTGTATATCCCGGTAATTTTAATGGCTTTAAATCGGTAGGATCTCATAGAACCCAACGGATCCCTTTATGAACCATGGGGTGTCATGCCATGGGGCATGGAATGGAACCCAAAAAGGGGTCCTATCGTAAACCTTTATGTGCGGGTACTCAAATGAAAGATAGTTTTGAGACGATTCCAATGGTGTATTTTTCGAGGACCTACAAGGTGTTTCGTTTCCCAGGGAACGAAAAAAAGGTCACTTTAGGGAAAAATGTGAATAAAAAATTAAAAAATCAAGAAAAAAAAAAGAATAATTCGAGAAAACAAATGGTTTTTTGTATAATTTTTTTTTAAGTAAATTAAAAAATAAATAGATTTCGTGTTAAAAGTGCAACAGTGAATAAATCGAGCGATTTATTAGAAAAAAAAACAAATTTTTGTATATCCCGGAAATTGTAATGGCCCTAAATCGATCCATAGAACCCTTTTTTACCGCTAATGCGTCATGGGCTTCAGCGCCAACTTTGAACCACCATTCCGATGTTTGGGGACCAAGACGAAGTTATTAGTAAAAAAAAATTTTAAATCGGCGATTTTCGGGTGTAGTGTTGTATTTGAGTGGGTGTGGATTTTTTTTGGATCCGCTCGATAGTAGGTTTTTTTGCGGAAAGTAACATTTAAAAAATTAATTTTTATTTAATTAAAAAAATTATATCAGAATTAAAAGAAAATACAACAAAAAAAAACAATATTGCAAAAATTAAAAATACAATAAAAAAAACACAAAAACTTTTAAAAATTTACAAAAAAAATTAAAATTTACAGAAATCAAAAAAAAAATTGTTTTTGTAAAAATTTGTTGAAATGTTTTGTTTTGGTTGCACCTAGGTCTTTATAGACCCATTGGGCGTTTGTGGCATCCCCTCAATCGACGCGTTTAGCGTATGTTGTGCATCGTAAATTCCGTCTATTGTTGTTTGGGAGTTTAGAGTTTCGATCCAATTCGTCTAGTTCTGAATGGTTTCCAGTCTCTTTCTGTATAGGGCTGAGCATTGTCACGTATAATATGGTCGGTAGAGAGTTTACTGCTGCTATTCCTGCTGTATATAATCTCTATTTTTCGTTACTAATCAAATTCTGTTCGCGTATTTACCTTAGGAAGGTAATAATTGTCCTAATCTGGTCTCTTTCGAGATTTTTTAGGTTCGATGTACGTTCCGGGTTGTATAAAAGCCATGTCTTCCTGATTTTCGTAAGGTTTCGCAATTTTTCAATCTATCGTTTGCTATTACACTGTGACACTGAATTTAACTTTCAGAATCAGAATTGGATGAAATCAAAAGCAATTTAATGCTCACATTTTGAATAACAAAATCCTCAAGGGTTTTTTTTAGTTTAGTGCGATATTTTTTTTTTTTTGCACGCATATGAAGTTGGTTATTTTAAAACGTTGGCTAACAAGAAAAATTCATTAAATAATAAGGCTTATTAACTCTTATTATCCAGGAAAGTTGGGGTATCCCTCTGTTTTTGGGGTCGAGGAATCCAGTCCACTACTTCCACCTCTCCCTTTTTAGGGATGTCCGTCTGTTTGTCCTCGCGATTACAGCCATAAATAACAAGAGCTATTGTGCTGAGGGTTTTGTGATGCAAAACGTCAACTTTCATTTTCTTTTGGTTTCATCCCATTCCGATTTTGGTTGTTGCAAAGTGTTATCAGCGTTAAATTTCCGATAGTGTTTTAACAGGTGGACATAGGGCGAAGCGCTTCGTGGTTCATGTCGCTTTCCTGCAGGACGGTTTCTTGTCGGGCCTCTTAATTCGCTTTGCATTTGCCCTCAAATTTGCTGTGTCCAGGTTTCAACCGGATATAAAATTTGTTATTCTTGGATATATCGTTAAGAAATGTCATGCAGGCCGCGACTTTCGATTTGGTGTTTGGGGATTCAGTGAGTTTACCATCACTAGACTGTTTGTGAACAGAAAAAAATGTCCTCCTGTGATACTTTCCTCACGTTATTCGACGGCTCGTTTAAAAGCATTATATTTCCGTTTGTGCAAACGGTGAAGAAGTCTGGAATCCTTGACACTCAGGTTCATATCTGGGGAGAAGATACTGTAGACGACCCTGTCATCCAGTTTGGAACCATCAATAAAGATGTTTCTTGATTCATACAAAGTGTTTTCGTTCTCTGTCCACTCCACTTATATATATATATTCCCGTCAATCCTATAAGGAGCATAGGGCCTTTCCACTTAAGAGTTTTTTAAAATATAAAATATGAAGATGAAGAAGAACTCGTCATGGAGTTCGAAACGCGTCATCCTAGTGCGTGACACACTGAATTTGACCAAAAATATCAAACAATAAATAAAAAACACTTTTCTGATCTTGAGCCGAATTTTTTGTATCATTTCGATACACTTAACGTAAATTAATATAAAATAACTTTAAAAATTTAAAAATACAACCAGTACAGAAGATCCAGTCTGGTGTTCTAATCAAACAACAAATGTGAATATCATTGGGGTTATCAAAAGGGTCCTTTACAGTATCAACTGAGCACTAAGAAAATAGTCTCTAATTATTTCGCACAAAAAACAAATTGCCTATGAATACAAAATATTACAATTTAACTATTTTAAAGTATTGGAAAATATTCATTTTCGAAAACGGAACGTATTGTATGGCAAAGATTTAAAGTTTCTGAGGATTTGTCTACTATTACAAGTTTATTAAAGTGACGTTTGAAAGTTATGGGGGAAATATAATTTTTCAGAAATATATAATTTTCTTTGTTAGGTATTAGAAGGGTTCAGCCGACATATTCCATATTTATTTCCTAAAACGATTTCCTTGGACTTAATTTGACTGAATTCAAACAAATTCGGATTATTGGGTTGCAACCAATTCGGACTGCAGAATCTCTAATGCAGTTGAAAGTGCAGTTCGGATTACTGGATATTCGGATTAACGAGCCTTCGCATTACTAAGAAAACAGATACGGTGATACCACTTCAAGGAAACAAAACTGTAATATACTCCATGTTTCCCTTTGAAAGTTATGAGGGAATATTAATTTTTCAAAAATAGGTCATTTGGTATGGGTGTTACGGGAAGGAAGGTGTGGAGCTATTTCAACTAATTATTTTCAATCCCCTAACTAAATTTTGGAAAATAGTTGGTTATATTGTTAAATACAACTTACAGAAAGAGCACGACCAGTGCTCTTTCCAACCCACGATGTAGGGTATGACAAGTGCCTTATAGTCTACTAGTTTCAAAACGCACACAATTGTAGCGAATAACCAAAACAAAACACAAAAACGTTAATACGAACACATAACAAAACTCTCTATGCATATATCATGCAGTAGTAGTACAAGAATAATTTCTCTCTCGCAGACTTACACATTCTCACGTTCTTTATATTACAGAGAAACTGCACCGATGCATGAGTCAGGGGTTGCCATAAATAATGTATTGAAATAATCGGCAATGTTGTCAAAGGTAAAAACTAAGGAACTTAAATGAATTTATTGAAAATCAATTATATGAAAAATTTTAATTTTTCCAATAGTAATATTATTACTCTTTTTGTATTAGACGTAGATATTTACCTAAAACAACACAATTTGTGACGTCATCATATGATAATTTTTGATTTTGCGTTTTTAAATTATGTTAATTCTAAAACGCTATAATTTGTGTGAGTTACTGAAAAATACATAAAAAATAAAACTATTTTTAGAACAGATCAGAATATGATAATGGTCAGACATAAAGTAGGTATGTTATTTATATTTAACATTCGCAGAATTGGAACAGATGTTTAATGCTGTAGGTATTTATTGGATTGTGGTATTTCAGGTTTTCCAGTATATTCTACGCTTAGGCGATATAACAGTAAATAATTTCATAAAAAAAAACACAATTTGAACGGTTTGGCAAAAGTTGCAGATGAGTCAAGGGATAAAATTGCTGGCACAATCCCAATTTTTAAGAAGTGCATTCCGAATTAGATCTGAATTAGTATTTGATTCAGTTTTTGCTGATATTTTTTTATTTTAATTAAATTTTGGTAATATTTGAAATCCAAAGTTACTTACATACATATATCGGCTGTTTTTATATCTGACCCGGTCAAATCGTGTATCTAAATAGATATTCTGAGACTGTTGCTCTTAATTATGAGATTGTAGATATAATATTTTTATGACAAAAAAGTGTAACGCATTCTGAGAATTGATGGCACGTAGGTTAAAATTCGAAATCAACTGTCTGAAACAAATATATTTTCCTTTCTTTTGCAATGAAGCTTTAGGTTGCCTCCTATATCAAATATACCTCGGAATCGTGATGAAATAAGTGAGCGAGCTTATAAAAAAATGGGCTAAAGGCTGGGCTATGTAAAATTTGGAATTTGGAACCGCCGTTGTTTTGAAGCATAATACGCTTCTTCTAAAGTTGTGAGTGCTTAACCAAACTGTAGGATCTCAAAAATAAATTCCATAGAAAATGACTCCCACCAAGAAAATTTGTGGATCAATTTGTGAAGCTTGTTCTTCAATACGGGTCCTTATTGGACAATAGAACCCATGTAAGTTCTCATCCAGTGAAAAATATTACCGATGGGGCTGAAAGTCTGCCCGAATACCTAATATCATCAACTCGCCACTCGAAATTCGAATACAGACCTCGGTATCAAGGCTTACAAGGTCCAATTGGTTCGAGAACTGAAGCCTAATGACTTTCCGATGTGTTTTGACTTTGCTGAATGTTCTGAAGATCGATTTTCGTACGAACTAAATTTTAAATTGGGGTATACGTTAACAACATATCTGTACACAAACACGTCGTCCAAGAGAAGCCGATGCAGACTGTTTCCTACGGTTTTTGCCATGACGGCATAATATGCACAGTAAAGTGCTGCCGTTACCGTCAATGGCGTGTCACTTAGCCAACGCTACAATCAATGTTTGGCGCAATGTCTTTGAAAAAAAAACATAATCAGCCATAACTCGGAAATTCCATTGATCGCCACATTGGACTCACACAACGGGACCTACAGTTTATATAGGAATTCAAACATCAGCTGTTTGAGAAGCATTTACTAGACTTTTGCGGCGAAGTTGCTGCCGACAACATCGAGTGGACCGCCGATGAAAGAAAATGTAGAAGACTCAGAACGCAATTGAGTTCTGGTCTCCCGTATGATAGTCGAGTGTTATACTGAAAATGTGGATGGATAAAATGAGGCATCATAAAGCAAGTTATGGAAGCCATTTAAACGATGTTATGATTTATTCATAAATGTCCATTTGACTCAGAAATGAATATGACCTATATAGGCTGACCCTTTCTGGTACTTCCTACACAATATGACCTATTTGTGGAAAATTTATATTTCTCCTATAACTTTATATTAACGCACGACTGGGGGATGTTAAAATTGTGTCTGCTTAATTAACTTGTAGAAGCTGACAAGTTCTCAGAAAACCGAAACTTTGGCAGACCCCTTCTGGTACTTCCTACACAAAATGACCGAATACAACCGAATAAGAACACTAATTTCAGACATATTTTGCGTAAAATCTACGCTTATGACATCTACGCTTTTGAATCAGGAATGAATATGGACTATATGGGCTGATCGCTTCTAGTACCTTCCACACAAAATGATATATTTTTGGAAATTTTATATATCTCGCATAGCTTCAAAACGGACAACTGGTGGATATTTAAAATTTGTCGCTTAATATATTTTGTAAAAGTAGCCAAACCCTCCGAAAGCCGAATAATTTGACACACCCCGTTTGATATCTCCCATACAAATGACCGAAATCACCCCCATAATTCTACATGCATATGTTTTTTTTGTTAATACACTAAATTTAATCAAATTTGGCCGAGGTAAGCATTTATTAAACGTTGATTTATGATACGAAATTTGTACTACAGTAGTTTTGACTTAACTCTCACTCTTTTAGCTGCCAGGTAACCCAAGCCAAAAACCACAAAATTTCATTCATTTCGTATGAAACGTACTTGTTTAAGAGCCAATTTAAGTTAGCTGCTACAAATATTTGGAATTATTATCCCATATTCATTGATAATTTTTCATTTAACAGCCACAAAACTTTTTGCAACTGTTGCTAACTAAAAATAAGTATGTAGTTTGTTTTTGTTAGAATGCTCGCATCCTTTCTATAATTCTCACATTCTCTTTATAACTTTCTCTTGGTTTAAAAAAAAACAGTGTGTATGTATGTGAGTTCCTAGTATAAATCAAAACAATAAATCAGACGAAAGCTTTGGTTGTGAATACTGAATTGTGTAAATCGCACTTATGGGCCACTTTGGTGACAGGTAAACGAATCAGATAATTGCCAATTTTTGGCAGTTAAAAAATTTAACTTATGTGCCATTTTGACTTACCTGTCACAAAATGTGTGCAAAACACGGTGTGGCAGTTAAGTCAAATCTACTGTATCCGCAATTTTTAGCACTCCACAAGCAGGCCAATAATTGTATACTTATGTATTATTTTTCATTTCATATTAAAATCTGTTAATTTCAAAATCACGAGGATTAAACAATATCATACATAGGGTAAGGGTATTTAACAGTCTGTTTACCTGATTGCAATTTCTGTACCGCTTTTTATTTTGTTTGCCCTGAATTGTTTGCCCTTATATCTAGCCCTAAAATCGTCAAACGGCAACCCTGCCATGGCAATGCATACACCAACACTAACGCTGCCAATAGCTACATACATATTGCCAGCCTTAGCAACAACAACAACAGCAACAACTATTCTATAGCACTAGCAAAATTACCAATAGGAAAATAATGCACAGGCGACAACTGCAGCAACCGATAGAAGCTACAACCAACACCAGCAGCAGCGGCAGCAGCACTTAAGCAAGCAATGTCTTTGACAGAGTCATTGGTCTAACGACCTAAAATTGTCTAACGCCCCTGGCCGCACCCACCCCAAGATAACTGCTGATGAAATTGTGACAACAACACCAGCTAACGTCTGACTGTCTAAGGCAGCAACAAACAACACTCCCAGCCGCCCCTTTAGCTTCAAGCTCGACAAATATCAGCTGTAACGACAAGAGTGCATTGAGTACAAGCACGGGGGCGGGGCATGATGCAGGCAAGGTACTAGGCTATACCTACCACCTATCAATTTCTGGTTATCTATCTCTAAAGGTAACAAAACAGCCAGCACCAGCAATAACGCTTATCATCTCCAGCGAAATGGGTCTACGACACTTACTGACTGTGGCTGTGTGTATGGGTTTCCCATACGGTTGTACACGGCTGTCGTATCTCTATCTTGTGGTGCGATACCTCCAATATAAACAGAAATTTAGACAAACACAAATGATATTTTTCGCTAAATAAATAGAAAAAAGCAGCAACAGCGGCAGCAAAAAAAAAAAATAATTGTGTTAGGGTAAATTTTGTTATTGAACTTGCATTATGGGTCGAGTATTTTAACATTCTTCAAGGTTATTTATTTGCCGGAGGAGTAGAACAACGATTTATGGGGCTAAGTATGTTTATTTATAGATATTCGTAAGACCGTTGATGGAAATTTCACACTTTCCAATTGAGGCACAAGTTAGGCTGTGAGATGATCTAGATCTGAGAAT
The DNA here is from genome assembly GCA_964034835.1 of Muscina levida. Taxonomy (NCBI): domain Eukaryota; kingdom Metazoa; phylum Arthropoda; class Insecta; order Diptera; family Muscidae; genus Muscina; species Muscina levida. The sequence goes on along the minus strand of OZ035884.1, from coordinate 20,731,407 downwards.
GCGAGAGTTGAAGTTGTGACGACAGTTTGTAATATAGATATATGGCTGTAAATGTATAAAAATCGAGAGAGTTGTGTAAATTTTAATAAAAATTTTTAAAATCAGTTTTTTTCCACACTGGTTTTTTTTGTATGGGAGATACCAGAAAGGTTGTGGCAGCACAGGTTTCGGTTTTCTGTTGGCCGTTTGGAAGTTATGGGACAAATGTTAAGTTTCCAACAATATGTTATTTGTCGATGTTGTCGACAGCAACTTCGCAGTATAAGTGTCGAATTAATCGGCATGTCTAGTAAAAGCTTCTCAAACATTGACGTTCGCATTCGTTGATACACAAGTAGGTGCCGTTTTTTGTGTATATAAAAAACGCGAGAAGCATCCCATACCTCATTCATTGGGTGTAAAGGGGAATGAAGTAATTTAAGGTTATTTAGTATGGGAAGGAATATTCATAAGCGTAGATCTCACATTCAAAATAGATATGTACGTAAAACTATGAGGGTCAATTCGGTCATTTGTATGGGTGGTACCATAAGGGGCATGGCAAAGGTTTTCTGAGGGAATGTCTACTATTACAAGATAATTAAAATGACCAAATTCAAATATCCTCCATTTGGTCGTTTGGAAGTTATGAAAATATTATTTATTCAAAAATAGACAATTTTGGATGTAAGGTACCAGAAGGTACCTTCACATTACTTGACTTTGTAAAATATGAATACTTGTTAATATTTATACGGATTAGTGAAGGTTTACTCGAGGTATCCTGGAAAAAAGCCAACCAGACAATCGTCTCAATCGTCTTAAAAAGAACTGAAACGAACTTGACCTTAAGATACTTAGGGTCTAATACGCCTTCTTTAATGCATTATACTTTTCCTCGTATCAAAAGACGTATACCCTTATTCCTAAGGGTAAGTGTACAAAATAAAAATTTAATAAAAAAAAATTTAAATTTAATCATAAAAAGTAATTTGAAAAAAATTCAACATTTAAAAATAATTTTAGTGTCAATAGCCTTGCAAAAAAATTCATGGTTTAAAAATAAAATATTTTTTTTATTAATTTTCTAATTAAATATTCAGATTTCCACATAAATGATAACTTTAAAAAAAAAATGTTTTTGTTTTAATTTATTACAAAATTTATATTTAATACAAAATGAATATATATATATATATATATATATGTGTTCCTCTAACTCCCGTGAATATAAAAATATAAATTTTTTTCGTTCTAAGAAAACATAAAATTTTTTGTAAAAATTAAAAATAATAAAAAAAAATAAATTAAAATTTGTTTAAAAAAAATTATATGAACAAATATAATTTATTTGAAAATTCAAATTAATTTTACTTTATTAAATATAACAATAACTATATTATATTAAATACAATTTTATAAAAAAAAACATTAAATTATTATATGTATTATAATATTTAAATTTATTAAAATTAATTAATAGTTAAAAATTAATAGTATTAAAAAAAAACATATGCACTGGAGAGCAGGATATTATACGCCCCAATATATTTCGATGCAGATGTACTTAAAGGGTCATAATCCAAAAACCGAATATGAGTTATGAAACATATTCAATAACTACACTTTTACATCCAACAACAACAAAACTGTATTTAGTCAAATTTATATTTTTTTAATTTTTTTTTTACATTTTTGGGTGTTTTTGGAATTAAACGCAGTGGTTTTTAATTACGAAATAAAACTTTTTATTAAAACAAAAAGCAAATTTAAAATATAAAACACTTTGTAATAATGCGTATGACCTCTCTTATTTTAAATAAATTCAAAAATACCTTTCGGTCATACTATTTATCAGGGTTTTTGGGGTCGATCTTTCTAAGGAGTTTCATATCGCAATTACTGCCAATTTTAGCTCTGCAACGTTATTGTATTGACTGATGTTGGAGCACATTTTATGAACAAGTATGCCCCCCACATTTTCAATAGGGTTAATGTCATGGAAAGACCCTCTAAGACCAACGTTATCTGACCGAACTTAACTTTTTGTTTCCTTACTGGAGTGAGTAGACGCAATCTTTTGCTGAGAAATGTAATTTATCTCCTGTATTCGCTTCAAGAATTAATAAATTAATTTCCAGTATGTCTCGTCGAAGTTCATACTCTTCGGAGTAATGCGACAGCTTGGAAAGGTGTTTTTTATTTTAAATTTGCTTTTTTTAAATAAATTTTAAATAACCACTGCATTTAATTCCAATATCACCCCAAAATGTAAAAAAAATTCAAAAAAACATAAACTTAACTAAATACAATTTTGTTGTTGTTGGATGTAAAAGTTTAGTTTTTGATTATCTTTCATTCCTCATATTCGGTTTTTAGGGCTTATCCTCATATTAGTGGGGCTTTTAATTTCCTGCTCTTCAGTGTGTAATGCAAAAAATTTCAAATTTAATCACAAAGTATAAAAAATATTTTAAAAAAATTATTTAAAAACAAATATCTAATATTTTTATTTGGTATTCAATTCTAATATTTTTATTTGGTATTCAAGTTTTGGACCTCAATTAAAAAAAAAAAGTCATACAATTTTTGTTAAAATTTTTAATTTTTAATTTCTAACTAGTACTTAACAAAATGTGATTACAAATAAATCTATGTTTAAAAAAAATCAATTATATTTTCAATTTTTTTGGTTGAGACATGATACATGTAAATTTAAGCAAAATTGAAAATTAAAATAAATTTTTTTAAATAAAATTTAAGTTTTTAATATTTGTATATATAAGCAATATCGGATTAAAAATAAATCTATGTTTTAATAATACTCTATTACATTTCAAAATTTTTTAGTTGGTACATTAATTTGTACATTTAAGTTATCAATTTTAAATAAAAATTTTGTTTTTGTTCTTAATTTCTGACCAATATTTAAAAAATATAAACAAATCCGCATTAAAAATAAATTTATGTTTAAAATCTATTTTAAATTTTTTTTTAGTTAAAACATAAATTCGGATTTTGAAACATGCCTTTTTGCAGCCAAAAACCTTAAACGATTTTGCGCGACCCCTAAACGTCGATCAATTTTCAAGTTTTATACACCAAAATTTTAGTTTTTTTAAGTAGAATTAGAAAATATGTTATCCCAATGACATTTCGAAAAAAAAATTTAATTGAAACGGTCTAATATATATATATATTTATAATATTTTATGAAATTAAATCATACAAAAACATATTTCTTAATTAATGCAAAAATTTAAAATAATTAAAGTATCATTAAAAACATGATATTTATTCACAAACTATAAACATGACTAAAAATATTTTCATTTAAAAAAAAAAATTTTCAATATTTTTGTTTTGATTAAGTATCCATTAACCGCATTTGTATATTTTACCAGATTTAATAATAAAACATTAAAAAAAACTTGTTTAAAACAAAAACATTACTCTTGTGCTACAATTATTCATTAATAATTTCTGATTAATGTTTATAAAGTAGGAACAAATTTGGATAACAAATAAATCTGATACATAAAAAAATAATAATGTAAGTACATACTTAAATAAAAAAATATAATTGAGTTTGATACCAAAAAAACTAAAATTTTAATAAAAAAAGTAGAAGTTTTTTTAAAACAAATTTAATAAAAAATTTAATTTTAAAATATTATAAAAAAAAGATAAAAAATAAAATTATATATTTTTCATTCCAAAAAAAATTCTAATTAATATTCTAATCCACACGTCAACATTAGCTCTTGTCTATGCTTTGTCAATCGGACAAAATTGCATAGAATTTTGAGATAAATATTATTATTTGTAACAACAAAAAAATATATTTTTTTTATATAAAATTTATCGTAATATTATAATATTTAATTTAATAAGAAATTAATATAAAAAAATATTGCATATTTTTTATACCAAAAATTCAATTTAACTAAAAAAAATATTTAAAAGTCTTAAATTGTTTTTCCAAAATAAAATAGGAATAAAATAAATAGTTTGAAAATTTTTTCTAAAAAAAATTGACATAAAAATCTTATTCAAATTATTCAATTCTAATATTTGCCCAAATTAAAATAAATAATATAAAACTCGAATTTTTTTCAAAAAAATTATATAAAAAAAAATGAATTTTTTTGTAGTTTAAAAAAATTTAGTATACTTCCTAAAATTATTGTTTCTAACTTTTTTTGCAAAAATAAAAATATTAAAAAAATTCTAATTGAATAAAAAAATTTGACTATCAAATTATATTACATTTAAAATTTTTTTATTTTTTTTCTTAGGTGTAATTTACAAGAAAGAAGTTTAGCAAATGGTTTCTCATTGTGCAAGGTTATAAAGTTTTTCGAGTCTACGCTCTCAAGAAAGAATTCTCATTTTGTTGTGAGATTCTGGTGCATAAGACTTGATGAACAATTTGCAATCATTATACCAAAGTCTGCTGATGAGAATTCGTGGCTGAATCCGAAACAGCTGTACAGACTGCCTGCCAATATGAGAAAATCATTCTGCTAAAAAATTCTTTCAAAAACACAGGTCTAGAGCTTGAAATAAATTCCAAATAATTGTAATTTATTTCTAAAAAAAATATAACATTTTCGTTAAAATGATTTATTTCGAATTATTAAAATTAATAAATTGTTTATTTTTAATTATGTAAGATAATGACTGGGTTCTAACTACCACTATTTGTTTGGGGACACAGCAAACCAATAAGCTTGTAAAAATTTGTAAACCAAATGTTGATAGTACAATTTTTTTTTGAGACTAATTTATAGTTTGTGCATTTTTGACCTTTTAGGCGTCTCTAATGAAAGTTTCTAATTCATTTCGGAAGTATAAATATAGAAATAGTTATAAAGATTTTTTTTCTTCTTTCTAATCCAACACAACCTAACGTAGTAGTTGTTATTTCGTGCAGAACAGTGTAGTATTACTCATATAACTGGGGTCATTAGACTGAGCTAGAATTTTCGTACTTTAAAACATTTTGGTGTATTTTGTTTATCTAGAAGCGGTGGTGGTTTGCAATTATTTTGATTATGTGTTCATTTTATTATCATAATTCTTGTGAAATTATTTTCTAGTCGTTTAAATTGTTATAAATGTATATGTGAATGTATATCAACATGTATATTTAATGCAAAAAATAAAATCACATGTATTTATAAACTGGGGTTCCTGACCCATTAAGCATAATAAATTCTTAATCATTTTTCAATGAAATCTAAAGTACTCTGTTTTTTTTTTATTCATAATAAGTTTTTATGATAACAATTTTTTAATTATAAATCATTAATACTTTTTCAAATATACATAAGTGATGTAAATAACACTATGACACAATTTGATGGTCATTGTCTCGGGGGTGAACCAAACCAATATCAAACGATAGCATTTGACCTCAGTAACAAAACCCTAAACTCCATTTTTCCCCACTACGTCATAAATTTTTTTTACAGTGGTTTAAAGTTTGATTTTTTTGGTCATAAGTTGAATCAATGAATATGAAAAATCATCTGTAAAAGTACTTTTGGGCTATTTCATGTCTTCGGAGACCTATATTAAAACAATCAGGGGAATATTTTCTCGGAACATTTTAACCCTCTAGCTCCCTCCCGAATGGGACATATTTGGCCCAATTTAGAAAAACTGTTTAAAAGTCAACTTTGGACGGAGGTAAAGGATTAGAATCTTCCTTAGAAATGTTCCCCGGAAAATTTCACTAAGAGTCACCGAAGACAAATAACCTCTACGAGTCAACGGTTCCAAAATAAAATCAAAATGAAATGTTAATGAAATGTTAAAAAGTCTATTTTTGAGCAAACAGTGCAACGCACATTTTTGGGAGTGAACTAAGCCAATATCAAACGATAGCATTTGACTTCAGTAATAAAACCCTAAACTCCATTCTGATCCACTACGTCACAATTTTTGTATACAGTGGGTTAAAGTTGGATTTTTTTAGACAAAAGTCAAATAAAAGAAAATGAGAAATCATGTTTAAAAATAGGTTTGGTATAGTTCATGTCTGCGGAGACATACATTAAAATTTTCAGAGGAACATTTTATCAGAATATTTGAACCCTCCAGCTCCTACCCTTAGGATGAATTTTGAAAAACAGCTTAAAAGTCAAATTTCTCAAAATGTTCAAAATGGGTGGCAGATAGAGGGTTAAAATGTTTTGAGGAAATATTCCCCGGAAAATTTTAATGTAGGTCTCCGAAGACATGAACTATCCCAAATCTATTTTGTCTAAAAAAATCCAACTTTAACCCACTGTATACAAAAATTGTGACGTAGTGGAACAAAATGGAGTTTAGGGTTTTATTACTCAGGTCAAATGCTATCGTTTGATATTATTTTAGTTCACTCCTGAAAAAGTGCGTTACACTGTTTTCTCAAAAATAGACTTTTTAACATTTCAGTAACATTTCATTTTGATTTTATTTTGGAACCTTTGACTCGTAGATGTTATTTGTCTTCGGTGACTCTTAGTGAAATTTTCCGGAGAATATTTCTATCGAAAATTCTAATCCTTGACCTCCGTCCAAAGTTGACTTTTAAACAGTTTTTCAAAATTGGGCCAAAAATGTCCCATTCGGGTGGGAGCTAGAGGGTTAAAATGTTCCGAGAAAATATTCCCCTGATTGTTTTAATATAGGTCTCCGAAAGACATGAAATACCTCAAATGTATTTTTACAGTTGATTTTTCATATTATTTAATTCACCCTTTGACCAAAAAAATTAAACTTCAAACCACTGTAAAAAAAATTTGTGACGTAGTGGGGCAAAATGGAGTTCAGGGTTTTGTTACTAAGGTCAAATGCTATCGTTTGATATTGGTTTGGTTCACCCCCGAAAAAGTGTGTTGCACTGTGTAATTAACTCTTTATTTTATAAACTTTTTTTTCTCCTCAGTGTTAGCTGAACTTTACTCTTGCACGCCTGTTGCTGGTATGTCTCTAAAATATTATCACCTCTGAGATCTGATAATATTATTGATATTATTTTATGTATTTTTTTGGCGAGATAAGAATTTTTTTTGCTTAGTGATTCATGTCAACAGCAGAACCAACTAAATTTAGTGGTTTTTAATATTTACTTCCCATCTTTTTTTAACAAGGTCATTTATTTAGGGAAATTACCCAATTAGAGCTATGAGCAAATTAAATATGTTAGCCAAAACCTCTTAAGATTTTTAGATGTGCTGGGGATTTTTTTTTGTGGCTAAGACAAATAATTCAGGAAATGCCGATATCAACTCTTATTAGTATCATAATCAATAAATAAATTTAATGCGAATAACCATATATCTTTTTTTTGTTATTTTCACATCTATTGCATACCACACTTTACAACATTATTTAAAGGATATGAAAAGAATCCTCAAAATATTTGCACCCCATAGAGAACAGCTGATGTGAATAGTCGAGGAGTTACATAAACAGTTGCCTCCATCCTGTGGCGATGACAGATGAACACAATTTAATAAAGGAGGAAAGTATTCGTTTGAGGATATAATGAAACAACAAATGTCGAAGGGATCTGTTGAAAAGAGACGAAAACAACTAAACTGAAGGGTGTTCAAATATTAGCAACTAAAGAGGATGACGTGACAAAAATTGCAGTTATTTTTTTTTTTTTTTTACTAGGGAAATCTGGTAAGAACTATATCACACTATACACCGAGATCTGCTGATCCGTTAGAAAAGGGCGGAAGAAGAGGCAGGAAGAAAAAATGAAAGAGGGGAAGGATAGAGAAAGAAGAGAACATCTTCGGAACTACCTATCGCCATCTTGGCACAGTTAGTCATGGAAGACACGGCATGAAACTTATTAAATCTACTACTCGGACTGAAGAGAGAGACTCTATTTTTCCTATATAACTATCCCCTATGTGTCCTAGACTCCTACGGGCAAGAGTGGGATAGATACTAAGAAGATGTTCCTCGTCCTCACACACACGGCAGTCGTCCGATATGGATCTACTCCATTTGCCTGTCAGGTGCCTGATGTTGCAATGGCTAGTTAGAATTCCACAGGACAGTCTCAGATCACTACTGTAGAGGCTAGCCATATACGCCGATCTGGATCTGCTGTATTTGGGCCACAGCGATCTAACAGTTATACAGTCGGTTCTGGAGATCAAACGTTTGCTGGCTGTTCACACATACAATCCTCTATTAAGCCGAAAAGGTGAAAAATAGGCGGAAGAGAGTCATGATCAAGGTTACATATCGTGGGTAAAAATTTCTCACCAACACGTCGTAAGTACACCATTTATCACGAAGGGCCACAAGAACAGGAAAAAAATTCACCCCTGTTCCACTTGTATCTATTATTCTCACACAGTTTCCACCAAGTTCTAAGTTAACGATGCGGTTTCCAAGCGTACTATACATCTGATAAACTGGCGGTCTTCATACACTAATGCTCATCAACGATCTGATTTCAGATAGAGCTTCATAAAGCTCTAAACGTCATGAAGAGCGCTCTCAACTGATCTTCCAGCGATGTTAGCGGGTTGAGAAGTGCTCAAAGTGTGAGGACTTAAAGAAGTCCTAATATAATTGCCACCACATGTCACCAAATAGGATGAGACTAATTGAGTGGGTCCAAAGCAAAGGGGTTCAAGTGACAAATAGACAACAATTGAGATAAGTGTGGTGTAAAATCCGCAATAACCAAAAAAGATATGTATGTAAACTTATGAGGTTCAGTTCGGTTAAATGTGTGGGAGGTACCAGAAGAGGATATTCTGCCCTTTACAATCGCATTATTTTATTTTAGAAAATATTACTCGAGTTATCCAATCCACCAGTCATTCATCCAGCAAGCAGACAGTTGCGGCTTAATCTTCTTAAAAAATCTTGAAACGAATATGGTCTTAAGATATCTAGGGTCTAACTGCTTCTTCTTCTTAATTGGCAGCAGCAACAGAAATTCATCATACGTAGAAAAGAATTCCAAGCGCTTTGGTATTATGCGCTCCGTGGATAGTTAGTCACACCAAGTGTAGATAACAACTCTTTCACCTAATCCATCCAACGAAGTTTTGGTCGCCCCCTTCTGCTCTGCCCACGGCCAATGATATTTATATCATCTTCATAGTGGACCCTTTGTTCGTTAAAACAAATAACTTGGTTTTGTCTTCATTTATCACCAGATCCACTTCCGCTGACTGCTTTTCAATGTTCGAAAAGGCCGCAGTAACATTCGGCAATCAACAGCCAATGAAATTTATATCATCGGCCGACGCGAGCAGCATGTGACTTTTGTTAAAGATGGTACCATTCCTGTTTACTGCAACCTTCCGCACGATCATCTCCATTACGATGTTAAAGCGATCACAAGAAAGACTATCGCCTTGTCTAAAGCCTCGCTTGGTACAAAATGGCTCACGCAGATTTTTGCCAATTTTTACTGAAGGCTTCGCATCAGTCAGTGTCATCCCGGGGATACCAAACTTAGACAAAGCATGTAACAATTTCTGTCATATCGGACTGTCCAATGCAGCTTTGTTGTCGATGAACAAGTGGAACGTGTCGATCTGCATATCTAAGGTCTTCTCCAGGATTTGTCTTAGTATGAATATCTGGTCGGTCGTGGATTTACCAGGTCTAAATCCACACTGATAAGGTCCATTCAGGAATCAGGTTCGCCAGAATGGGCTTGAGTCTTTCACATAACGCACTAGACAGGACCTTGTATGTGATGTTTAAAAGGCATATCCCGCAATAGTTGGTACACACACTTGGTGCGCCTTTCTTAAACACAGGACATAGAACACTCAGATTCCAATCATAGGGCATGCATTCCTTAAGCCACATCGTGTTTATGAGCTGGTGCATGCATGTTGCAAGCTGATCGCCGCCGGCTTTAAAAAGCTCTGCCGGTAGTTCATCGGCACCTGCAGATTTATTTTTTTTTAAACCTTACGATCGCCTTGCTGATCTCGTTTTGGCTCGGTGGTAAACAATCTACTCCGTCATCTATGATTGGTATAATTTCACACTTATGCTGCCTTCGGAAACGAGTAGAGAAACGAGTTCAAAATTGTTCCCTCCATATTTACAGCACACTCTTAGTGTCCGTAACCAGATTTCGGTCTCTGGGGATTCCTGTTCCAAAACATTTGCTTTTCACCATTTGGTAGAACATTCGGGCTTCACCTCTATCCCTGTAGTTTTCGATATCCTGGCTCTCTCTCTTCCACAGACGCATTTTCCGCTTGAACAGACGTTTCATCTCCCTCCTCTTCTCATTATAACATTTCGTCACGGCATGCTTTGCCATTAGCTGCAGTTTTGTCTTGTATGCAGGATTCATTTCCTCAGACATTTCGAGACATTCATCATCGTACCAGGGATTGTCTGAGCGTGGTTTTTCATAACCCCGTACGGTCATTTGCGACATTGGTCATAGATTTCACAATATGCTGCCACTGTGTTTCGAGAACATCAGAAGTAGGGGGGTTTGTTTGAATTAATCGAGAGAGTTGGTTGGATTAGGCATCGGCTATCTTGGTGGTATGCAGCTTTGTGATATGTAGCTTCCTTTGCGTTTAGTTACGATCGTTTTTAGCAATACCTAAACGTGTGCGTAGCATGGCTGCAACTAGGTGGTGATACAAGTCAATATTTGCACCGTGCATCACACACACGTCTATAACGTTGGAGACATGTCTTCCATCAATTACCAAGTGATCAATCTGATTTTTGTATTTTAGGGTCTAAGACTTCTCTTTTAACGCATTACAATTTTTCTCGAATCAAATGATATATGTATGACCTAATCCGGGTGTTCTTAAAAATTTTAAGAACATTTTCACTAATGAAGAAAACTTTAAAAGATATTTGCTCATCCAGTTTTTCCCTTAATCTAAGTAGTTCACAAAAATTGCCATCATTTCCCCCCTTTTTTCGCTTGGAATGACTCATATCCTCAGAATCTAACTTTTTAATCGCACAACATTTGTCTCAGTGACAAGATGTCTGCCAGTGTTACTATAAAGTAGATAGATAGATTATGCACTTGTGTTTCTACAATATTCTTTCGACTCAAAGCTGAACACTTGGGGCCGGCTGTCGTAACATTTCTACGTGTTAAATTCAAATCAATCGAATGGACACGTGAGCACCGATCAATCGTCACATCATACACTACTATATTCGCTGGCTAGCTAGTTAAAGTTGACGACGATCGGTGCTGATAAGAGAAGACTCCACCGCAATTCATTTAATGATGCGAATTAATAATTTATTTCGTTCTTTTCTTTTTTTCTTACTTTTGTTGTTATTTAATTCGACGCAAAATAGGTCAAGATACGTGTAGGGGTGTGAGCGAGCATGTGTGCGCGTGTGTGTGTGTACAACAGCGACTAACTAATGCGTATTTTGTATTTTCTTCAAATCGTAAAATTTCGCCCAGATGTCTTTGATTAATTTAATGCGGCGGCAGCAATTATACATTTGCTCCTCGCTCACATATGGATGAGACGGAGATGAGGCTAAGCGATCTGTATGGTGGTGCTAAGTGCATACGATTGATGCGAATATTGAACATACATACATACGTAAATGTATGTATAGTTGACTGTGCCAACTCATGGGTCTTAACCTAACCAAAGTCAGTCAGTCAGTTTTGTTATCTCTGACTGTTATAGAATAGCGATTACAGTTGTTGGTTCTGTGATAAGGAATATAGCAATATATACATACATATGTGTACATATGTATATACGTTTGTATGTACCTTTAGTTTACAATAGCACAAATTATAGGTCAGTAGTTGTGGTGGTCGTTGGTTGCCTCAATCGCTGTTAAGGTAAACAAACAAACAAACAACAATTACTCAGGCGTTCTTTGCATTTGCCAGCAGGCCAATAGTTCTTAGAACTTCCTAAATAATATGGGGGCCCGGAGCCGCGGGTCGACTACATTTCCAATTGGGTATTAGGGAACGTTAAGCGTTCGTTGCGCTTTGTTTATTTGTATTGCAAGAAGTGTTGGTGGTGGTGCCATCAAATGTTATTCTTGTTGCTGCAGCAGCAGCAGCATTAAAATTGGCGTCTGCAACACGACGCCAACTCATAGCATACGAAGAGCAGCCGTTCATTGCTTTGTGTGTGTGTGTATGACAGAAGCAACAACTACAATGCTTTGCGATGCGATGTTGTTGATTTTGTAAACACAACAAAACTTGACGACGGCTGATTTGTGTTTTGTGCTCTACGCTCAATCAGCTGTTTTCGAGAGCATTAATCATATGTTTTTCCCAATCATTCTGCATACACACAGATTCTTACTCGACCATATGGGCGACTATTGGTGTGAGTGTGTAGCTGTGTGTGTGTGTTCTCCCATCTGAGAGTGAAAGAGCAACACAAAAAGTGCAAGTAGTATCTGTGAGTTGAGTTTTGTTATGGTTTGTTTTTATTCTGTTTTGTTTTTTTTTTACTCTTCTTATTGTTGTTTATTTGGTCAAAGAGTATGAGAGTACGGGATTACTTGTTTTACGTTTTCGTGTTGGCTATGTATGTGGGTAGGAAACAACTGAAATATTTTTATGGTGACACAGGGTTGCCATAGCGTCATAAAGTTAATGAAGGAAGCATTTTAGGAGTTTTTTCATAATGTAGAAAGTATTTTCGGCGTGTAGGCAAAAAGTTAGTGCACCACAAGTATATAGCAACTACCACGGGCTATTTTTAAAATGCAAATGTGAATAGGTATGCAACGAAATTTTAAAATTCGATCAGTGGGCGGAGGTGACGTGGCAAAACTGTATTATAGCCCTAGAGAGATAACATTTGTTATATAGATAATACACTGCAGTACAATTATACTTTTCAGACGAAATATGTATTTTCGGCACCGTCCCATACATTTCCTGAAAAAAAATAGAAGGAGTGGTCGTACAGCAATGAAATTGGTTGAAGTGCAGAATATGGGGAGGGAGCCCGATTAAATAAAAAAAAATATGCAATTGTCTTCGTCTTGGCCCCCAAACATCGGAATGGTAGGTCAAAGTTGGCGCTCAGGCGGGGGTAAAAAAAGGGGCCCTTTCGGTTCTATAATGACCCCCCAGGTGCGGGTACTCAAATGAAAGATATTTTTTCCAATAATTGCCTGCGGCGCTTTTACGCCCATCATATCCATTTTCACTCTAATTTACCAAAAAAAAATATTTTTCCTGGAATATACCAAAAAAAAAATTTTTTTTTTTAAAAAAATTGCGCGAGAAATTTTTTGTGTACGGAAAACATACTATTTAGCAAATTTTGATTTCGTATCTTTAATGGTTTATGAGATACCGAAATTTCAAATTTCGAGCTGTGTGGGCGGAGACACGCCCATTTTCCCCTCTTGCAGTCGAATTTCCAAAAATCCCTTCTTAGAGCGCGCCTGCTTCATAAAAGAGAAACTAAATTTTAAAGTTCTAGCTCTAGCCATTTGGGCTACGCCGTGATATGTCAGTCGCGCGAACCTTTTTATATATTTAACATATGGATTTTCACACCTACCAAAGTCCGTTTGGTCTTTGCCTTGATTTTGTATGTTTAAGGTATAACTTATGTTTTTGCCTAGTTCTATCTTAAATTGGTCATCGCTAAGTAAATTTTTTTGTTTTTTGTTAGTGTGAGAGAGGTTGTTGTTGTTGATGTTGTAGCAGTATATGTGCCTGTTTGTTTATCAGGTGTTATTTGGTACGCCTTGTATGTGGCTTTCTGCTGCACTTGTCTCCAGGCCAAGGAAGGTAGCTACTTCCACTGGGTGGGTCCAAAAAGACCTGGGAACAAGTAGAATTGGATTGGTAGGGCAGTTGAGAAGGTGTAGCGTGTCGTGTGGTCCCTGGTTACAAGCGGGACAGACGTTCGACGTACTGCTGTCAATTCTTGCCCAATATGAATTGAGGCGGCTACACCATCCAGATCTTAGTTGGGCCAAAACAACTCTCGTCTGCCGCGGTAAAACCTCTTCCTCCGAAGCCACTGAGGGAGGGTGATCTCCGAGCACGACATTCACTATGTAGTTGTTCACTGCTTCCAAGACTGCGTCTAAGTGAATGTCTGCTAATTCTGCCTGATATGCGCTTTGATCTAGGGGCTCTCTCTTGTAGCGCTGGATCTCACGCTCTAGGTCATGAAGGTCTTTACTGACCTGCCTGGGGGGTGGGAGCCTACCCATAAGTTGGTGGTTGGGATGGCTGGTCCGGTAACATCCAAGCAGGTACTGCTTCGACAGAAGGAAATTGTGTCGTCGCACGGGTATGACCTTCGTCTCCTCATGTAAGTGATCCACAGATGACATGAGGAGGCACTCTGTCGCAGTTCTCAGGGCGGCATTTTGGCATGTCTGCAGGTTCTTCTACTGCGTCTCGCTCACTTTCGGTAACCACACTGGAGCTGCAAAGTTCACCACAGACCGACCTATTGCTTTGTAAGAGGTCAACCAGGTTTCTTTATCGGTTCCCCAAGAGCATGCCGGCAAGCGACTTGAGGACCTTGTTCCTACTTATCATCTTGTTGCAGATAGCTGTGGCGTGCGCATTAGGAGCAGACTGTCAAATGTGACACCAAGGACCTTGGGGTGGTTGGTGGTCAGAATTGTTGTGCCATCACATTGAGCTGCTCCTTCACTTGCGCTGTCCATGCCGTGAACAGTGTGGCCGATAATCGGGTGGCGGAAATTTTCATCCTTCTCGCAGCGAAGAAATTGACAATATCAGAGAGGTAGACAATAAACCTTCCACATATGTCATCAGTCGAGGGGCCCGACTCCAGAATAGTACAGTCATCGGCATACGATACGATATTAACGCCGTCAGATGGTGGTGGAATTGCAGAAAGGTAGAGGTTAAACAGTGCCGAAGATATCAACCCACTTTGGGGAGCTCCCTGTTTCACTCTACGGGGCTTGGGCTTCCTATTTCTGAATAACACGTACGACTGGCGTCCACACATGTAATTTACGATCCAATGTTTCAAATAGTTCGGGAGGGACGTGTCGTGTTCGATAAATCAAGCACCACGAGGACCGTCCTGTCACTGGGCTTATTCTGGTTGAGACCGCGACTTATTTGTGTGGTGATGGCAATGTGAGAGAGGTCAATGACCAAAGCGAACGAAGTCTGTAGTAATATCCGTATTACTTAAATTGATATTGCAATTTCTTACCACGCCATGGCAACTCTGGTGATGGCAAAGGCTGGTGTGATGTGATGTTGTTGTTGTTGTCGCTCCTGCTGTTGCTGCGATATTCAAAAAGTGGATTGTGGAAAGTAAACAAATGAATGACGAAGCATTTCAAAGTGGATTTTAGACGCTCGCTGAGCATTATTGCATTTCTCGACGAGAAGGCCCCCAATACATGCTTACCATATGATTGTACATAGTGCATACTTATATACATACCTACATAGTACATACGGCTACTATGTAAGGATGTAATATACATATATAGTTACATATACATATTTACACCACACCAATCAATTCTAAAACCTCTTCCTCTGTTCCACCTTAACGCTGCTCAGCGGACTTGTCGTAATCTCAAAGTGACCGACCGACCAACACTTTTAGTTTATTTGTCTTGGCGATAAAACATCCTTCAAATCGTTGAGGTAGTTGTTGTTGTTACTGTGTATTTATGCCCGATTATGATGGTACTGATGACTGCGACGACTACAACGACGGCTATGATGATGATGATGCCGAACAAGACCATCATCTATTTCCGTCAGTTTATAATTTTTGTTTTGCTGATTTGTATTTTTTTTTCTTTCGTTTTCTTACCTCCTCAAAATGTTTTGAAATGCTGAAAATGCATTTTTCTGCTCACACGTCGACGTCCGTCCGTCCGTTCATCCCCCCATTTCAAGTGTGGCAGAAATTTAACAAAACGTTGGAAGAAACAAATTGAATTAACACAAAATCAGAATCAAAATTCGAATCTCTGAATCCAAGTGTTTTCCATTTGTTTACATTCTATTGGATTACTGCGACGAAGTCGGCGGCGGCGGCGACAACCACAATTCTATCTGCAAGTATCTGGTTGTTTGTTGTTGCTGTTGTTGTTGGTTTTGTTGGGGTTTTTTTCGTTTTCACTATTAGTTTTTTTTTTTGTTTTGTTTTCCTACTTTCCACTTCTCAGCTGTGCTTTGCTCGGTTATTGCTCGCTCGTGTAGTTGTTGTCGTTGTTGTTGCTTTTGAGTTTGATATGTTTTGTTTTTGGATTTTTGTTTATATGTAAACATAAACAACTTTTATCATCATCGTCATGTGTTCAAGTTGTGTTTCTGGTTTCTGGGGCTTGGAATAGTTGGAAATCAAGTCGTTGGCAGCAGCAACAACAACAACAACGACAACTACTATAGTAACAACAACACTAGCAGCAGCAACAACAGAAAAACGGCACAAAATCAGGTTCAAAAGTTATCGGGTGTTTAGAACTACATTTCATGCATATGTGTGTGTGTGAGTGTGTATCTGCGTGCACACGAACCCATGCACACAATAGCAACAACAACAACAAAACCAAATGTGTTACGACCGCAACACACAACAAAACTAAGCAAAAACAACAGCAATAGCACTCTATCACAGATGATAAAGCACAGTGGTGCGGACACATAAAATATAAGTGACAATTTGTTGTTAAGTAATGGAAATTAGCCGAATTACACTTTACACTTGGACCGGCTGTGGCATAGTGGTTAGAACACGCGACTAACATGCGGGAGATCGCAGGTTCAAACCTGGCTCCAGTCATCTTAAAAGAAAAAAAAATAAATAAAATGTTCTTTCATTGTCGGCTCCCCTCGAATGTTGTTGACAGCAACTTCGCAGTATTAAGCGTCGATTCAATCGTCGTGTCTAGTAAGAGCTTCTCAAAACAGTGACGTTCGCATTCGTCGATAAATAAGTAGGTGCCGTTAGTTGTGAATCTAAAAATAGAATGCGTGTTAATTCACAACAACGCGAGAAGCTATCCCATACCTCATTCATGGGGTGCAAAGGGAAATTAAATTTTTTTTTTACACTTTACTGGGCGTAGTCTGGATGGAAAAACTATAAAATTACAATATTGAAGGTATTATTACCTTGACTCCAATTAAAGTGTAC
Source organism: Muscina levida (assembly GCA_964034835.1). NCBI lineage: Eukaryota > Metazoa > Arthropoda > Insecta > Diptera > Muscidae > Muscina > Muscina levida. Next base: position 20,714,284 of record OZ035884.1, on the reverse strand, counting down.
CATTTAACACGCCCCTAGGACAGTGCGACCGAGGGGCATATTTAGTTTGCAAAAGTGCAGAATATGGGGCGGGAGACCAAAAAAATGCCACTCCCCCCCAAATACGCCATAAACACACAAAAATCAAGGTCAAAGTTGGCGCTAAGGGCCAAAAAAAGGGGCCCCTTTGGTTCTATGATACACCAAAAAAAAAATATTTTTAAAAAAATCGCAATACTACGTCACTGTTACTGGGAATGACTGATGTAGTAAGGGAAAAGATTGGTAGTGGCGGATGTTGCGTGCTCTTGTCATTAGACTTGGCAAAGGCTTTTGATAAACTTAACCATGCCATCCTTGTTGAGAAGTTGCATTTACTTTTTAAATTTTCAAGCAGTGCATGTAATTAAGTGCAGTCATATTTGTTTGAAAGAAAACAGTATGTTTCTTGCAACGGTTGTCTTTCAAGCACTAGCTCAGTCAGTAGTGGTGTACCCCAAGGATTTGTTCTCGGTCCTTTGCTTTTTGTCATGTATATGAATGACTTGTTCGAAAGTATTCATAGCAACAATGCTCATTGTTTTGCCTTTGCCGATGATTTACAAATAGTTTTTAAAGGAGATACCGCAAATATAGATGTGCTACAAAATTTAGTTAACTACACATCGAATTCGGTAGAAAATTGGATGAATTATAATAAGCTTTCAATAAATACAAATAAAACAAAAGCCATGTTTTTTGGTAATATTAGATATGAAGATATCGCAGTTAATTTATATGGTGCTCACATAGACATTGTTGATAGTTTTGAATGTCTTGGGATAATAATTGACCGCAATCTCAGATTTGAGCTCCATATAAATTCAGTAATATCTAAAGTTAACTTTGTTTTGAGAAAACTTTATAATATTGATTTAGCTTTGCCAAGACACGTTAAATCACAGTTGGTCCACGCATTAATTATGCCAATTTTTTTATACGGCGTAGAGGTGTATTCTGGAACAGTAGGCTTTATTTTAAAGAAAATGCGCCTTTTATTTCATATGGTATTGATATACGTGTATCCAGTAAAATGGTAACAACATATTTCTAACTATATTTTAGAATTTTTAGGTTGTTCATTTTCAAACTTTATCAAAAAAAGAACGCTTTTACATTTTTATAAAATTTATAAGACAAGAACTCCGTCATTCTTAGTGAATTTGTTTAGATTTGGTCGATCTACTAGGAACTAGTTATGCCGAAATTGTCGCCGTCCTTAGATCGGTCTTATTTTGTAAGAGTAGCAAGAATATATAATAAATTACCTAGCTCTTTAAAAGTGTTTAACAACTCTGTTGCCACGTTTAAGAAGAAAATTAATCAATATCTAGTTTTAAATGATTTGTAATGATAATTACAAATTAATTTTTGTTGTTGGTTTTACTACGTTGGTGTAGTGAGAATATGTTTATTTCAAAATTTGAAAATAACTATACTTTATACATTTTTTTATACTCATACTCCTGAAACCATTTGGTCAGTTTTTGTTTTTTTTTTTATAGGTCTGGTTCACTCCATAACACTCCTATTTGCATGCATTTTGGAAATATTTTATTACAAACTTGTTTAAATTCTGATTACAAACTGAGGATACAAAACTGTTATCATTAGATTTATTGTTTTTATACTCAAAAAGTTTAAAAATCGAATTATTGAATATATTTTTTTGCACTTCTAATATTATTTTAATGAACAAATTTATGAGTAGATATTTGTAACCATATAAGGCCCTATAGGTTTGGTTATTGAAACTATACAATAAATAAAAAATAAAAAAAAAAATCGCGCGAATTTTTACCTGCGGCGCTTTCGCTCCCAACATATCCATTTTAACTCTAATTTACAAAAAAAAACAGAAAAACATTTTTCCGGAACATACCAAAAAGAAATCGCGCGATTTTTTTAAATAAAAATGTTTGCCTGCAGCGCTTCTGCAACCATCTCAACCGTTACCACTCTAATTTAAAAAAAAATAGTAATTTAAAATTATCTTTCTTATTATTTTTATTCGACCTTTTTTACAATTTGATAATGTTTTCAAATAATCAAGCTGTACACAAAAAAAATTCTTATTACATCGCTTTTTTTAATATTTTTCAAATTTTTCTTCAACTTTTCCACTTTTATTCTTTTTTTTATCAATTTTCTTTTTTCAAATATTTTTTTTTTCACTTTTTCTTGATTTTTTTTTAAATATTTCTTGAAATTGTCCATTTGTTCCCTTCATTTTTTTTAATTTTTTCTTAATTTTCTTTTTTTAATTAAAATTTAAACTTTCATACATTTTGATAACATTTTATTTTTTTATGAAAGTTTTCAGTTCATTTCCTTACATTTTTATACCATCACCCTTAGGGATGAGGGTATATATCATTTGATACGAAAAAGAGTGTAACGCATTAAAGGAGACGAGTTAGACCCCAAGTATCTTAAGACCAAATTCGTTTCAGAACTTTTTAAGAAGAATGAGCTATGTCCGTCTGTCTGGCTGGCTGGCAGGCAGGCTGGCTGGCTGGATGGCTGGTCAGCAGGATAACTCGAGTAAACCTTAACGGATCGGTATGAAAATTTACAAGTATCAATATTTTTCAAAACGAAGTTATGGGATTGTAAATGGGCTGAATAGCCCCACCCCTTCTGGTACCTCCCATACAAAATTACCTATTTTTGGAAAATTAATATTTCTTCCATAACTTCCAAACGGACAACCGGAGGATGTTTGAATTTGGTCAGTTTATTTATCTTGCAAAAGTAGACAAACCCTAAGAAAACCGAAACCTTTGCCCCACCTATTCTGGTACCTCCCATACAAATGACCGAATTGACCCTTATAGTTTTACATACATATCTTTTTTGTAAGTAAACTGAGATCACTCAAATTTTGCGTATTATGTTTGCTTAAGAAAATTAGACTCAGGCATGAATATGGACTATATCAGTTCACGCCTTCTGGTACCTCCCATACAAAATTACCTATTTTTAGAAAATTAATATTTCTCCTATAACTTCCAAACAGACTCTTAGGGGGTAATGAAAATTGGTCGATTAATTTATGTTATTATAGGAGGCAAAACCCTAGAAGACCTAACTATTTGACGCACCCCTTCTGGTACCTCCCATACAAATGACCGAACTCACCCCCATAATATTACAAACATATCTTTTTTCTAAGTACACTGAATTCAGTCGAATTGTGAGTAATTTGTACGCTTATGCAAATATGAATCAGGAGTGAATATGGACTATATCGGGTCACCCCTTCTGGTACCTCCCATACAAAATTACCTATTTTTGGAAAATTAATAATTCACCCATAACTTCCAAACGGACATTTGAGGGGTAATGAAAATGAGTCGGTTAATTTATATTGCGATAGGAGGAGAAACCTCAGAAATGCTAACTATTTGACACACCCCTTCTGGTACCTCCCACACAATGGACCGAACTCACCCCTATAGTCTTACATACATATCTTTTTTGTAAGTGCACTGAATTCAGTCAAATTATTCGTAAGTTGTACGTATGAAAATTTGGTACCCCCTATCAAAATTATTTTTTTTGAAAAATTAATATTTCTCACATAAATTCCAAACCGGCACCTATACCCCCTACACAAATAAGTAAAGTTTTGGACGATTTTGCACCACAAGCAGGGGAAAAATATACATAAGTAATTTTATTTTAATTAAAAATCTATTCATTTCAATAACTCAAGACTTCAACAATATCTTATATTGGGTGATGGTATTTATCAGTCAGTTTACCTGACTGAAATTTCTGTACTGGTTTTAATTTCCTTTAATTTTTTCCAATTTTTTTTACGGGTTATTTCGGCAAAAAATTTTTTTTTTTAATCGCTCGGTTATTGGTTTTTCTATTGTTTTTAGAATTTTTCAATTTATTTCTTTACATTTTTCTAACTTTATTCAAGATTATTTCACATTTTTTCAATTTTTTTTTAGTATATCCCGGGCTCTAACTCGACCCAGGAGACCCATAGAACCCAAGGGGCCCCTTTTTTTTGGCCCCGTGGGCCTTAGCGCCAACTTTTACCTTGATTTTCGTGTTTTAGGGCGTATTTGGGCGGGAGTGGCATTTTTTTTTGGGCTCCCGCCTTATATTCTGCACTTTTGCCAATTTTTCTTACCTTACCTCCTTATTTGCGGTTTTTTTTGTGGGTATACCTATGAAGAATAAGTTGAAGTTACACTAGGTATAAAAGTAATTATTTAATTTATATTTTTTTATTTTCACATATTTATAAAAGGACACTGGAAATATTTAAATATTTTCATTTACATATTTTATAAAAGGTCATTTTTATATTTTCCTTTATTTGAAATATTTTCATTTTTACATATTTTAGATTTTTCTACAACTCAATTCCAATTTTCAAAAAAAAAACATTTGTACTCGATTTTGATCAAAGAGATAATACATACCTTTTGAAATTTTCAGTAAACCGAAATCTTCATATTTTTGAAAAGGCCATTTTAATATTTGGTATTTTTTGAATATTATGTTTTTTTTTAAGAACCACATTTAATTATATTTGCCAGAATGGCATAACTCTTTTTAATCGAAAATACAATTTATATTTAATTTTTAACCAAGAAATAGGTACTTATTCTTTTTTTCCGCAAGGAAACCTCGCGGCAAAACACTTTTTTTTTGCTCTCTGGCCTTTTTGATATACATACATAGGTATTACTTCATTTGAAATATTTTGACTTTTTTATAAAACACTTTTTAGATTTTTTACGTTATAGCTTTACTCTATTTTACAGAAAACCAATTTACACTCGATTTTGTACCAAGATATACACTCCTCTTCATCGGTTGACCTCTTCCTACAACACTTTTATTTTACTCTCTGGCTAAAGGGCTCAATAAACTAAACAGCCGTTGTTTGCACTTATCACTAACAACTCCATGCATTGACACGACACGAAAAATAAAAAACAAATTGCAACGAAACGTATTACACATCGCCTTGCCGTTTTTCTAGTTTTCTTATACTCCATTATTTCGTTTTAACTCGCGCAAATTCTAACCGACGAAAAGCAATACGCCACCCGGCCACCGACCGACATTTTACTCTAACTCCGAACTTACTGCGATTTAAGACTATTTTACCGCGTTTTTTGATAATTTCATTAAAATCTATTAGAACTCTATGAAATGAAAGCAATAGATTGCTTTTGATTGAATTTTAAACACTTCACACGCGCAAATCAATTAATTTCTAGGAGTTTTACCAATTTGCATTCGTATTGCGCTAAAATGTTTATTAGACTAACCACAAAATCACAAAGGAGAGCGTAGTAAAGCATAAAGAAGTGACAAGTGAGAGCGCTGCCTTGGATCTTCTTCTTGGAGTTAACGCAGCACTCTCATTTGTCACTTCATTTTGACTCCATTGCACTCTTCATTGCAAATTCTTTCAGTCTAATTAGAATTTTGGAGCAAAATGGCTGCAATTTGGCAGAACCAATAAAAATGAACTGATTTTCGCTTCTAAAAGTGTTAAAATTCCACAGAAATCTAACAAATTATATAGATTTCATTAAAGTCCAATAAGTTTTTGTGAAATTATTAAGAAAACGTGGTAAAATTGTCGTAAAATCGCCGAAATTCAAGTAAGATGTCGGTCGGTGGCCGGGTCGCATATTGTTTTTTGCCAGTTACATTTTGCGCGGATTAAAACGGAAAGGAAACATAAGAAAAGTAGAAAAAAAAGTGAAGATGAGAGAGTTATTCGTTTTGTTTGTCCGATAATTGAAATTTGTTTCCGATTTCTCGTGTCAATGCTTGGTGCAGTTAGTGGTGTGTGCAAAAAACGGCTGCTGGGGTCTGTTGAGTCCCTTAGTCAGAGAGCAAAAAAAGTGTTGTAAGAGATGATCTCTGCATAAAATAAAAAAAAAGTGTTTGTGTATAATATCTATTTCTGTCATAGAGTAAAATTATAACGTAAAAAAATCAAAAAAATTGTTTCTTGAAAAAAGTGAAAATATTTCATATGAAATCCGGCCATTTAGATAAGTAGGTGAAATAAGATAGGTCTCCTTGTAGAAAATATAAAGAGTTTTTAATGTAAAAGAGTAGATAAAAGTGAAGAAAGATAAAAGTTTCGTTGCGCTGAGAAATAAAATATATATCGACCGATATCTCTGTTGGGTCCCTTAGCGGTAAAAGTGCAGAATAAGGGGCGGGAGCCCAAAAAAAAAGCCACTCCCCCCAAATACGCCCTAAAACACGAAAATGGCAAGAGTGCGGAATATGGAGCGGGAGCCCAAAAAACAAAAAAAATATGCCACTCCCCCCAAATACGCCCTAAAACACGAAAATCAATGTCAAAGTTGGCGCTAAGGCCCACGGGGGCCTGGGGGCCCAAAAAAGGGGCCCATTGGGTTCTATGATAACCCCCATGTGTGGATACTCAAATGAAAGATACTTTCGAGACGAATCCAACGGTGGTATTTTGAAGTTTCTACGGGTCTCCTAGGCCGAGTTAGATGGCCATTTAAATTTCCGGGATATACCAAAAAAAATTTTGAAAATATGTGAAAAAAACTTGGAAAAAGTTTGAAAAATTTAATTAGTTATCTTTAGTTATCTTAAACACATTATGGTCCAAGACGAATGCGGTGGGGGGGCGCCCGCCCCCCCTCTCTGTTTCATCAACTGCATCACGCTTTACCATTACTTGATTACGCGATTTTTTTTAAAAATTATTTTTTTTGGTATATCCCGGAAATTTAAATGGCTCTAACTCGGCTCAGGGGACTCGTAGGAACTTCATAGAACCGAAAGAGGCCTCTTTTTTAACCCCCCGGGCCCCATGGGCCTGCGCGCCAACTTTAACCTACCATTCCGATGTTTGGAGACAAAGACGAAGACAATGGCATATTTTTTTTTAATTGGGCTCCCGCCCCATATTCTGCACTTCAGCCAAAAAATCATGGAAAAAGTTAGAAAAATTTACGGAAATAATTGGAAAAATTCTAAAGTAAAATAGAACATTTAAAAACCGAGCGATTTAAAAAAAAAAAATTGGAAAAAATCATGGAAAATTAGAATAATTTAAGGAAATGAATTGAATAATTCTAAAGAAAAATGTAATGTCATCAAAAATGTGTGAAAATTTTAAATTTTTAGAATTTTTAAGGTTTTTTTTTATTAAAAAAAGAAAACTAAGAAAAAAAGTTAAAACAATTAAGGAAACAAATGGACAATTTCAGGAAATATTTAAAAAAAATTCAAGAAAAATCTTAAAAGAAATATTTGAAAACAGAAAATTGATTAAAAAAAAGGATAAAAGTGGAAAAATGAAGAAAAATTTGGAAAAATATTCAAACAAAAGCTATGTTTTGAAATGTTTATTTTTTTTTTCATATTTCCCTTTAAATTATTATTTGTTTTTAAAATTAAAGTTGTGGCGGTTGAGATGGGTGCAGAAGCGCCGCTTTTCTTTTTGTTATATTCCGGCAAAAATATTTTTTTTTTGTAAATTGTAGTGAAAATGGATAAGTTGGGAAAATTAAATTAGAGTTGTAACGGTTGAGATGGGTGCAAGTAGCGCCGCTTTTCTTTTTGTTATATTCGCGCGATTTTTTTAAAAATAATTAGTTTTTTGTGGTATATCCCGGGAAATTTTTTTGGTATGTCCTCGGTCCAGAAAACCCGTAGGAACTTAAAAATAACATCGTTGGATTCGACACTCTTTCATTTGAGTACCCGCACATGGGGGTCATCGTAGAACCGAAAGGCCCCTTTTTTGACCCCCCAACTTTGACCTACCATTCCGATGTTTGGGGACCAAGACAAAGCCAATGGCATATTTTTTTTTTTAATCGGGCATATTCTGCACTTCAGCCTTAGGTCCAAATTGTGTTTTTTGTAAAATAGAGTAATGTTATTTTGGAAATTATTATAAAAAGCGTTTTTTTTTTTGAAGAAGTGAAAATATTTAAAATAGCAAATATCAAAATGGCCTGTAAAAAATATATAAAGAGCATTTAGTGTTTTCGATTGTGATGCAAATTTGGTTTAAATTGCTAATACCTATATGATAATAGAAAATATTAATAAGAATAATCGATCTGCGCTCAGGGAAGTGAACCGTCAACTTCGAGATCTTCGTCCGAGATCTTCGTCCGATCTTCTAGAACAAAGAGGTAAGTTTTAGCAAGAAAATATGTATAACGTCATTTTATGCTAACTAACATTTCATTAAATATTATGTACATAACTACAAACTAAGTGCATATTTTAATCTTTATTAAACTTTATTCACTTAGCCCAGGGCCTATTAAGTACATATAAATTTAGAATTAAAAAATAAATAAAGATTTTTTATTTTAATTTTTAAAACGTTTGCGGCCAAGTAATGTATTTTATCATGAACCGTAGCATAATTTTTACTAAAAAAATTCAGAAATAAGAATTATTTTTATACTCTCACCTTTAGGAATATCGTCGGGTTAATATGCAAACCTGCTAAATCCCTTTCAGCACATTCAATAGGAGTGACAAAAAACTTTTAATATTTCATATTTTCAGCTTGATAGAAAATCCAAAAATATAATAATAATGTAATTAAGCAGTTTTTCTTACAAACTTTTTCTATAATTTCTTATTAAACCTTTTTACATACTTCAAGACCTAAATTGAAGAAAAACTATATGCTGAGCAACGAGGCGTATCTTTCTCTACCACACACAGCACCAAAATCTCAATATACTTAAAATCTGTAAACCAAAGTTCCCTAACACCCTCAAAATTTTGACTTCCAGTTAAAAAAAACTGTTTTCCGTCAATTCTTAATCAATTCTTAATCAATCAAATCTTAATCAAGCTTTGATTTCTTAGTGGTTTGAAAAGAAAAGTCGTAGATTTTTAAAACGTTATACATTGGAAAGGAGGAAATTTTACGCACCACTATATTTCGATGCAGATGGGTCTTAAAGGGTCATAATCCAAAAACCGGATATGAGGATTGAAAGTGAATCAAAAACTATAATATTACATCCAACAACAACAAAATTGTATTTAGTTTAGTTTTTGTTTTTTTTTCATTTTGGGGTGATTATGAAATTATACGCAGTGGTTTTTAATTACGAAATAAAACATTTTTATTAAAACAAAAAGCAAATTTAAAATAAAAATCACTTTGTAAAAATGAGTATGACCTCTCTTATTTTGAAAAAAAATCAAAAATGCCTTTCGGTCATACTATTTTTTAGGGTTTTTGTGGTTAAACTTTCTAAGTAGTCCCAAGCCGCTATTACTGTCGGTGGTCGATCGATAATGGACTTAAAAATTAAAAAAAATAAGATATATTTTTAGATATATATAAAATAAAAATAATTTTTTTTGGAAAAAAAGTTTAAACTTTTATTTTTGGCATATCAGTTTTTTCAGTGTAATATAAAATTTTTACAGTGTATGTTTTTGAAAGCTGACTTTTATACCTTTCTAATGGCACTAAGATTTTGCAATTCGGTTGAGTCATTCCATTGTAATTGCAGCTTAAAAGTACCTATTTTCGTAATTTTTCAAATATTTCGATACTTTGCCACGCCCACATATTTTCAAAAATAGGTTATAGGTAAAATCTAGCAGTATGCAAAATTTCATTTAAATCTAAGAGGGTCGGGTTCAATGAATATCGGTTTTGATATGAAATTTATTTATTTTAAATAGGTATAACTTTTAATCTTTTCATATTGAGTACAACAAATTACATACCACTGTGCCTTAATATTAGTAATACTATCAACACACAGGACAGACAAAACCTCTCCCTTGGCCAGACAGAGCCGTAGTGGAAGTCGTTAGTTCGCAAAGACTCATACGGTACGTACTCGTACCAAAAATCAACAACAATGACAACAACAAATAAACGTTAAAACTAATCTGTGAGTAACCACGAAAGCAGAAGTCGGCGGCGAACCAAACAAATCGTCCGATCCATACCTAGTTATTGACTGGCATCCCCTCCATCCATCCATTCTTTCCTTCACACACAAATTCACAGAGTCAGGCGAGTAGAGAATCCCCATTCCGATGGTCGTATGTTAAAGAGGTACTAACATGTGTCTGCGAGTACATATGTATCGGTACGATTAATAAAAACCAAATGTTTTGAATTGTCAGCTGGTTGCAATATCTACAACAACAACAACAGCAAAACAAATATATGTACACAACATCAATATGTTCACATACTGCTGCTATACATATAGTATGTATGTAAGTATGAACATACTATATTAATATGTACATAAGTGAGAGTAGTACATAATATGTACTACACATGCATGCAGATGCATGAATATGTACCATTCGAGTGTACGGAAAGATGGATGTGTGCGGTTGTGTAATTTTCGTTTTGTAGTTTGGCCGTTTGGTCTCATTTACTTTACATGCGAACGAGTGAGCATACAAAACATCCCCATCCGTCTGTCCATCCGCAAGATAGATGGATGGACGGATGGATCCGATCGATGCTTGCTCGGTGTATTGTGGTATGTATGGAAGGGCAATGATGAAGATGCTGCTATATGCTGACTGATGCTTCTTGCTGCTGCTCTTACTGCTTTTCAATGTTGCTCCTATTTCTTTTAGCAGCTTTGTGTGGATGCGAAGACGAAGCCTGTTGTATGTGTGGATGTGTGTTATTGTAAGTCGGGTGTTTAGTGAACTCACTAACTCTATGTTGAAAGTACTGGACACTAGGTTGTTATCTAATGGGCGGCTTGGGAATTTGTAGTGGTGATCCGGCAGGTTTTAGAAATGGATCATAGATAGTATCGTCAATCAAATAGTTTGACTCACTTCCGGTATAGAAAATTAAGAAATTAAACTCTATGGAATATCTATAGAAAATCTATGATAGAAATATGTAGATGACTGGGGACAGGAATCGAAACAGGAATCGAACCATGGATCTCCGGCATGGTAGTCGCGTGTTCTAACTATCATGCCACGGCTATATATATATGGGTCGATATCGCGAATTGACTACCATCGAGAGTTGAAAACGGCCTAGTGCGAAAATGGGTTTAAATAATTATTTTATGTATTAATAAGCAATGGACCATGTATATTTAAGGATGTTAAGGATTTTACGCGCAAGTTTTTTTTTTCTCTGATTATTACTTAGATTATACCCATGTTAATGACAGCACGGTAATGATGGAAACGTGAGTATTCTTCGAATTTAAATGTGGAAATCTTCAAAATTTGTTATAAAATATAATATAATCTAATGAAGACTTAACAAATGAAAAACCAATATCATAAATTTGGAAATTATAATATAAATAACGTTTTACCGGTTTAAAGCATTTTTTCTTAATAAACAAATTGGCCCACGGGAATGATGAAAATAATTGGCCAAGGACTAAAATGTCTCAAAATCATAAATTTTAAAATAATATTATATTTATGAAATTGAAATTGACTTGGTTCATTCATCTTGAATAGCTTGACGTACTTCATTTATAATATATATTTTGAAATATTAATGAAAATCTGTGATTTCTGAACACACAACGATCGGACACACGCCATATCGAGAATGTGGTATGGAAAAGCTTCTCACGTTGTTGCGAATTAACACGCTTTCTATTTTAGATTCACAACAAACGGCACCTACTTATTTATCGACGAATGCAAACGTCACTGTTTGAGAGAAGCTTCTACTAGACATGCCGATTGACTCGACACTTAACAAATACTGCTAAGATTCTGTCCATAACATCGAGGGCGTCGGCAATGTAAGAAAAATGGATATGACTGGAGTCGGGAATCGAAACATGGATCATAATCGAAACATGAGGATTAAACATTTCATATCTCCGAGATTACAGCCGTAGATGAAGAGCTGTCGATTTAAAATTTGGCATGCAAACTTTTTCCATCAAGCGGAGTTTAGGTTCTTAGATGAGCAAGATTGGGCAAAAACTACTTCTACCTTCCATTCAAAATCCCCCTTTTTGGGGGGCTACAAGTTACATACACCGCGATTGCAGACGTAGTTTAAGAACTATCCACCTCGAATTTGGTATTTTTCTAAGATGAGCAAGATCAGGCAAATGCTACTAACACCTCCCATATAAGTTCCCCCTTTTTTGGGGTCGAAAAATTTTTAAAAATATTCTCAGTTCATATAAAGTAAAGTATCAAGTTCAGTATTTGACATGTGCTTCCTATGTATATTTTTATATTTTTTTTTATTGTTATATTTTTTTTATTGTTATATTTTTATATTTTAATATTTTAATATTTTAATATTTTTATATTTTTATATTTTTATATTTTTATATTTTTATATTTTTATATTTTTATATTTTAATATATTTTTATATTTTTTATTTTTATTATTATATTTTTGTATTTTTATATTTTTATATTTTTATATTTTTTATTTTTATATTTTTTTTTTATTGTTATATTTTTGTATTTTTATATTTTTATATTTTTATGTTTTTATATTTTTATATTTTTATATTTTTATATTTTTATATTTTTATATTTTTATATTTTTATATTTTTATATTTTTATATTTTTATATTTTTATATTTTTATATTTTTATATTTTTATATTTTTATATTTTTATATTTTTATATTTTTATATTTTTATATTTTTATATTTTTATATTTTTATATTTTTATATTTTTATATTTTTATATTTTTATATTTTTATATTTTTATATTTTTATATTTTTATATTTTTATATTTTTATATTTTTATATTTTTATATTTTTATATTTTTATATTTTTATATTTTTATATTTTTATATTTTTATATTTTTATATTTTTATATTTTTATATTTTTATATTTTTATATTTTTATATTTTTATATTTTTATATTTTTATATTTTTATATTTTTATATTTTTATATTTTTATATTTTTATATTTTTATATTTTTATATTTTTATATTTTTATATTTTTATATTTTTATATTTTTATATTTTTATATTTTTATATTTTTATATTTTTATATTTTTATATTTTTATATTTTTATATTTTTATATTTTTATATTTTTATATTTTTATATTTTTATATTTTTATATTTTTATATTTTTATATTTTTATATTTTTATATTTTTATATTTTTATATTTTTATACTTTTATATTTTTATAGTTTTATATTTTTATATATTTATATTTTTATATTTTTTTATTTTTATATTTTTATATTTTTATATTTTTATTTTTTTTTATTTTTATATTTTTATATTTTTATATTTTTATATTTTTATATTTTTATATTTTTTATTTTTATATTTTAATATTTTAATATTTTAATATTTTAATTATTGTAATATTTTTATAGTTGTATTTTTTTTTATATTTTTATAATTTTATATTTTTATATTTTTATATTTTAATATTTTTACATTTTTATATTTTTATATTTTAATTATTGTAATATTTTTATATTTGTATTTTTTTTTATATTTTTATATTTTTATATTTTTATATTTTTATATTTTTATATTTTTATATTTTTATATTTTTATATTTTTATATTTTTATATTTTTATATTTTTATATTTTTATATTTTTATATTTTTATATTTTTATATTTTTATATTTTTATATTTTTATATTTTTATATTTTTATATTTTTATATTTTTATATTTTTATATTTTTATATTTTAATATTTTAATATTTTTATATATTATCCGGTTCCATTTATATCATATACAGTTTATATTCAAATTTCAAATTAATTGATATTCCACCCTAATAAATTTACTTACTACACTAGTTGTATTTCGTGTGAGGCAGTGCAGTTTTTCATATGTAGGGTAGGGTAGGATCTTTAAGGGGCATGCCTCGTCGCACCCTCGCTCTACACATTTTATCGTCTTGTTGCTATTTTTTCTTGCCGCTTCGAAGTGTAAAGTGTGCATTGGACAAACGTTCGCCGAGCACCATCTGTGTGCATCCATAAATTTGTTACACTCACGAAATAATTATAGGACGCATAGGGCGACAGAGCAAACAACTGCAGTTGGTTTATTTATTTATGGAAATTGTTATTTAGGGAGCGTGTAAAGGATATCCGTAGGGGATCGTATGAAAGGTTTAATGTGTACGTTGAATACGGATGAGGTCAAAAGTTAATTTAGGGCAAATTTCGAAGAATATTTTTAAAGTCTCATGAAAGTTGAATCTACTACCTGATAACAATACAAAATCTGAAGTAAAATTAAGTAATCCCATATTAAGTAATTCCAGAACCAACAATCTCAGAAGTTTTACTTAACGTCTGGGTATTGGATGTAAAAAATCAGGACTCTCCCCTATATGGGTACATATTTCATATTGAAATTCATATTGATTAATGTTTGTTTTCTTTCTTTTAAACTTTTTTTTTAATAAATAGCTTTTGTTGTTTTCTGACTTGTGAACATTTTTTGTTTCAATTATTTTCATATAATCTTCAAAATGAATAAAACTTTTTAATATTGTTTCGGTTTATGGATATTTTTATATGATGTAGTTCTTAAATTCTCGCTATTTGCCAAACATACCTCACACATTATGGTTTAGATTACACGTCACTCTTGAATGGGTATATACAATAATTCGAAAACTTTAGTGGTCAAGTTTTTCTAATTAGTCTACACAGAATAATAATATTACGACCAATATGTCATCTTTATTTAAGAGAATTTTGATTTATGCTAATTCTAAACCACATAATTTGTTATCATAAAAATTACAGAAAGTTTAAAGTGTTGTTCCCTTTGGTATCCATAAATCATTGATCGACTGATGATAGATTTATCTTTTAAGCTTTCAAAACCATTTTCAATAGTAATCTTTTTAGTTTACACTTAATGTCAATGATAAAGCTTAACATAACAGTGTTTTATATATGCGTGTGTGTATATAGCCAAAGGAGGGGTGTTGACGATCCCTCTTAAATATATTGCTCATAATTTTTCATTCGAGTGTAGTTTTTTTTACACATATGGCAGAGGTACTTAGACATCTAGTGGGTCGTTCATTTTTCCAAGTTATTTCGCTGTGATATTTAAATTGTACCCTAATTGTGTGCGTTGTCGTCGTATGTATTTAATTCTTCTTCTTAAAATTTGTTACATTAATGTTTACATAAATACTATGTGGTGGGGGAGTGTTTCTTAACCTGTGCGGCTCCATAGACATTAGATCGTGACGAAAATAAAAAAATATGATTTTCCGGTTTGATTTGGTTCAGAAAAATAGAGATGGATACTAGTAAAAGAAAAAATTTTGTGGCAAACATTTTACAAAAACTTTTAGAATTTATTTTCACTTAGTTTTGATTTAATATTCTTAATCGATGATGATAAGGCTGTTGCCTTATTTTTATTTGTTGATATATTTATAATTTGTAATACTTCTAAAGTTTTTATTATTTTCAATTTTGTTAATTTTGTAATATTTTCAATATTCGTAATTTTTTTTTAGTATTTTAAATATTTGCAATGTTTTGTAACATTTTGAATTTTTATGATATTGTCATAGTTCGGTTTAAGATCAGTTTCTATTGGCAATTATTTATTATTGCCAATAGGTTTTTAATCATGGGTAGTCAAAAGTATTATCTTGACAGCAGGTTAGGCGTATAACGTCTTGAGTAAAAACCTAATGGCAATAATAAATAATTGCTAATAGAAACTGATCTTAAACCGAAATATGACAATATCATAATTCATTGCTGATCAACAAAAAAACTAAATCAAGATATTGAATTTTTTTATATATATTTTTAATAGTTGTATATTTTTAATAAAATCATGTTTTTAAATATATTAACATTTTCTATATTTTTAACATCTTTTAATGTTACAAGCAAACCCGCAGACTTAGACATGCCTCCAAAGAGGCATTAAGACGTTAAATTCTCCTACATTTTACCGAAAAAATTAATTTCTTTGTTTGTTTTCGTTTAAAGTGTGAGTGAATGTGTGATTGTCTCCCGCGTCCATGGGCTATCTTATGCCGTTGACTGTTGTATATTATTGTAACAATTGCTAAAATGAATTAGTAGTACCTGATCCATGATTTGATGAAAACTTACTTATTGATAGGCATATATTCTGTTTTGCTCTTAAAGTACGAATTTCGAAAGTCGCTCCTTGCAGCTGTCTAATTTTATAGGGTGCATGCCATACATATTTTTCGCTATTAAAGCTTTAGTCGTTTGGTTTGGCTGATGTTACCGGTTTTATCCCTTTTTGCGCTTTTTTTTACCCTAAAAGTCCGAATTTCAAAAAATCCCTTCGTAGAGCTCTCTTATTCTATAAGGAGGTTGCTCATATATCTTTTCACTATTATAGTTTAGCCGTTTTGTCTGGGTGTTGGTACCAGTTTTATCCATTTTTGGGTCTATTTTTATATAAAACATTGGACAGGTTTCAACGTAAAGGATAAGTTTGGTGACAAACACAGGAATAAATATAATTATTACGAAAGATATGGTAAACAAAACATAACACGCCACCTCCCAGACTGATCGCAAATTAACATATCTTTTGTATATTATCATCTTCAGTACTTTGTTGCTTCGAATTTTTTCGCTGTGAGGTTAAAACTACATATGGCACGCCCTTCTGCCCACTTATCGAAATTAAAAGTTTGGCCTGCATCGTGTCAATTATTATTCTTGCATTGAATTTTATTGCTCTATATCATATTCCATCCACTACTCAAAAATAACCTTTCATATTTGCAGTGTCAAATCTTTTTATTTATCTGGGCCAGAAAATACCTTTGATGAAGACACCTTCAAGAAAGACCTCTTCCTTTTGCCTCACTTACCCATATACCCCCATAGTAAGAGATTTCAAAAACTTCTTCGTACGATCATTGTTGAAATTTGGTGCGCGTACACAGATTTTGGTGCTTCATACTTAACTATTAAAATATATTATAAACGAAAATTTTTGATGTAATTTAACATCCATTTAATAAAAGATTCCTAAATTCCTAACATTTTGTAGATTCGTTTCAATTTTATAAATTCACCCTAGCGCCACCTACCGGGTCCATTTGTACATACAAATTTTTATCATGATTCAACAAATATACATTCTAAATTTCAGTTAAATTGCACCATTCGTTCAAATTTTGATTATAAACTCATCCAGCGCCACCTACCGTGTCAATTTGTAAATAATTTTTTTACTCAAAATCAAACAAATATTCATTCTAAATTTCAGTTAAATTGGTACATGCATTTGCGATATAAATCCACCCTAGCGCCTGCACCTGCAGTACTTTTTATATCTACAAACCATCTAACGAAAATTTGGAATCGAGTGAAGAAAAAAACAGCCAAATCGCTCCAGCCGTTCTCAAGTGATGGGTTTACATACGTGGACCGTTTCACTTTTCTATATATTTATAGATATTTTCATATTTTTTATTTTAATGTTTTTGATAAATTTTTTATATTTTAATCGATTAAATATTTTTATATTTTAATATTTTTATATTTTTATATTTTTATATTTTTATATTTTTATATTTATATATTTTTATATTTTTAAATTTTTATATTTTTATATTTTTATATTTTTAAATTTTTAAATTTTTATATTTTTATACTTTTATATTTTTATATTTTTATATTTTTATATCTTTATATTTTAATATTTTTATATTTTTTTTATTTTAATATTTTTATATTTTTATATTTCAATATTTTTATATTTTTATATTTTTATAATTTTATATTTTTATAATTTTATATTTTTATATTTTTTTTTACATTTTAATATTTTTATATTTTTATATTTTTTTATTTTTATATTTTTTTAATAATAAAAATAATTGATTAAATGCTTCTTCAGTTGTTTGTTTATATTCCAAATCAAATTCCCACATGATAAGCACCTTTGCATTGACGAATTACATCCCAAAATCCATCAGGTAATTCACTTTATGTCTCTCTCTCTCTATGTCTATGACACTATTAACCTTTGACCACGTGTAACACATCTCTCTGTCTGTAATCTTATGTCGACTCTTCCTACGTATAAGGTCATAAAATCCCAATTAGCTTTAGCTCTAATTGAAATGTATTTTAAATCACCCTCAAGCTCATTTGCTGCACATTTCCATAAATTTAAGTGTTTCGCCGACCTAAAACTACAACATCGCAGCCGGTCGGTCGGTCGGTCGTTCATTCACTTTTCGAGACAATTTTGAACCCTCAAAATAGTTCGACCCAAGTGCGTTCGTTCACTTGTGCGGGAAACAACCACAACAACAACAGCAGCAGCAGCAACCACAACAGCCGAATGTATAATTCATAAATGTCGAAAGGGAAAAGAAGGAATACAAATGGGAAAGATAAAACAGCAACTGGAGGCAGTGACCACGACCAAGTGCCACCTACGTTTTTGTAGCATAAAAAAAGAAGAAGAAGTAAATCTTCTTAACTGGAAGTAGAAATGGAAATGGCAAGGAAAACGAAGAAGATGACGATGACGAAGGCGATGACGCCGATGACGATGGAGTAGAGATGTAGTAAGAAAACTATACTATGTACTACGATGCGTAGCAATGTCCTATCAATGCTGTTGGTTGACCTTTGCCCTTGCCGGGTACTAAACAAAGTTCATGCCTCTCTGCGCACACACGCACGTGAGCCTGTGTCACAAGATTGTGTGGGTGTAAGTGCGTAAGTGCTGCTTACACAGTTACAGATAACCACCAACCATTAAACCATGACAGTTTAGTGCTCCGATTCCAACAGCAGCAGCTCAATTCTCCAGTGTTAGTCATCAGCCATAATTGCCCATATTTCGGTTCCTTTAAAATATTCAAATTTCACAGAAACGCTCATTGTCGTTGGTGTTGTTGTTTCATTTCGATATTTCTCGATTGTCGGTTTGTGAACGATTTCGACATGATTTATATCTCTTGGAACGGCACTTTTTTCTGTGTGTTTTTGTTTTTGTTGCGGTCTCCTCGTTTTGAATAGTAGGACACACAGATAAAACCTCGAGTGCTGTTCGCGCACAGTCCGTCTCGTCGCACACACATTTAGTGTTCCATACTATAGTATGAGCTGTATATTATAGTGTGGCGATAAATTATGTCCCTTAGGCTCCCCTTACCCCTCCCACCATTGAAGCGATTACTTGAATTGACATTATTTTAAATATCTTTGGCGTTATGAGAACCTAATGGTGGTGGTGGCGGTGGTGGTTGATTGCCTTCATCATATGAGAGGACAACAACTACAACACGAGAAACAGAAATAACGAAATCATCAGTAATGCGAGAAAAAAGAAATCGTTTATAGTATGAAATAAATAAAATAAACATTTAAGTATCCATATCAGACATTTGCAGCTATATAAACATTACATTATGTAAACATGCATGTGTGCTAAGTTTTTTTTTCTTGCGGACATCGGGTTTCCCAACGTGTAGCTGAATAGTCTATGTAAAACTATAACAATATGTAAAAATATAAAAAAATTGAAATATGAAAATATAAAAATATGAAAATATAAGAATATTAAAATATAAAAATAAAAAAATATAAAAGTATAAAAATATAAAAATACAAAAATAAAAAAAACTTAAATTTATAAAAAAAATTCTAATATAAAATTGACTGACTGATCATTGCCCATACCAAACGGCTTAACCGATGTTGTTATAAAGATTAGGTGATCGAAAAGAAGGGATAAAACTATTATCACCCAGACGAAACTTTTCAAAATAGAATCGCGATAATCTATATGGGAATGCTCCCTATAGAAACAGAGAGCTGCACGAAGATATTTATTAAAATTTATACGGAAAAGACTGAAAGTGATACCTTCTTCCGGAACAAACGGCTAAATCTATAATCGCGGAAATCTATATGAAGACTGTCTCTCTCTCTCTCTCGAATTATTGAGCATCATGAAGGAATATTTCAAATTCGTATATTAGAAGTGAAAAAGACCCGAGAAGGGATAAAATGGAACATCACTCAGGCGAAGCGGCTCAAGGTAGAATCGCGAATCAGAGAGCTGCTTGAAGTGATTTTTAGAAGTTCGTACTTTAAGGCCTGTTTATCGGACCAAAAGGGATAAAATTGGTATCATCACCCAGACCAAATGTTTTAAAATATTATCGCGAATATCTATATGGGAATTCCCCTATAAAATTAGATAGCTTCACGAAGGAATTTTTTGAAATTCGTAATTTTAGAAGTAAAAATGCCGATAAAGTTATAAAATTGCTACCATTACCCAGACCTAACAGCTATAGGTAGCGTGACAAAAATCTATATGGGTATGCTCCTGATAAAATTAGAGAGCTGTACGAACGGCCTATTTTAAAAATCGTATCTTTAGGGCTAATATGCCGAAAAGGGGATAAAACTAGTGCATTACCCACAATGTGTAAGGTAAAATCGAGAAAAAGGGGATGCATTTTTGTTTTATGGAGTAGTTGTGCCTTTATGACCGGATTATAGGGCGAAAAGGGCTGAAACTGGTACTATCACTCAAGTTTTTGTCAATAATTTTTCACTGGAATGTCTAATTCTGACCTTAAATTGCTTATATGCGCTGAGAATATTGTTATAAATTGTTTAACCCCCCAACAAGGGGATGTTTCGTAGAAGAGGTGGAAGTAGTTTTTGTCTGATTCTCATCTTATAACTTAACCTCCAATTAGAGGTTAGTTGCTCTGACACCAAATATCAGCTCGATACCTCGTAAATTATGTTTGTAATCGCAGGGACACCCCCAAAAAGGGGAAGTTTTTATTGGATGTGGAAACATAACCTTCGCTTGGAGGATAGAAACTTGTATACCAAATTGCAGCTAGATAGCTCATAAACTCGCTGCGGTAGACAGACGGACGCAACCAAAAAAGGTGCAATTTGTATGGGGGGTGGGAGTAGTTTTTGACCGATCTTGCTCATCTTAGATATCAATTTCCACTTAGAGAATAGAAGATTGCAAACAAAATTTCAGCTTAATACCTCTTAAATTACGACTGTAATCGCAGAGGCAGATTCCAACCTGCACAGAAATTTCAGTCAGGTAAACTGACTGATAAATACCATTACCCAATATAAGATATTGTTTAAGTCTTGAGTTATTGAAATTAATAGATTTTTACTTAAAATAAATTTACTTGTATTATTTATTGTCTGCATGTAGAGCAAAAACTACCTTTTTGTACAAAAGGTACAAATAGAGGCCGTACAACGTGTTTTTTTCGTAAATCAACGTTCAATGGTCGCTAACCTTGGCAAAATTTGTCTCAATTCAGTGTACATGCAAAAATGATATGTATGTAAAAGGGGAAATATCGGTTATTTATATGGGAGGTACCAGAAGTGGTGTGCCAAATAGTGAGAAATGTTAATTTTCCAAAAATATATAAATTGTATGGGAGGTACCAGAAGGCGTGAACCGATATAGTCCATGTTCGTTCCTGAGTCCAATTTTCATAAGCGAACATAATACACAAATTTTGAATAAATTCAGTTTGCTAACAAAAAAGATATGTATGTAAAACTTTTTGGGCCAATTCGGTCATTTGTATGGGAGGTACCAGAAGGGATGTGGCTAAGGTTTCGGTTTTCTTACGGTTTTCTACTTTTGCAAGATAAATATACTGACCAAATTTTAATATCCTCCGGTCATCTGTTTGAAAGTTATGAAAGGAATATTAATAACCCAAAAATAGGTAATTTTGTATGTGAGGTATCAAAAGGGGTGGGGGGCTATTCTGCCCATTTACAATCCCATTAGTTCGTTTCGAAAAATATTAATACTGGCCAATTTTCATACCGATCCGTTAAGGTTTACTCGAGTTATCCTGCTGACCAGCCATTCAGCCAGACAGACAGACATAGCTCAATCATCTTAAAAAGTCCTGAAACGAATTTGGTCTTAAGATACTTGGGTTCTAACGCGTCTCCTTTAATGCGTTGCACTTTTTTTCATATCAAATGATATATACCCTCATCCCTAAGGGTGATGGTGTAAAAAGGTGGAGTTTGTATGCGGGGTTGGATTAGTTTTTGATCGATCTTGCTTATTTAAGAACTTAACCTCTGCATTTAGAATACAACCAATCATTACAAATTTCTGCTCGATATCTCTTAACCTACGGACTCAAAATTCGCTGATCATTTATATACATATATATTGTCATACTAACCACGCCTCCTTATGGGCGTTATAAATGGAAGAATAAAATAAATATACCCTTGACACCGTTCGTACGCGTGATGAAGTTAATAAAAATAAAGGTGACGTTACTGGTCTCGCCACCCAGACAAAACAGGATTTTATGTAACCGAAACATTTGTCACAACCCTTCGAGTACCTCCAGCCATTCAAATTTTATACAATCTAAACGTTCATTCAACGTTGAGTTACGAATTACGAAAAGGGCCTCGATGATTTTCGATCCGAAAATTGTCTTTTAATCTATTCGATACCGTTATTCTAAAGAATGCGAAGTCGACTTATCAAGTTTTCAATAAAATAGAGTTTTTGAATTCAGTTTGCTTCAAATTATATCTCTTTTAAATCTTATCAATTTTAGATAAATTTTATTTAAATTGAAACTTAATAACTTATAATTAGAATCGACATGATCACAAATTAACCTCTTTTTTACAGTTAGGATATAAACTATTTTGAGATGTGTTCCCAACCTTTCAAGACGAGATTCCAACTGTATCATAAATTAAGCTCCTTTTGACGATTCGACATTAAGTTTAGGAGATAACTGCACTTAAAATTTTTCATACAAATATCGACGGCCTTCAATCGATTGGTTTACGGTTTCGGAGAAAAAGATAACCGGTTGGACGGTTATGTTTTTGAACACTCTACCCACTGGTATCTTCCATATAAATTAGCATATTTTCCGAAATTTAATATTTGTCCAGTAATTTCTTAAAGAAACTCATCAGGAACTTGTAAACTATTATTTTAACATTTTGAATTTATAGGTCTAACGTAAGAAACTGCAACGTTTACCCCAACCATTTGACTACCCCCAATAGAAATGATCGAATCCCAAATAGTTAAATATATGATGATTTCTTCTGAGATTTTTGTGCGAATTAAAATAAAATTTACTAACAGAGACTTTTTCCTTAGTTCGTAGTTGGTACCCTAAGAGACCCTTTTGGTACCCTATATGAAATTTCATATGCCCAGAGATATTATTTTGAATTTTTTATTACAGTTGTTGGCGAATTCATTTACACCTTGTACACTGTATCTCTCTGCAGGTTTACTCATGTCTGTTAAAGTCTAGCCATACGACCAGAAGTCCTATCTCCATTAGAGATTCTCCAACCGTTTACTCTTCACAATCAGGGAAATACTAATGGGCAATTCCATTGGGACGGGTGTGACCATGTTACTAACATTTTTGGCTATAATTCATAAACAGAAAATTTATCATTAAAAAAAGCTGTGATTACCAAGAATGTTAAGTATTACAACGTTAAGTAACAGATAGACACTAAAAGAAATGGAATTCTGAAGAACTTGATTTTTGACTATAATGCATAAATAGAAAATTTATTATTAAACAAAGCTGTGATTACCAAGAATGATAAGTTTTACAACGTTTAGTAACAGGTAGACACTGAAAGAAAGAACTTTCTACTCAGAATGTATATTAGAAGACAACGACGGGTGTGACCTTAGGAATTTTAGCTTTTACAAAATTATGACTTTCAGTTTAAATTCTATAAGATTTTTCGTAGAAAGTCAACAATTATTGTGATGTAGGTAATTGTTTATATTGTTTTTAATTGTGTTAAGTCTTACTGCTCGCAAAAAACTACATCTTCTTAATATTAAACCTTTTAGAAAAAAAAAGACGGGTGTGACACCATTTTGCGGCGCGTGTGACCTAGTGAAATAAACGCCAAAAGTATGAAGAAATTAAAGTTTTTATAGAGTTCAATTATATAACAAACATATAAAAAATATTAAGACTTATTATTATTCGTTATCTGTACTATCGTCTATATCGTCTATCTATCATCATCATTAGAAATTGTCAATTTTTTTCTCGACCAAGCGGTTATCAAAATAGTAATCTACGATGAATTCTAAGAAAATTTGCCTAAGAAACCGATGTGAAAATAATTTCATAATTATCTAATTTTTAAAATGTATTAATTTGTAATTAATATAATATATATTACTATACGCTTGCCCCATGTATGTACATCCACATTAGAAAGTGACTTTTTTGTTTTCCCCTTTGTACACCAATTAAATGAAAAAATACTCTAAATAATTGTCAATTGATTAAAGTAGGACGTCAAAGACGGCGCGTGTTATTACCAGGCAAAACTTTGAACTTTACAAAAAGGAGAAAAAAAAATCAAAATTGCAAACCTCATCAAAATCTAAGCCCTGTGTGATGCACTTTTAATTTTTAACCAGCTCGTGTTCATTGGTCATACGCTGCGAACAGTTCCATAGTCCTAAAAATAATTAATCAATTGACACATTTCACTTCTAGAAAACTAAGAAGACGCATATTATGTACAATTGTACATACGTACCTACTAGGTACTGTGTTAACCATTATATAGTGTGCATATGTTTTCAATTACTTACATACATATATAGTCATAAATGCGCACATGTACGGCTCGATGGTGTCGTTGTCGTCGTCGTCGTTCACATGAAATGTTCGTGATTTTTCATTAAATTCAATTTTGTCGCGTTTAAGCATTAAAAGTGCACAACATTCACGTTCCACGTACCAGCTTAGCTGCAGTTCCATGTGCGATCATCATCGTCGTCGTCGTCACAGTCACAGTCATCGTCACCGCCATCATCATCATCATCAGCACTAGCACTAGCACTCTATGTAGAATCATTTAGCCTTTTGGCACGGCAACTTGTGATGATGGTGTTGCTACCAAGCCAGCCAGATCACGGCTCTGGCTAAGTCACACACACATTCACTAGCTACCATGCGCGAATCATCGTCGTAAGCGTATGTATGAATATGCAGCACTATTTACCTGGTGTTAGCTTTTTCCTAGCCCCTACACACGTTTTACCGTATGGTCAGAGGGTTGGGTTGTATCTTCGGGGGGGTATATCTGTAAGTGACAAGTGCCAATTGTGAGAGATGTATGTATGATTGTAAGTATGTACGTACAAGCGATTTGCAACGAGATTATCATAAAATAAATGCTTATTAATAGTCTTATATTGTTAATAAACAAGACTGACGGACTGGGTGGAAATATGAAATCGTAGTAAATACTGGCAGCACTCAGTCAATTCGGGGCATTGTAATAAGGAACAAATTTTAAGAAACTAAAAATGTTACATATTCATATTAAAATTTAACGTTAAGGATTGAAAAATTAAAAATTCTAAATTTTTTTTTAATTAAAAATTAAAAAATATACAAATATAAAAATATAAAAATATAAAAATATAAAAATATAAAAATATAAAAATATAAAAATATAAAAATATAAAAATAAAAATATAAAAATATAACAATATAAAAAATAAAAAAAAAATATAACAATATAAAAATAAAAATATAAAAATATAATAATATAAAAATATAGAAATATCAAAATATCAAAATATCAAAATATAAAAATATTAAAATATTAAAATATTAAAATATTAAAATATTAAAATATTAAAATATTAAAATATTAAAATATTAAAATATTAAAATATTAAAATATTAAAATATTAAAATATTAAAATATTAAAATATTAAAATATTAAAATATTAAAATATTAAAATATTAAAATATTAAAATATTAAAATATTAAAATATTAAAATATTAAAATATTAAAATATTAAAATATTAAAATATTAAAATATTAAAATATTAAAATATTAAAATATTAAAATATTAAAATATTAAAATATTAAAATATTAAAATATTAAAATATTAAAATATTAAAATATTAAAATATTAAAATATTAAAATATTAAAATATTAAAATATTAAAATATTAAAATATTAAAATATTAAAATATTAAAATATAAAAATATAAAAATATAAAAATAGAAAAAATAGAAAAATATAAATATATAAAAATATAAAAAAAAATATAAATATATAAAATTATAAAAATATAGAAATATAAAAATATAAAAATTTAAAAATTTAAAAATTTAAAAATTTAAAAATCTAAAAATCTAAAAATATTAAAATATAAATATATAAATATATAAAAATATTAAAATATTAACATATTAAAATATTAAAATATTAAAATATTAAAATATTAAAATATTAAAATATTAAAATATTAAAATATTAAAATATTAAAATATTAAAATATTAAAATATTAAAATATTAAAATATTAAAATATTAAAATATTAAAATATTAAAATATTAAAATATTAAAATATTAAAATATTAAAATATTAAAATATTAAAATATTAAAATATTAAAATATTAAAATATTAAAATATTAAAATATTAAAATATTAAAATATTAAAATATTAAAATATTAAAATATTAAAATATTAAAATATTAAAATATTAAAATATTAAAATATTAAAATATTAAAATATTAAAATATTAAAATATTAAAATATTAAAATATTAAAATATTAAAATATTAAAATATTAAAATATTAAAATATTAAAATATTAAAATATTAAAATATTAAAATATTAAAATATTAAAATATTAAAATATTAAAATATTAAAATATTAAAATATTAAAATATTAAAATATTAAAATATTAAAATATTAAAATATTAAAATATTAAAATATTAAAATATTAAAATATTAAAATATTAAAATATTAAAATATTAAAATATTAAAATATTAAAATATTAAAATATTAAAATATTAAAATATTAAAATATTAAAATATTAAAATATTAAAATATTAAAATATTAAAATATTAAAATATTAAAATATTAAAATATTAAAATATTAAAATATTAAAATATTAAAATATTAAAATATTAAAATATTAAAATATTAAAATATTAAAATATTAAAATATTAAAATATTAAAATATTAAAATATTAAAATATTAAAATATTAAAATATTTTTTTTTTTTTTTTTTTTTTTTTTTTTTTTTTTTTATAAGAGGTAGGTAAAATCCCTTCGGATCATCAAATGTCGTCACATTTGGTATGTGGTGCTTCCACTAAAAACCTCATCCTCCTCCTGATAATTTCTCTATCCGGAACCGCGTATGCATTACTTCAGATAGAGACTCAGGGTGGTTTAGCCACGGTCATCTGTGGTCTGCGTCCAGGTGATACTCTCATCCAGATCAACCTTTTTTGTCTTAAGGACATACTCTGCATAATGTGACACCTTCTCCCAGTTTTCTTCTCCTCGTAGCATTTTTCCCACTATATTTTCAACAGTTACGGGTCCAATCTCCTGCTCCAGTTTAATTTTTTCGTTTCGCCACCGACTGCAGTTGAAGAAGGTATGCTCTGCGTCGTCAACATCTCCGTCACCATATAAACACCCTTGACATTCACTTTTTCCTATTAAAAATAGATATTTCCGAAAATAGCCGTGTCCCGAAAGCATCTGAGTGACATAGTAGTTGACCTCACCCTTTCTTCTATTGTACCACTCATTTATTCTCGGTATTAGTTTCGCTGTCCACCTTCCTTTTACGCTGCTGCTCCATCTCTCCTGTAATTTCCTGAGGGTTTCTACTCGTAGCTGGTCTGTATCTACTTCGTTGCCTTGCCTTCGTTCAGCCCATGTTTTCACTCTCTCTTCAATTAAAAGGTCTATGGGTATTGTGCTGCTTATTATACAAACAGCTTCCTGGGAGACTGTTCTGTATGCCGATGATACTCGTAGCGCCGAAGTTCTTTGTACAGCCAAGAGCATGTTCCACCTTCTCCGCGCTTTGAGATGCGTGCCCCACACTTCGCTGCCATACAGAAGCACTGAATTTGTTGTATCCATTAGCAGTTTCCGCTTCAGTTGTGTTGGTCCTCCTACATTTGCCATAAGTCTGCTCAGCATTCCGATAGTTTTCCCAGCTTTTTCGGCAGCATGATTTATCTGATGGGTAAATTTAAGTCTGCTATCGAATCTAACTCCCAAGTATTTTAGCATATTTGCCGTCGTTATGCTGGTGCCTAGGACGTCAAAATCTACTTGTAAGGGTATATGCTTCTTTGTCAGCATAATCAGCTCTGTTTTTTCTGCTGCGAGACTCAGGCCATGTTGCTCCAACCATGTTTTGCACCGGATCATGATCATGTTTAGCTTTCTTCTGGCATCATCTGTGTTCCTGGCAGTAATGACAGCCGCTACATCGTCAGCATAACCTACTATATGACAGTTGTCGGGCATTTCCAGTCTTAGGATTTCATCATACGTGATGTTCCACAGATCAGGTCCAAGTATAGAGCCCTGCGCAGCTCCTGACGTTATTTTCTTCGTTTTCAATCCACTCGTTGTGTCGTATAGTAGTGTTCGATCGCAGAGGTAGCTTCCTATGATATTTAATAAATACGTAGGGACTTTGAAATTTATTCTCAGTGCTCTGATAATGTCCTTCCATTGTAAACTATTAAATGCATTTCGAACGTCTAAAGTCGCTAGCAGTACTATATTTTTTGAAAAATTATTGCCTTGTTGAGCTTGTTCCACGCTCAAGACTACGTCTTCGAGCGCTCCAAGTGTAGATTTTCCTTTTCGGAAACCATGTTGGCTTTCTGATAGACCCCCTGCTTTTTCCACTTCTGCCATGAGCCTTCTTTTGATCAGTTTTTCAAAGAGTTTTCCGGTCACATCGAGCATACAAAGTGGTCTGTATGCTGAAGGCTGTGTTGGATCTCCTTTTCCCTTACTTATCAAGACCAGCTTTTGCCGTTTCCATATTTCCGGAAACGTACAGTGTGCCCAACACAAGTTGAACATATTTAAAAGTGGTGTTGGACGTTTTTCAGCTATGCATTTTATAACCTCAGCTGGGATTCCGTCTGGCCCTGGGGCTTTATTCCCCTTGAAACTTCTAGCCGCTAGGAAGAGTTCATCTTCGGTGAAGGGAGGAGGGGATTCACTTGTGTGCTCGTATTCTTTCACAAGCTCCGTATGATCAGGAAAGAGAGTGTCTACTATACGCTTTGCAGTTTCGCAATCCATCGGCTCTGTTCCAGATTTGGCAATAAGTTTCTGAGTGACTATTTTATACCCGAGTCCCCAATAGTTTTTATTTATGTCGTTTCTCAGTTCCTCAAGTTGGTTTGCTTTGCTCCTTTCTATGGCTAATTTCAAATCCATCTTGGCGTTCTTGTGAGCCGATTGTTCTGCTGCAGCTGGGCCTGTTCTTCTCGCTCTGGTGAATTTTCTTCTTGTCCTCAGGCAGATTTTCCTTAATTCGGCTATTTCTGTTGACCACCAGTGAACCGCTTGTCGTCTGCCTCTTCCTCGATTCCTTGGCATAGCTGCATCACAGCTTTTGGCTATGCATCGCATGGTTTCCCTAACGACCTGAGAAACGCTCCCGGGTTGGTTTGAACTTTCCATTTGTCTATCAAAAGTTTCGATGAGTGTCCCGGTATTTAGTTTGGACGCATTCCACTTTCTCGTTCCAAGATTTTTTTCGCGGTTTTCTTGGTTTTGGGTGTTTTCCTTCTTTACTGTGTAGGTTATATATTGGTGATCACTACCAGTGAATTCTTCCAGCACTAACCAGTTTTCAACTTGGGACGCCATGTTTTCAGAGACGAGTGTTATGTCTGGAGTAGTTTCCTGACATCCGGGTCTCCTAAAAGTAGTTGCTCTGCACGTGTTTGCAACTATGAGATTCAATCTTCCTGCCAAGTCAAGTATCTTCCGACCTCTAGAGTTTGTAGTTGATTCGCCCCATTCGGTTGCCTTAGCATTAAAGTCCCCTGCGATGAGCAAAGGTCCACCGATTTGTCTAGCTGTGTCTTCGATGATATTTAGTTTCCTTTCGAAGTCATCAATGGAATCACTAGGTGTTAAATAGCAACTCATCAGGGTACATAACGTTGTCTTCGCATATACTAAACAGTCGTTGCTACCACTTTGTGTTATAATCGCGATGCTGCCGTTGGGTTTCCATATCGCCGCGGTTTTTGAACTGTCATCTAGCCAGGTGCCAGTATTTTTCGTTCTATATTGTTCGCTTATAATGACAATATCAGTCTCTTTTTCTGCAACGATCTGGTCCATTAGTGCATCCGCCGTCTTACTTCTATGCATATTTGCCTGAAGTATCTTCATTGATGTTGCTTCCTTACTACGCTACACTTTCCGGAGGCCGGTAAGTGGTCTAAGTTTTCGTAGCCTGCTTCAAGGCATAGGCAACATTCAGGAGCGTGGCTGCAATTTTTCATCATATGGCCCGTCTTACCACATCTTATACATAGGCCTTGACCTCTTCTGTCTGGACCAGTACAATTCCACTGCTCATGGCCTGCGCCAAAGCATCTGAAGCACTTCTTCTGCATTATATGGCGTCTCACTTTCACACTGCACAATCCAATTTTCACAGACTCAATCTTTAAAAGCTCTTCGGCCTCTGTGGCTGGCATTGTCACGTACGCTTGCACCAATTCTCTGCTGTTCGGCTTTGATATTCTGATCTTAATCTCGCTTCTGTTCATTGTAACGGCGTTTTTCACGACCTGTGCTACTTCTTCGATGGTCGTCAGGGCATCAAGGTCTCGGATAATTAGGGTAACATTTGTAGTACCACTACGGACTTCAGCTGTGTCTTTCATTGCCTCTTTAACTTTGTTGAACATTTCCTGATTTACTCGTTCCCCTCTTTCAAGCTCAACCAACACGGATCCTGTTTGAGTTTTCCTTATAGTTTTGACTTTTATATCATCTCTGTTTCCATTCTCCCTCAGAGTCTTAAGAACATCCGCGTAGCTGTGTCCCTCTGTTGGTTTTATTATGAGTGCCTCCGGTTTGCGCTTTAGTGGCATCTTCTTTGCTTCTTTCTTTCTCGGTTTTTCCCGGGCTGATTCAGATACTTTTGTCTTCCTATCTTGCTTAGGTGGTTTTCTGTAACTGACTGTCTTCCGGTTTCTCTTCTTCCTTATTTTTTCTCTTTTTTGTCTCCTCTGTCCGTTCAGGTGGGCTTTCCGCAATTCTCTTGGCCGTACTCGTTAGTGGTGTCTCTTCCGTATTTCGTACCAAATTCACGCACATGTTTGCTCGTCTCTCCTCTTCAACCTTCGTCCAGCTGGACCTGCTAGTTTCGGCGATGCAGATTAACTCGTCTATCTCCTGGATTCCTTCTCTGACATCCATGCTAATGTTTCTCTGCCTCCTCAGAGCTGCCTTAATTTTGAACAGTACCTTCTTCATATCCGCAATAGCAGAGGCTTCTTCCTTTCTCATTTTAGCAATGAAATCCTGGTTAGGAGAGCTTCTAGTTTGTTGTGGCCTATCTGCGACCGGGGTTTCAGTCGTCACCAGCACTGCTTTCGGGGTCTGAAAGATTTCCTCTCTTATTATGCTAACAACGGGGCCAGTTTCAATTCTAGGGGACTCGGTTGTGGCCATCTGCGAGGCCATATCCTCTCTTTCCGGAGGAGTCCTCCCCAATCTTCTAGTGGGCTCAAAAGGGTTTGATTTTCCCTCATCAGTCTTTGGTTTCTTTAAAGTTTTTTCATTCATCATTCTTTCTGGGTCCCAACTTGGGGCCGTTATCCATGCTCGAAAATGCAGCCGTCCTATATGACCCCGAGGGTCCCTATGCAAAGCAGTGAGGTCCTCGCAAGGGTTGACACGATACCTTATGAGAAATCGTGTTCAGAGCCAGGTCGACATTAATCGGGAGTCATCTCAACCGAACCTACAAAGTCAGCTTAGTGACTACGAAACATGGAGCGTTCCCCAAGCCCTGCCAAGGGTTTAACGGGACGGAAGGCAACTGCAACATTAACCTGGAAGCCGTTTCTCCGAAATTTCACTCTCGAGTACTAAGGTAGCAGACTGCCGAAGTTGCCGGCCCATATTCTTCATTTCATATCTATTATCCTGATTCACATGTCCTTATCGATTCCGAGTCATCAACGAAGTTTGCTAGCTTTTGATCCGCCCCGGGTATTTGATTTCCCCGGTACCAGCTATTTCTAGCAGGCATTCCCCTATCCGCCACCTGGGGAGGCGCCACGATGGAGGAACTAGCATCCCCACACGGGAAAATATTAAAATATTAAAATATTAAAATATTAAAATATTAAAATATTAAAATATTAAAATATTAAAATATTAAAATATTAAAATATTAAAATATTAAAATATTAAAATATTAAAATATTAAAATATTAAAATATTAAAATATTAAAATATTAAAATATTAAAATATTAAAATATTAAAATATTAAAATATTAAAATATTAAAATATTAAAATATTAAAATATTAAAATATTAAAATATTAAAATATTAAAATATTAAAATATTAAAATATTAAAATATTAAAATATTAAAATATTAAAATATTAAAATATTAAAATATTAAAATATTAAAATATTAAAATATTAAAATATTAAAATATTAAAATATTAAAATATTAAAATATTAAAATATTAAAATATTAAAATATTAAAATATTAAAATATTAAAATATTAAAATATTAAAATATTAAAATATTAAAATATTAAAATATTAAAATATTAAAATATTAAAATATTAAAATATTAAAATATTAAAATATTAAAATATTAAAATATTAAAATATTAAAATATTAAAATATTAAAATATTAAAATATTAAAATATTAAAATATTAAAATATTAAAATATTAAAATATTAAAATATTAAAATATTAAAATATTAAAATATTAAAATATTAAAATATTAAAATATTAAAATATTAAAATATTAAAATATTGAAATATAAAAATATAAAAACATAAAAATATAAAAATATAAAAGTATAAAAATTGGAAAATATAAAAATATAAAAATATAAAAATATTAAAATATCAAAATATAAAAATATAAAAATAAAAAAATATAAAAACTTAAAAATATAAAAATATAAAAATTTAAATATATAAAAATATCAAAACATAAAAATATAAAAATAAAAAAATAAAAAAATATAAAAATATAGAAATAGAAAAATAGAAAAAGAAGCAGTTGTGCGAAACGAAGATGTTAATCGAAAT
This sequence comes from Muscina levida, assembly GCA_964034835.1. Taxonomy (NCBI): domain Eukaryota; kingdom Metazoa; phylum Arthropoda; class Insecta; order Diptera; family Muscidae; genus Muscina; species Muscina levida. The sequence goes on along the minus strand of OZ035884.1, from coordinate 20,681,068 downwards.
TCGTACATTTGGAATAAAAGGGAAAAGACCATCGCTCAGACCATACAGCTAAAGGTATATTTACAAATACTGTAGTGAATATTTACCTACTGGAGAAATAGCACACTTAAGGTATACACAAAAAATAGAGAGGGCAGTACTTGTCCCGCCACTCAGACCAGACAGGATTTTATGTAACCGAAACATTTGTCACAGCCCTTCGGGTACCTCCCATAGAAATTACTGAATTTATCCACATACATTTACATAAATATATTTGTTGCAAATTCATTAAATCCATTCCATATCCATAAAAAAAATAAATAAAATCTTTTTAAATTGTTGAGGCTTGTTATTGTTTTTTTCGCTTGTCAATGCGTTAAATCTTTTTTTATCAATGCCTAGACGTATAAAGAATTCGAAGTCACATTATTCGAGGTATACCTGTACATGACAATCGAGCATGTAAATTGTTGCGTGAATACATTAATATGCCTCATAATAGCTTATGAGATTTTATACATATCCGACTATTTTAGATTGTTTACTTTGACTTGGAATCAACTGCAAATGTAGTCCAACAATATAGAGAGAAAATAAATTCAATTTGCATCCAATAAACACGATAGGGGAGAGCTTAGTATAGATTGTGAATTTATATGTTTATATTTTTAATTTTAAAATTACAGAATGACGATTAATAAAGTTAACTAGACTTAGTAGACGAAATCTAGTGAGAGGGACTTAGACCTTTTTTCAATTAATATCCAAACATTAGAATTATGATTAAGTAACATGAACAGATAGCACATTACAATGCATATTCCTAAATATTACAGTAAATACTCAATTATAGTAAAAAATTACATTTCTGTTATATAACACCAAATATTTGTAAGTGAAGTAAATCACATACTTCTAGTATGGGACGTTACGAACCACTGTTTGTATTTAACAATAATAGTAAAGAGTGTAGTTTTTGACACTAAATTAAAGATAAACTTAATAATATGATAAAACTATTTATGCACTACAATTATATTTTATTAAATTTTTGTACCGCAAATAAAGGGGGAGTTTGTATGACGAGTGGAAGTTAGACCAGGACCGCATATACATTTTTTTTTAAAGTCGAAGGCAAATGCTAAAGATCACGAGGCAACTTAAAACAAAAAATTTCCCCCTCCCCCAAAATACAGCCAAAATCACATTTTTATCGCTGCTTTTTTGTTTCACCTAACATACAAGATATCGTTGTATAGGTCTCGACGAGTACTATATGTAGATCCTATTCTATAGATGTCGCTTACGTATCATTCATATATCATATCATTTTCTAATGATGGTCTCATATAAAGCACTTTATACCTCTAAAATTCGAAAATATATTTATTTGGTGACGTTGCGGATGACGATATTATTCGCATGGAATTGTAAACATTATTTGCACTAAAAAGTATGCAATAACTTGTATTTAAAATTTTTCTATATCGCTAAAAAGTATGCAGTAATTTTTGGTAGTAATGCAAACAACAAGATAAAATATTTGTGTTAATGGCGTAAATACTTGAACAATACCTTGTATAAAACTTTATACTTTGAAAGAAAAATGGTATTGGTTTTTAAAGGACTTTCGTTCTAGGAACAAATATTTAGGTGTAGGTGAAGAAACTGCTTTGAAAGAGGCCATCGTACGTCAGCGACATCTTAAGAACAAATGTAGTACTCGTCGAAACCTATACAGCGACACAAACCACAAACAAAAAATCTGCAACAAAAAAACGATTTTGTCTGTTTTTCGGGGGGTGGGGGAAGAAAAAAATGTTTTTCAAATTGGCTCGAGGTGATCTTTAATATTTGCCCTCAGCATTGGAAATTTGTTTTCGTGACCCAGTCTATAGGTTGTTGTTGTTGTAACAGTTGGAGGAAGTAGCTGGGGTGATAATTCTTTATACCGATTTTCAATTTATCGGCTCTGGATCGAGCATGTAATCCGACTATCATATGATCATTGTTGGAAACTCTGTTTGTAGATAACATGGTTTGTGTCAAGGATTGCTATGTAGTTGTTTTTAAGTTTTAGCCACCATTTTGCTTCAAGAAATGGCACCGGCTGGTTTTATTGATTTATTTTTAAGATGTTAATAAATATTTTTTCCTTTTGTCCTTGCGCAATCTGGATTTTTTTGTAGTGAAAGCATCTAGGATGAGTTTTGTTGGCTGGAGAACTCGAAAGTATTTAAAAAGTTATTTTTCATCGATGTTGATGCCTGTGCCCCGGCCTTCGGATTGCAAATCTACGTCGCTTTCATTGAGCTATCGAAGGCCATCGGTATAGAGGTCAGTACCTTTAGTCGATCACATCCATTTTTTGTCAGTAAATTTATATTTCTACTGAAATGTCAAATACTAAGCTGAATTGTTTATATATACTGAGAATATTTTTATGAATTTTGTAACCACCCACCTTGTCCGTGTTATCTAATTTTAGAACTTAACCTACGAGTATATACATGCCGTAAAGCTATCGGGAAATCCTGGGTATTCAAACCCTAGGTAACACTTTGGATTTGGTATAGTGAAGCCAATACTACAATTTGGCTCTATAGTTTGGTGGTACACGCTCGACAAGGAAAGCAAATTTAGACAATTGGATCGTTTTCAATGTTTCTCTTGTCTCCTAACAACTGGATGTATGAGATCGACACCCTCTAAGGCTCCCAACACGACACTCAATCTACTGCCACCTGATCTGAGCTGCAAATGCTCCGCCGTCAAATCTGCTATTCTACAAAATGAGATTTATCATTGGTATCCTTCCATCGGGCAGTCAAGGATCCTGAACCAAATCAACATCTCACTTGAAACTGACTGCGCGCTCAATGCACGGAAATCAAACATTCTCTACGGAACTAGAACGTCCTCTAGAAAGGAGTGGACAGAGAACGAGAACGCAATGTATGGAACAATAAACATAATTAACGATGGGTCCAAACTGAAAGCCAAGATCGGCTATGGTATCTACTCCGCGGATCTAGGCCCAAGTATAAGATCAAGGGTTTCAGACTTCTTCAGCGTTTTCCAAGCGGAAATACTTGCTATTAAACGAGCCGTGGACAGGATCAACGTGAGGAGGATATTCTCCTGTTCACGGATAGTCTAGCGACGGTAAACTCGTTGAAGTTCTGCGACATGAAATCGAAAGTGGTCAGTGCCTGCCGGACATCTCTTAACGAGATATCCAGAAATAACAGAGTTCTGGTTACGTGGATACCCGGACACAGCGGAATTGAGGACTACTGCAGAGCGGACGATGAGGCCCGACAGGGCTCTGCCCTGCAGGAAAGCGACGCACAGTGGGGTAAAGTCACGATCTGGGCGGCCATAATTATTCGAAGCAAATTTATGAAGCAGAATGGTAAAATATTACTCGGTGAGGCGTAAAAAATAATAATATCTTAACATTCGGAGGGTAGAGGTTGTGACCGTTTTTATACAAAAATGGTTTTTATAAAAATTTTAAGATTCCAAGTATTTCCCATATATCTCCACAATGTTGCACTTTAGAGCCCTACCTCCCTATAACTTTTTATTCGTCTGGATACCCTCTAACTATAAATGCATTAAGATATAGGACATCCTGTATGTTTACTAAAGTGGTTCAGTAAAACCGCAGAAATTATGGTTAATTCTTCCGCAGTAGGTAAATGGCTATAAAACACAAAACCGCAAAAACCCGCAAAAATTTTTTTTTCCATATGAACAATACGATGTTAAAGATTATATATAATCACAGATTGAAGGGGTGAAAAGGGGTGATGCATAACTTTTTGTCCATAGATCGATTTTGTTACCCATTGAAATTGACAAAAATACCATATTTTTCAATGCAGCTTTACTAGTATGAATTTGAATTATAATTTTATTTAGCTAAGTGTATTAAATAATATTAACCTGCTTTATTATTTTCCATTTTACTTAAATGTTTAAACTAAACACACGCCTTCCCACAGCCTGCTAAAATTGTTGCTTTACCTGAGCACAACAAAATAGAAAATGCACAATTAGCAACAAGTAACTTTAACAGCGTGTAGAAAACGAATGTAAGCAAAATGGAAGGAAAAAATAACGGAATCTAGTGAAGCATTTTGTTCTCTTTACCCTACAATCGGAAATTATTAAAAACATTGGTTTTTGAGAAATCGAATTTTGGCCGCCCAGATCGTGAATTTACCCCACCGTGCGACGTTGAACACGTAGCACTTTGCCCTATATCCACCTGTAAAAGTACCATTGGAAATCTTATGTTTAGAATTGCAAACGACAGGTGGAAGAATGAAGAAACCTGTAGAAAGGCCAAAAAAACTTGGCCAGAATACAACGCGAGGCGTACATCGTACCTGGTAAGTCTTAAGAGGGACCAGATAAGGAAAATTATTACCTTCCTGACGGGACATGGACCCATAGGCAGACATGCGAACAGAATGGGATTCGTAACGAAAAGCGAATGTAACTACAGCGGGAATAGCAGCAGTAAATCACCACATAATATGCGATCGCCCAGCCCTATACAGAAGGAGACTGTAAACCCTGGGGAAACTCTTCTTAAATGGTATAGAGGAACTTGCATCCTTGGATATTGGAAAATCAACAACTTTTTGTAAAACCATCAACTGGACGGATTTGATCGAAACTCCGGATTTCCAATCGACTACTGGCAACGCAATAACGCAGCAAACGCGCTGATAGCATAGGTTGAAGGGATGGTGTAAATGCCCAACGGGTGTCACAATGGATCCATAGGGACCTAAATGATATCGTCGTAGAAGGAGATGTCTGCACACTAACCAACCTACGGTTAGATGATAGAAGCTCACAAATCAAATACAAACCTCGATATCTGTTATCACGGAGACAGACAGACGGACGGACGGACGGACATCTTTAAATCGACTCAGAATTTGACTGAGATTCTCCTTAGTACTATGGGTACACTAAGAAAAAAATCAAGTATTCCGTACTTAAATCATTCTCAAGCGGTGTCAAAAGTACGGTAAGTACGGATTTTCTTAAATCCAGTACAAAATGCTTGATCCAAGAACGGAAAAACCTAGCCTGGAATTCTTATTTGTAGATGTTATTAAGCCTTGTGGCGCTTGATTTTTAAGTATAAAATTCTTAATAATAGATGACATTAAGCCTGATGGTGCTTGATTTTTAAGTATAAAATTGTTGAATATAAATGGCATTAAGCCTGATTGGGCTTGAATTTTAGGTATAGAATTCTTGAATATAGATTACTGGGCAATAATTTTTGTGGAAAGTGGGCAGTTTCACACCCCTTTTTAAAAAATAGTTAGACCGATTTTAATTATATATTTACTTTGTGTGATACTGTCCATAGGGCCTCTATAATAGGCTACATGTAAACATAATTAGACAAAGCGGCGTGGCACCGCCCACACAAACCGTAATTTTAATCGGTCTTATTTTAAGAGCCATTAGATGTATGAAGATGAGATTTGGTACATATGTTACTGATATAAAGAGGATTACGCCTCGCTGGAAAATGAGCGGTGCCACGCCCCTTTTGATAAAATCGTTATCTGGGCGAAATAAGTGAACCGATTGCAATGTAATTTCCAGTGTGTAGTACTATCCGTAGACCGGCCGTAGCATAGTGGTTATAACACGCGACTACCATGCGGGAGATCGCAGGTTCAAACCTGGCTCCAGTCATCTTAAAAAAATTGTTCTTTCATTGTCGGCTCCCCTCGAATGTGGTTGACATCACAGTATTATTTGTCGAGTCAATCGGCGTGTCTAGTAAGAGCTTCTGAAACAGTGACGTTCGCATTCGTCGATAAACAAGTAGGTGCCGTTAGTTGTGAATCTTAAAATAGAAAGCGTGTTAATTCACAACAACGCGAGAAGCTATCCCATGCCTCATTCATGGGGTGCAAAGGGAAATTAAGTTTAAGCACTATCCGTAGGGTCTCTATCATAGGCTACATGAAAACATACTTAAACAAAGGGGCGTGGCACCGCCCACACAAAGCAAAATTTTAATCGGTCATATTTCGGGAGCCATTAAAGGTATGAAGATGAGATTTGCTACATATGTAAATGGTACATGGGGGATTACGACTCGCTGGGAAATGGGCAGAGCCACGCCCCTTTTTAAACAATTGTTATGTCGGTCACATTAATAGTTAAGAATGGATTTTTGGAAACTGGTACTTTAATGGGTTAAAAATGATCAATAAGGGATAAAAGTTGTATCATCACCTTAACCAATCGGGTAATGGTATAATCGCGAAAATTGATATGGAAATGCTATCAAATTGGATTGAAGTATTTTTTCTTAACTCTGATGTTTTTGGGTAAAAAAAAAATCGAAAAAGGGATAAAAATGTTACTATCGCCCAGACGGCTAAAGGTATAGTCTCAAAAATTGTGCGATGTAAGGTAATTTTAAAATTCGTTGATATCAAATACCTAAAGGTAGAGTTACGAAAATGTATACAGAATTATTCCCTATAGAATTAGAGAACTTTCAAATGGGGTTTTTCAAAATTCAAACACTTAGGGTAAACTGGTACCATCGCCCAGACCAAACGGCTAAAGCTATAGTCGTGTATGGTAGGGTGGGGCGATTTGAACATCTTAATGGGCGCTTCGCGTTTCTGATTCTTGGAATTGTACTGAGCAAAAAAGTCCACTAGACCATATGTCTACGGTGAAAATCGAGCTTCCCCATTTTGACTTGAAGTTTTTTCTCAAACCTTATTTTTTTTAAAAATTTGCAAATTTTCTTCGGCTCATATTTCGTAAACTATTTAAAGTTTTGACTTATTTTCAAAAGAAGGTTATAGCTATTGTCTCGGGCTTCAATTTCTCTGAATACATTATTTACAAAAAACTTCGTTTGCATGGTGAAATTGTCGAAAATGTAGAAAATTCACCACTTATTGTCACGTTTTTTAGATATTTTGGCCTATAACAGCCAAACCATTGAAATTTTCGATCCAATACTAACACAAAAATGGTAGCCAAGACAATAGTTAAGAACTCTCTAGTACATCGCAAAAGCATTGGAAAACTCCTTCTAGTAGTTTTGGCCTTGTGAAAGTGCATATTTTTCGTGAAAGTATTGATAAATTACCATTTTCAGTTGTTCATAGCGCAAAATCATAAAAATGTTCTATTTCTTAAATTAAAAAAATGTTTTTTAATAGCACTGCACAGTTTATACACGAAACAATTATTTATAAAACTTACATTTGCGGCAAATATTTAAAAATGCGTATTTAATTTTATGTGTATTTGATGCTGTGATCGTTTACAATAAACTAACAAAAATGCGTCAAATGAACTGAAACCAATAGAAGACTAAAAAATAAGAAATAAGATAAATAGAATAAAATAATAAAATAGAATAAAAATAAGAAATAGAACTTTTTATGATTTTGTGTTAGTATTGGATCGAAAATCTCAATGGTTTGGCTGTTAGAGGCCAAAATATCTAAAAAAAACGTGACAAAAAGTGGTGAATTTTCCACATTTTCGACTATTTCACCATGCAAACGAAGTTTTTTCTAAATAATATGTTCAGAGAAATTGTAGCCCGAGATAATAGCTATAACTTTACTTTTGAAAATAAGTCAAAATTTTAAATAGTTTACGAAATATGAGCCGAAGAACATTTGAAAATTTGTCAAAAAAATAAGGTTTGAGAAAAAACTTCAAGTCAAAATGGGGAGGCTCGATTTTCACCGTAGACATATGGTCTAGTGGACTTTTTTGCTCAGTACAATCCCAAGAATCAGAAACACGAAGCGCCCATTAAGATTTTTTTCCTTCCATACTAATCGCCCCACCCTAGTGTATGGGCATGCTTCCTATGGAGTTAGAGTGGGTAGCGGTCCATTTTAATGGTATATTTTTTAAAATTCGTACTTTTAGGGATAAAAATGGACTAAAGCGGTACAATCACTCAGACCAATGAGATAAAGCTACAATTACATAAATTTGGTATTTGTTCGTCTTAGGAAGTATTGGCATTTTACCTGTATTGCTTAAAGTCATAAGAAGGCTCATTGTAAGTACGGGTGAAGCAACGCGATCCGGGAAAGCTAGTATCAAATATAAGGTGATTAAATTTATTAGACAGTTCACCTGATGGAAATTTCTGCACTGGTTATTGTGCCCAATTGATATATACTCATTTTCCTATGGGCGATGTTATAAAAATATTGACTCATTCCGAAAGAGTGTGTTCCAGACATTATTCCAAAAAAAAAACCTTATCTTTACCTTTACTCCCCGTAGACACACACACCCATTTGCTTTGCTATATTTCTGTATGTTGTAATTGCAAAAACCTTAAGCGTGTACGTATATATAGTGCAGCAGGTATTTGAAATCTGACCTAATTTGATTACAAATAACTTTCCTCTAAACGCAATTGTTTTTTTTTTTTACTGATTTGAATATTACGAGACTGTCGTCTACAGCATATGAGGGGGACACTTTGTAGCCGTTAGTGCATTTACTTAAACAACGCGGGGATGGCAATTGATTTGCTTGATAAAATACACTGGCAGAAAAAAAGTGGGTGTCGCTTTGTAACGGCAACAGTAAAAGTTGTTTGCATCTTTCATCACGTCAAACGGAACACCTTTTCATAGACTAGTTCGCTATATAAAAAAAAAATTAAAAAAGTTTAATAAAAAAAATTATTTTTTTTTTTACAAAAATCAACTAATGTTAATAAAATTTTCCCTTTAACAAACTTTTCCCCAAAAATTTGTTTGTTTTTTATACCAAAAATTGTTCCTCTTTGATACCTCATGTGAATTGACCTTTCTCATATTTTAAGATTTTCAATGCAGCAATCATGAATATACTCATATTGCCATTCATTCCGTTTTCCGTTTATTACAAGTGTATGCGTAGTTTTTTTTACTTTGCAATTGACAATCGGTTCCTTATTTATGCTAAACAACAATTGTTGCATTAGTAAGCAATTTAACCCGTTTTGATTTATACAGCAAGTATTTTAATACAGTTCTACACATAATGGTTTTTTAAATAAATATTATTTAATTTCTATATATTTTTGTTGTTGTATCTAATTGAAGTCACGTGTCATAGAGACAGTATATATTACGAATAACATGCGCGGCATTATTTTCTAAGCCGGCAAACGGGAAGTGTAGAAAAAAAAGCTTAGCTTTGGCAGTGATTAATAAGTCTGTTAGGCGATTTTGTTATAATGTAATCTTATAATGTAATTAAATTTAAATAGTAATTATATTTTAATTACTATTACATTTCAGTGTGTTGAGGGTAAAGTAAGTGGAAGCTGTAAAATATTCCCCTCATCGATGTGTTTATTAGTATGTATTATGAAATTATCCCTTTGCTGGGTACTAGGGCATAGCAACAAATGAATTTATTTGAATTCAAATGTGGTTGCTTATTTTTATCTATTCTTCTCCTTTGCCATATAATCGTCGACGATCAATTAAATTAAAATGTAAAACGAAAGCAAATAAAATCCGTTACTACTGCGACAAATGACAGGGGTCAGTGATCGGTAAGGGTTCTGCTTACCGGGAAAACTTATATCTGTTAAAAGTAAAACGTGTCCCTATGATTCGCTGGATTAGGTCTTGTAGTCGATGTATATCAATTTAAAGTGATGATGATAGCTCGTGTATAATAAATTGAGTATAATGAGAAAAGTCGATCTGTCGATCTGTTGCCTGACATAACCGCTTTACAGGAAATCCGGTGGACGGGACACGGGTGCTCACGCATTAAGACGTGCGACATCTACTATAGTGGCCATGCGCACAAGCACGAGTTTGGATGTGAATTTGTGGTTGGCAAGAGACTGCGACACCTAGTCTCAAGGTTCAATCCGGTGTGTGAACGCATAGCCACCATAAGAGTTAAAACAAAGTTTTTCCACATAACACTTATATGTGCCCATGCTCGGACAGAAGAGAAAAGCGATGTGGACAAAGACGAGTTCTACGAGAGCCTAGAAAATGTATATGACCGTAGCCCCAGCCACGACATTAAAATTGTACTAGGCGATTTTAATGCTAAAATAGGCAGGGAGACTTGAGATTTGAGGCTATCATCGGAAAATTCAGTCGGCACACCGAAACGTCGAACAATGCCATCAAACTGATTGATTTCTCTGCGGCAAGAATTATGGTAGTTACTAGATTTGACCACAGAAATATTCATAAGGCAACATGGTTATCTCCAGAACAATTGACGAGGAATCAGATAAGTCACGTAGTAGTCGATGGAAGGCATGCAACGAGTGTTTTGGACGAACGAGTGATCAGGGGTGCGAATATTGACTTCGATCACTTCCTTACCGCAGTTAATGTACGCACAAGGCTTAGCATGGCGAAAAACGTACGCAGCCAGGCACAACGAAAGCTGGACATCAGTAAACTGTGGACCACAGAGGTAGCGAAAGCCTACTCCAACCACTTAACTCAACTGCTACGGAATGCTCCAACCCCTGTAAATATAGCCGACTCCTTAGAACGGGCTGCGAGAAGCGTACTTGGGTACTCAAAGCCGTCTCAAGAAGATGCCTGGTACGATGATGAAAGTCGCAATCCCACGAGAGAGACGGATGCTGCATACAGGGCGGAACTGCGGCCAATGGCAACGCGACTGTTCGTGAACGGCACAGAGAGAAGAGACGAGAGGGAATTCGTCTCTTTAGACGGAAAAAGAAGGAGCTACAGAAGAGAGAAGATGAGTGCACTAAGTTGCTCTAAAGTAGAGAGAAAGCCCGAAAATTTTACCAGAGAGTTAAGGCGAGAATGCGTAGAACAGGGCTGCCCTCCTGCAAGGACAGCGAAGGTCAGCTAGTGACAGACCCGGATAACGTTCTGAATATATGGAGAGATCTTTTCAGAATTCTACAGGATATGGACCCCACTCCAAAAGACCTCGCACTAATCCATGACGATGGTATTAACTGTCCAGCTCCGAGCCAGAGCGAGATACGTATGACAATCTGCCGCCTTAAAAACAACAAAGCAGCTGAAGTAATGAGAAAGGCTGATGTCAACATGTCTGGTACCATATTCCACAATTTATTTTTATATTTTTATATTTTTATATTTTTATATTTTTATATTTTTATATTTTTATATTGTTATATTTTTATATTTTTATATTTTTATATTTTTATATTTTTATATTTTTATATTTTTATATTTTTATATTTTTATATTTTTATATTTTTATATTTTTATATTTTTATATTTATATATTGTTATATTTTTAATTTATATTGTTATATTTTTATATTTTAGTATTTTAATATTTTTATATTTTTATATTTTTATATTTTTATATTTTTATATTTTTATATTTTTATATTTTTATATTTTTATATTTTTATATTTTTATATGTTATATTTTATATTTTGATATTTTTATATTTTCATATTTTGATATTTTGACATTTTGATATTTTGATATTTTGATATTTTGATATTTTGATATTTTGATATTTTGATATTTTGATATTTTGATATTTTGATATTTTGATATTTTGATATTTTGATATTTTGATATTTTGATATTTTGATATTTTGATATTTTGATATTTTGATATTTTGATATTTTGATATTTTGATATTTTGATATTTTGATATTTTGATATTTTGATATTTTGATATTTTGATATTTTGATATTTTGATATTTTGATATTTTGATATTTTGATATTTTGATATTTTGATATTTTGATATTTTGATATTTTGATATTTTGATATTTTGATATTTTGATATTTTGATATTTTGATATTTTTATATTTTGATATTTTTATATTTTATATTCTTATATTTTTATATTTTTATATTTTTATATTTTTATATTTTTATATTTTTATATTTTTATATTTTTATATTTTTATATTTTTATATTTTTATATTTTTATATTTTTATATTTTTATATTTTTATATTTTTATATTTTTAGATTTTCATATTTTTATTTTTTTATATTTTTATATTTTTATAATTTTATATTATCATATTTTTAATATTCTTAATGTTTTTAATATTTCTAATCTTTTAATATATTTAATATTTTTAATATATTTAATATTTTTAATATATTTAATATTTTTAATAGTTGACATGACATTGTTTAGTAAATACTAATCCATTTAAAAAGGTATTGAGTTCACATGTTCGCTATTAACTTAGGTAATTTAATATCGATGTCAAGATCTAATTCCAAACTAACAATCACCTTGGAGATTTTTAAATTCATAACAGCAAATAAAATACTTTCTTCTTAATCGTCACAATCATCATATTATGCTCTCAGTATGGTAGAAACGGTTCTCTAACTTCCGGCAACAAAACGCAGTGAATTTTCACGACTCCCAAGATTTTATGAAAGTAAAATCACACACTCACATTGCATTTGTGCCATTTTTGGTTGATTTTGCGTAGCAAGTTTTTTTTCTCTCGCGTTATTTTTTTTTGCTGGTTCTAAGCGTCGTTCGAACGACAGTTAAGCGAACCTGAGTTGTAAATTAAATCACGACCTGATCTGGCCATATTCGGAAATGACAACTAATTAATTAAGCAAAGATCGTTGGGAATAAAATTGTAAATAAATGTCAACGCATATAGGAATGTAAGCGCATACATATAGCGTACATGCCTGACCGCTTTAAACAGCAGCTACATACATATATGTATCTGGTACATAACAACTACCCAGATACGTATAGTTTCCTATATACTTACATACGAATCATATAAACGCCATTCGATCGCCACTTGATCAGACCGGCGGCCACAGGAGTCTCTAGCTGGCGACTAATTTGTGCACACTTTGTTGCTGTGTTTGGTTTTGTTTTTTTTTTGTATTTCTTCTGATTTTCATTCTAATGACATTCAGTATTTTATTACATGTTTACAGTTACAATAACACTTAAAAATAGTTGTTGTAGTTTATATAGTTTTATATTAATTTTTTGTGTTTTTGGTTTTTTGTTTTGTTTTTTTTTTTGTATAGATACAGTTGATAGATTTACATTTACGATATATTTTGTGTGATGTTGTTGCTGTTGCTATTAAATTCTATACATGTTACATTATGTTATACATAGATACATTATATATATATATACGATACGCGATAGTGAGATTTTCTGTCATATACGATTCGCAGCGTCATGGTCAACGTCAATGGAATGATAGATTCGGTTTGGGGGCGAAGGCAAGCGCGACCCCATTTAGGCTAAGCGCTGTCATCATCGTCATCATCGATATAAGCTTGGCGCTCCTCGGCCTCGACCGGAATTCCGTTATCTCGAAGGGAAGTAATGAGGTAAGCGAAATTTCGTTCGAAGTCAATACCAGCCTGCAGCCATCAACATCGTCCGTCATCAGTGTCACTTGAGTTGTCAGTTTCAGTTGTGATTTTTTGTATGTGTGTTTTTTTTGGTTTCTTCAAATTTGTTTTCTTTTTTGATAAGTTTTTTTTCATGCTTCCTTTTCTGTGTCGATAAGTCTGCACGATTTGCACATTTTGTCCCTAGTTAGTTTGTGATGTTTTTAACAATTAAGTACTAATATTTATTAATATAAATAAATAAAGCTGTTTGTTTTTGTTGTTGTGGTTGTTTGTTGATTTGTGATTGGTTGTTTGTTGTTGTTGTTAGGTCAAATGTTGTGAGATTCCCGCTGTCACACCACATCCTTTGTACTCTCTTACAAAGTGCTCGCCTCCTTGTGGGGTATATTATTGAGTCCCACATCCGGATTGCGCCAATAATAATTGGGTGGTCCTTGGGTAAAGCAATATTTCATATTTAAAGGCTCATCATTCTCCACATAGTACATTAGGTAGAAGTTGCACATTTCATCGTCATTTGTGGCGCTGCAAAGGGAGAGATGGGAAAATTTACATATAAAGTTAATATAATATTTGTAATCAAGGTAAAAAGGGAAACGTGGGGAAAAAATATCCTCCATTCTCATGTTTGAATATTAACGGTTAAAATCAAATAATTTGTGCTGGACATTTTTGGCTGATATCTACTTCGCATGTACATGTTTGACTTAATTGTAGATATATATATAGCTGATGATGTACCATTGTGCATCAGTTCGTCACAAAGGGGTCTGAAGATGAACTCGTCATGGAGTTCGAAACGCGTCATCCTAGTGCGTGACACTGAATTTGACCAACAATATCAAACAATTAAACACTTTTCTGATCGTTTAGCCAAATTTGATGTATCATTTGATACACTAACATAAATTGATATAGATTTAATATATTTATAATATGTATTTAAAATATTTTTTTAAATTTTTAACATTTTAAATGTTTTGAATAATTCTATTTCTTAAATATTTTCAAAATTTTTAATAATTTTCATTATTTTTTTAATTTAAATTTTTTTTGTATTAGAAATATTTAATACAATTTAAATATTTATTAATTTAAATTTTTTTTTAATATTTTAAATATTATTGACATTTTCAATATTTTTGTTTTTTTTTAAGTTTTCTTAATACTTTTAGTAATTTTTAAAATTTTCAATATTTTTTGGATTTGTAATATTTTTATTATTATTTTTAATATTTCTAATATTTTTAATATATTTAGTAATTTTAACATTTTTTATTTTTATAGTATTTTTAATATTTTTAATATTATAAATATTTTTACATATTTTTTAAATTTGTAATATCTTTCAAATTTGTAATATTTTTAATATTTCTAATATTGTTAATAATTTTAATATTTTCAATATTTTTTATATTACTATTCTTTTTAATATTATTAACAGTTTCACAATTTTTTTTTTAATATTTTTAGTTTTTTTAAAATATATGATTATTTTAAATATTTTAAATATTTTTAGCGTAGACAAGAGCTTGTATGGATTATGTTGACGTGTGGTCTTCGTTGATATCATTTTCGCACCGGTGTGTTTGGGCTTCACGATAGTTTCTTGAAGCGTTTAACACTTAAGGTTGTGATAATGAGTGGAGAAGGCACAGCAAAATGGTACTGATGAAAATGGTTTGGCAAATATCGAAAGAGTTATCTGCCCTGTCAGCTGTCAACATAATCCATTTCACATAACTCTTGTAAAACAAATTCTATTGCCAGTAATTGATCTTTTTTTTGGTGTTTTTTATATTTTTGGAATTTTGATTTTTTTAATATTTTTATTATTTTAATATTTTTATTCCTTCTATTATTTTTAAAGTTTTTAATATTTTTTATTTTTTTTTCGTATTTTTAATACTTTTTATATTTTAAATATTTTTAATATTTGTAATAGTTAGAAATACAATATTTTAAAATATAAAATTTTTTTTATTAATTTTAATATTTTTATAATTTTCAATATTAATTTTTTTGTACTTATATTTTTGTATTGTTATAATTTTTAGTATTTTAAACATTTTTAATATTTATCATAATTTTATTATTTGAATATTTTTAATTATTATTAGTAATATTTTTATCATTTTAAAATTTTTATTATTTATTTTGTATCTTTAATATTTTAAAATTTTTATTATTTCTAATATTTTGAGAGTTTTTAATATTTTTAATATTTGCAGTATTTGTAATATTTTTAATATTTTTAATATTTGCAATATTTGTAATATTTGTAATATTTTTAATATTTTTAATATTTTTAATATTTTTAATATTTTTAATATTTTTGATATTTTTAATATTTTTAATATATTTAATATTTTTAATATACATATTTATTAATTGTAAAATATTTATAAAATTTAAACATTTTGAAAAATATTAAATTTACGTTAAAGTGTATCAAATGATACATCAAGTTCGGCTTACGATCAGAAAAGTGTTTTTTTATTGTTTGATATTTTTGGTCAAATTCAGTGTGTCACGCACTAGGATGACGCGTTTCGAACTCCATGACGAGTTCATCTTCAGACCCCTTTGTGACGAACTGATGCACAAAAAATTAATTTTTTTTATTACTATATTATATTAATCTTAAAATTTTAAATATTTGAAATATTATTAACATTTTTAAAATTTTAAACATTTTTATAAATTAATATTTTTTTATTATTAAATTATATTAATCTTAATATTTTAAATATTTTAAATTTACGTTAAGTGTATCAAATGATACATCAAATTCGGCTTACGATCAGAATTTAATATTTTTAATATTTTTGGTATTGTTATTTTTTTTATTATTTTTAGTTTTAGTATTTAGTAAAATTTTTATTATTCCTAATATTTTAAATAGTGTCAATATTTTCAATGTTTGTAGTATTTTGAATCTTATTAGCATTTTAAATATTTGTAATGAATGTTTTTCATTGTTCGGTTTAAGATCTATTCTATTATTGCTAATAGAATTTGTTTTTACAAGAGTTGTGTGAAATATTTTTATTATTTTTTATATTTTTTAAGTTTTTCCAAATATTACAAATATTTTTATTTTCTTTTAACATTTTAATATTTTTTTTTATTTTAAATATTTTCAATAGTTTTTAAATATTTTTTTTATGTTTTGATATATATTAAAGTTTTCAATATTTTTATTATTTTTAGTATGTTTCAAATTTTGAATATTTTCTTTTTTTTTAAATATTTTTCTTTTTTTATTAATATTTAAAATTTTTTTTATTAAACATCTATTTTATTTATTAATTTTTTTGGGAATTTTGATATTTGAGATATATCCAAATTTTTATTATTATTATGAATATTGTAAATATAAATTAAATTTGTATATGAGTATATTATTATTGAATATTTTTTATTCATTTATTTATATTTTTAATTCTTTTATTTTCTCTTGTTTTTTATAGTTGATCTATATATGTAATGAATATAGTTTCATCATTCGGTTCAAGATCTATTCTATTACTGCTAATAGAACTTGTTTTACAATTGGTAAACATTTTTAATAAATTAAATTTTATTTTAATTTTTAATTTTTTTTTTAATATTTTATATTTTTTTGATATTTGTAAATATTTTATATTTAATATTTTTAGTTTTTAGTTTTTTAATTAACTTAAATGTTTTTACTAATACTTAAAGCTGTTTTTAAGTCAAATATTTATTAGTTATTGGGTGATTCATTTAGAGATTTGTTTTTTGGAGTATTGATTTCATCCCAAATCAGACTGTAGAGCAAAGGTCAGCATAGCTGATGTATATAACTCAGTATTATTAAAAACATTGAGTTTAACGAGTAACTTATGAATTTCGTGATCGACCTAATAAACGCACAATTTGCTAAAACACCGAAAATTTCTAACTCAATACGACCAAATATATTGTAACTGGAATCCAGAGTGGTATCTGCGGACGTTTTACGTTTCTATACCTTATGGAATGTGGCTATAAAATATTTAATTGCAATGGCTTATAAAAATATCATCATCGTTCGTGAATTTCGCCTTATACAACTTGAAGCTTCAGAATGCGTAAACGAAAAATAAAACCTTGAAATGAACTATGTCTGCGGCAGATATTAGCAATATTTGAAGCATTTGGTGTTTAAAAAAATATAAGGAATGAAGCTTTTTTGTAATGGGCTAAACCTTACATAAAGTTGTTGTATGTAATGGTATAGATTCGTGCATAAGAAGTCGATTTTGACAAACTTAAGCTCAAAAATTTTTGCAAACAAAAGAAAATAAAGTATCCTATTTTCACAATTAAACCAATTGCGATGTATTGCAAAAAAAATTATTAAAATTGCTTCATTAGTTTTTGAGCATACACGTTACATACTTTTTGATTTTCCCAAAAAGTATCATAAAAGAACCAATCATTAAAAACGAAATCAAACGGAATTTTGGAATTAATTATCCATTAATTTTAGTGACCGTAATTACAACAAATTAGAATTAAAAAAAAATATAGCAACCATCGGTTGAAAATAAAAAAGAAATTATTGTATTCCCTTCACAAGTCAAACTCTCATGTCTTAGATAAAGAAATTTTGATATCAGTTAATTTTTAAATTTTTTAAATTTAAGTTATAAATTGTTCAAAAAGTATCTCTATGTAAATCGATATTGTGGCAAACTTTAACTCAACATTTATATTAATTATCGCATAGAAATAGAAAGTATCCTACTGCCTTATCTATATTAAAAGGACCGGTGCCTGTCCACGAACCACATGTTCTGTTTTGTTCTGAGTTCGAGATCAGACCATGACTACTTAAAGTTTGAGGAAATCGAATCTAAAGTCTGTTTATCCCAATCATGTCATGCTCTTTTCTTTTACCCAATTACATGCTATGTAATCTCTCATAGAAATTAAATTTTCCTGCCTTACCCAATTTCCGTTATCCGTTGTCGATGACTCTCCATGGTACATCTGGCCGCTATGAAATCACCTCGCACTATGGTTTCATTATTCTCCACTGGATAGAACATTTGAGGTGTCAATGGATCCCGTTTCCCCAGTAAAGTCCAATGATGCATGCCACGATCATCGGAACGTACACGGTAACCGGACACCACCTTGCCCAAACTGTGCGTATGGGTACGATAAGCAATCGGATGTATTGTCTTGTTTTCACTAATCTCACAAGCGGTTTCCATGTGTTCCACAGCCATGGGTGGTATCATGCCTGCGGTACCCATTAGAAGAACGCCAGCTAATTTGTCCATACTGGAAGAAATTAAACAAAAACATTTTTATTGTGTAATGTAAAGTTATATCACAGACTTACGGTTTCTCTGTATATCTAATGAATACGCCTGAGTCATCGGTGCTGCCATCTGGGGGATATAAATATATAAGTCATAAATTGCGATTTTATTAAATTTTATTTAGTGACATTTACCTTTAAACTTTGCTATGCTGGCGTAATGCACCTGCAGCACTATGTACTTAATGGGTGAATCATAGCCTACTTTGAAGCCTACGCCCTCGGGTAACTGCAGTTTTGGGGCATCTCTGGCCCATGCATACAGGATCTAAGGGGGAATACGAAATTTGGTTAGCTTTTATTTTATTCAGACTGTTTCTTAGTGTTTTTTACCTGTGAATGTGATTGGACTCCACATGGACTTGCTGTCTCCTCTGAGGTCTTTTGAGCCATTTCACCACAGTTCCTGAAATTAGTAAAAAAAAATAAATATGAATAAATCGACATACATATAGGTAAATGGAAAAACTTCAACTTGAAACTTTTTGAAACGATTAAAGTTTTTTTTGGTAAAAGTACTTGTGGGATCAGTAAAATTTCTTCCAAGTACAATGAAAGTACTTTTTGGTACAATAAAAATAATTGTATGTACAACACAAGGAATTTTTGATACAATGAAAGTACTTTTTGATACGATAAAAGCACTCATTGAAACAATAAAGGTTATTTTGAATACAATAAAAGTACGTTTCAGTACAATAAAAGTACTTTTTGGAACAGTGAAAACACTTTTTGATACGATAAATATACATGGTGGTTAAAAAAAAGTACTTTGTGTTACAATAAAAATGATTTTTGGTACAACATAATAAGTTTTGACACAATGAAAGTACTTTAAAGTACTTTTAGAAACAATAAAAGTACTTTTAGAAACAACTATTTGATACAGTAAAAGTAGTTTGTGGTAAGGTACAAGTACTTTTTGGTACTATAAAAGTTCTTTTTGGTACAATAAAAGTAATTTCAAATACAATAAAAGTTTTTTGGGGTACTCTAAAAGTACTTGTTATTAAAAAAAGTACTCTTTGATAGATTAAACGTACTTGATAGTACAATTTTGGTACAGTAAAAGTACTCTTTGGTAGAATAAAAATAAGTTTTGATACAATAAAAAAACTATTTGATCCATTAAAAGTACTTATTGGTACAGCAAAGTACATTCTTGTGCTAAAATTGTAATTTTTGATACAATGAAAGTACTTTTTGGAACAAAAAAGTACTTATTCGTACAATACAAGCACTTCTTGATATTGATATTGATATTGATATTGATATTGATATGGATATTGATATTGATATTGATATTGATATTGATATTGATATTGATATTGATATTGATATTGATATTGATATTGATATTGATATTGATATTGATATTGATATTGATATTGATATTGATATTGATATTGATATTGATATTGATATTGATATTGATATTGATATTGATATTGATATTGATATTGATATTGATATTGATATTGATATTGATATTGATATTGATATTGATATTGATATTGATATTGATATTGATATTGATATTGATATTGATATTGATATTGATATTGATATTGATATTGATATTGATATTGATATTGATATTGATATTGATATTGATATTGATATTGATATTGATATTGATATTGATATTGATATTGATATTGATATTGATATTGATATTGATATTGATATTGATATTGATATTGATATTGATATTGATATTGATATTGATATTGATATTGATATTGATATTGATATTGATATTGATATTGATATTGATATTGATATTGATATTGATATTGATATTGATATTGATATTGATATTGATATTGATATTGATATTGATATTGATATTGATATTGATATTGATATTGATATTGATATTGATATTGATATTGATATTGATATTGATATTGATATTGATATTGATATTGATATTGATATTGATATTGATATTGATATTGATATTGATATTGATATTGATATTGATATTGATATTGATATTGATATTGATATTGATATTGATATTGATATTGATATTGATATTGATATTGATATTGATATTGATATTGATATTGATATTGATATTGATATTGATATTGATATTGATATTGATATTGATATTGATATTGATATTGATATTGATATTGATATTGATATTGATATTGATATTGATATTGATATTGATATTGATATTGATATTGATATTGATATTGATATTGATATTGATATTGATATTGATATTGATATTGATATTGATATTGATATTGATATTGATATTGATATACGATAAATGTACTTTTTTTTACAATAGAAGTAATTTTTTATACAATAAAAGTACTTTTTGAAATAATTATTGTACTTTTTGATATGATGAAAGTACTTTTTAGTACAATACACGCAATTTATGATACAATAAAAGTAAAGTACTTTTTGTAAAACGATGAAAGTACTTTTTAGTACAATACACGCAATTTATGATACAATAAAAGTATGTACTTTACTTTGATACCATAAAGTACTTTTTAGTACAATATAAGTAATTTGTGAGACAATAAAAGTACTTTTTTTTATTCAAAAGAAGTAATTTTTGGTACAATAAAAGAGCTTTTTGATATAATAAAAGTACTTTTTGATAAGATAAGTACTTTTTTGTATAATATAGGTACTAAGCAATTGTTGATACAATAAAATTACATTTTAATACAAAAAATACTGTTTGAAGCAAAAAAGTACTTTTTGGTATAATTAAATTATTTTTTTGCACAATAGAAGTAATTTCTAATATGATAAAAGTACGTTTTTGTACAATAGAAGTACTGTTTGATATGGTAAAAGTACCTTTTTATACAATAGAAGTAATTTTGTGTACAATATAAGTACATTTTGATATAATTAAAGTACTTTTTGATGAGATGAGATTTTTGTGCACTAGAAGTACATTTTGATATGATTAAAGTACTTCTTTGTACAATAGTACAAAGTACTAGTTTATAGTACTTTTGGTACAATATTAGTAATTTTTGAGACAATAAAATGACTTTTTGATGTATTTAAAGTACTTCTTTATACGATAAAATTACTTTTTATGCAATTGAATTACTTTTTGATACGATACAAGTACTTTTTGATACAATATAACTAACTTTTGATACAATAAAGTACTTTTTAAAATAACTAAAATACTTTTTTGTACAGTAGAAGTAACATACCTTTTAATACGATAAAAGTACTTTATTGTACAATAGAAGTTCTTTTTGGATAAGATAAAAGTATTATTTGGTACATTTTTGATTCAATAAAAGTACTTTTTGATACAATTAATGTACTTTTTGTACAAAAGAAGTACTTTTTGATAAGTTTAAAATATTTTTTTAGTACGATATTAGTTATTTTTGAGACAATAAAAGTACTTTTTGATAAGATAAAAGTCATTTTTTATGCAATAGAAGTACCTTTTAATACGATAAATGTACTTTTTTGTACAATAGAAATACTTTATGATTCGATAAAAGTTCTTTGTGATAATCTAAAAGTAGTTTGTGGTACACTAAAAGTCCTTGTTGGTACAATAAAAGTACTTTTTGCTACAATAGAAGTTCATTGTTATACACTAAAAGTACTTTGTGGTACACTAAAAGTCATTGGTGGTACAATTTGAGTACTTTTTGGTACTAAAAGTAATATTTGATAGAATAGAAGTACTTTTTGATACGAAAAATATACTTTTTGGTATAACAAAAGTGTATTTTGTTAGAATAAAAGTACTACCAGGTACAAAAAAAGTACTTTGCGGTTCAGCAAAAACACATTTTCAAATTATTTGAAAAAGTTAAAAAATACCACATCAAATACTCACCACACTGTTTTACTAGAGCCCGGCTCACCACATCCATATACAAGCATATGATGCGCTGTGTTCATGGTAGCATTCGGTTCATAACCAACTATGAAAACGAAAATAATTCAAAAGTTAAGATTATATGGTCAAAGACAAGCGTAAACATAACTTACCTATATAATAGCTTTTAGAGAAATCCACCTTAATGGGTGTACAAAGATATAATTCGGGCTAAAAAAAAAACAAACACAGAAAATAATACAATTACATTACATTCAGAGCAGCAA
This sequence comes from Muscina levida, assembly GCA_964034835.1. Lineage (NCBI taxonomy): Eukaryota > Metazoa > Arthropoda > Insecta > Diptera > Muscidae > Muscina > Muscina levida. The sequence goes on along the minus strand of OZ035884.1, from coordinate 20,658,204 downwards.
GAAAAGACAATATAGGAAAAAAATAAACATTTTTTTTGTTGTTATATAAAATTTATATTATTTATATGAGTGTTCTTTAGTTTTTAAATTCAATTGTGGTTGTGAACAAGACAATAATAATTTGGGGATATATTTTGTTGCTTATATTAAACAACAAGTGGTGTTATGTCTGTGTGTTGCTTATAAGCTTCAATACTATTTATCAGATTTTGATAAAAAAAAACTTTGCACAGGTGTTGTTGGAGTATAAAGAATGGTTTCTAGAATAATACAAGTTAATTTGTGCAGTGTGGAGTATATTATACTTTATTCATATTACAAAATATAATATAGGCAGCTTATCTATGTCTGGCAGATTCTATATCTAGTACAACAGTAAATTAATATTAAAAGTTGGCAAATTTTGGTAATATATATGTTTAAACGGTTTGAATGAATAGATAAAAATGTCTAACCGATAGGTTTTATATATTAAGTTGTAAGTTTTAATTAAAATAGGCGAAGTGGATGTGACAAAAATATTATCAGCCCTTAAAGAACCTAAATTATCTACTTTTAGTTCAACTGATCGTCTAGTCAACTTTGAGTTCATCGAATTAATAGTTTGACTAATATCATCTGTCCAACATACTTTTCTCTCATATTAGCTTAGGTTATGTTTAAAAGGCTGTAGAAGAGCACACTAAGGCTAATCAAGACCATTGTGATAAATACAATTTTCTCTACATCAAATACTGACGAGATATCTAGCCAAATAGGCTTTTCTATGAATTAACTGGTTTCTGCAGCGCTTCGTTGCTTACTATATGGGTACCGAATATTCTAGTTCTAAGTACAATCCAAGAGCAGATGCTTCGCTGTTTCTTTATAGTCCTCCGAGAGTGGAGTTACTGTGGTATAATCTAAAGGCATATTTCCATCATGCCGAAGCTCCACTGGTATTCCTATAACTGCGGATAATCTACATCTCGCCAAGTAAAGTACTTGCTTAGACCTTTAATTGTTCATCTAGCTTCTTTACAAGTTGGAATAAAAATATATTTATCATTCAATATGGTATCGGCCTATTGCCCGTTTTTGATACTTCTGTAAAAAATTGGATACTACTGATATCCCCCTCCAGCAGTAGCCCGATTTTATGAAAATTGAATTGATTCGGTGTAGTAGTTTAGGATGTCTAGAATGTTCCGATAGCTAAATGTAACCAGAGATTCGGCGGCAGCTGATACTGCAATGATATCAGGAGTCCAGGTGTTTAAAGTGCTGTACCTGACATTGTGTTCATTGTCCACTGACATTAATCAATATTAATCTTTGAATATTTTTCAAGGAATTCAGAACGTATTTCTTAAAATGGGACCACCATCAAACTACGATACCATAGATAAGTATTGGTGTAAATTATTACTTACTTAATTTCCTTTTACACCCCATTAACGAGGTATGGAATAGCTTCTCACGGCATAAACCTACATAACGGCACCTCCTATTTATAAACAAATGCGAACGCCAGCTGTTTGAGAAGCTTTTCGCGTGTTCTAACCACCATGCCACGACCGGCCCCAACTTTTGCAGTATAAATCTACATAGTGACCTTTGCAGACAGCATAGATCCCCTTTATATCAGTAAACAGCAACAGAAAGATGCCTTTTTGACCCTCTTCTTGATATTGGATATCCTTCTTCTGTTTTCCGAGAAAACAGGATAAGCTCGGTTTTCAGTGGGTTTAGAGCTATTCCGCTGTTGGTGGTTCAGTTTGACTGAACCACCAACGAAAAGCATTTTCCTGTCTGAGGTTAACCTTTCCTAAAATATCCCTCTGTTAACGTTTCTAGCAATTATAACCCCTTCCAAAGCAGCTATTCTTTCCACCTGAAGATTCCTTGTTAGGTGGAGCCACTGAACTGTTAACGCCCCGACCATGGATGTGTAGAAAAGTCCTCAGAGCATAGATCTTTTTCTTGGGCGAGTACTCGATTATACTGATTATAGTGCGAAGAACTGTCTCAGTTGACCTTCCTTTAGTCCCTAATGTAACATTTCTAGCACTTGT